>CM031628.1:42404593-42477093 GCA_018398815.1 Conus ventricosus
CCCCATGGTCTGTGCCCCCAGGTCACTATCCCCATGGTCTGTGCCCCCAGGTCACTATCCCCATCGTCTGTGCCCCCAGGTCACTATCCCCATGGTCTGTGTCCCCAGGTCACTATCCCCATGGTCTGTGTCCCCAGGTCACTATCCCCATGGTCTGTGCCCCCAGGTCACTATCCCCATGGTCTGTGCCCCCAGGTCACTATCCCCATGGTCTGTGTCCCCAGGTCACTATCCCCATGGTCTGTGTCCCCAGGTCACTATCCCCATGGTCTGTGTCCCCAGGTCACTATCCCCATGGTCTGTGCCCACAGGTCACTATCCCCATGGTCTGTACCCCCAGGTCACTTTCCCCATGGTCTGTGCCCACAGGTCCATACACCTCCAGATTTATGTTTTTCCCTGTCACTATCCCCCAGGTCTGTTTCCCCATGTCCGTTCACATCCAGATGTATGTTTCCCCATGCCACTATCCCCCAAGGTCTGTTTCCCCATGTCATTATCCTCCAGGTCTATTTCCCCATGTCACCATCCCCAAGGTCTGTTTCCCCATGTCACTATCCCCCAAGGTCTGTTACCCCATGTCATTATCCTCCAGGTCTATTTCCCCATGTCACCATTCCCCATGGCCTGTTTTCCCATGTCATTATCCTCCAGGTCTATTTCACCATGTCACTATCCCCCCAGGTCTATTTCAAAATGGCACTATCCCCCAGACCTGTTTGTCCAGGTCCATACACAACCAGATCTGTTTCCCCCATGTCACTATCCCCCAGGTCTGTTTCCCCATGTCCGTTCACATCCAGATCTATGTTTGCCCATGCCACTATCCCCCAGGTCTATTTCCAAATGTCAGTATCCCCCAGGTTTGTTTGTCTAGGTCCGTGCACATTCAGATCTGTTTCCCCATGCCACGATCCCCAAGGTCTGTTCCCCATGTCACTATCCCCTAAGGTCTGTTTCCCCGTGTCACTATCCCCCAGATCTTTGTTTCCCCAGTCCAGTATCCACCAGATCTATGTTTTCTCGTGTCACTATACACTAGATCTATGTTTCCCCATGTTACTATTCACCAAATCTATGTTTCACCGTGTCCCTATCCACCAGATCTATGTTTCCCATGGTACTACCCACCAGATCTATGTTTCCCCATGGTACTACCCACCAGATCTATGTTTCCCCATGGTACTACCCACCAGATCTATGTTTCCCCATGGTACTACCCACCAGATCTATGTTTTCCCCATGGTACTATCCACCAGATCTATGTTTCCCTATGGTACTATCCACCAGATCTATGTTTCCCCATGGTACTATCCACCAGATCTATGTTTCCCCATGGTACTATCCACCAGATCTATGTTCCCCATGTCACTATCCACCAGATCTGTTTCCCCATGGTACTATCTACCAGATCTATGTTTTTCCGTGTCGCTTCCCGCTAGATCTATGTTCCCCATGTCACTATCCACCAGATCTATGTTCTCCATGTCACTATCCACCAGATCTATGTTCCCCCATGGTACTATCCACCAGATCTATGTTCTCGTTGTCACTATCCACCAGATCTATGTTTCCCCATGTCACTATCCACCAGATCTATGTTCCCCATGTCACTATCCACCAGATCTATGTTCCCCATGTCACTATCCACCAGATCTATGTTTCCCCATCTCACTATCCACCAGATCTATGTTTCACCGTGTCACTATCCACCAGATCTATGTTCCCCATGTCACTATCCACCAGATCTATGTTCCCCATGTCACTATCCAATGGATCTATGTTTCTTCTGTGTCACTATCCACCAGATCTATGTTCCCCATGTCACTATCCACCAGATCTATGTTTCGCCATGTCACTATCCACCAGATCTATGTTCATCATGTCACTATCCGATCTGTGTTTCCTCATGTCACTATCCACCAGATCTATGTTCCCCATGTCACTATCCAACAGTTCTATGTTTCCTCGTGTCACTATCTCCCAGGGCTGTTTGCCCATGTCACTATCTCCCAGATCTGTTCCCCATGTCACTATCCAACAGATCTATGTTCCCTATGTCACTATCCCCCAGATCTGTTTCCCCATGTCACTATCCCCCAGGTCTGTTTGCCCAAGTCACTATCCCCAGGTCTGTTTGTCTAGGTCCGTACACCTCCAGATCTATGTTCCCCATGTCACTATCCAACAGATCTATGTTTCCCCATGTCACTATCCCCCAGGTCTGTTTTCCCCATGTCACTATCCCCCAGGGCTGTTTCCCCATGTCACCAGGTCTGTTTCCCCATGTCACTATCCCCCAGGTCTGTTTCCCCATGTCAATATCCCCCAGGTCTGTTCCCCATGTCACTATCCCCCAGGTCTGTTTCCCCATGTCACTATCCCCCAGGTCTTTTTTCCCCTTGTCACTATCCCCAGGTCTGTTTCCCCAAGTCACTATCCCCCAGGTCTGTTTCCCCATGTCACTATCCCCCAGGTCTGTTTCCCCTTGTCACTATCCCCCAGGTCTGTTTCCCCTTGTCACTATCCCCCAGGTCTGTTTCCCCATGTCACTATCCCCCAGGTCTGTTTGTCCAGGTTCGTAGACCTCCACATCTCTGTTTTCCCCACGTCCTACCCCCCAGGTCCGTGTCCCGAGGTCCATACACCCCCAGATCTATGTTTTACATGTCAGTATCGTGGTCGGAGCAGAAGAATCTCGCAAGGCTTAGACGGGAATCGAACCCACGACCTTCTGGCCGGAATCCGCGAAGCTAACCCTTTGCTGAAGAGAGAGGAGAGGGAGGGAGGGAGAGAGAGAGGGGGGGGGGGGGAGGAGAGAGAGAGAGAGAGAGAGAGAGAGAGAGAGAGAGAGAGAGAGAGAGAGAATGTGTGCTTGTGTGCGGGAAGTGTTTTACTTGCCAGTTCTGTGCAATGTAAAGGGCGTTCGTTTTGTTTTCTCACCAGTGTGTTACAGTCCAAGATGAAGTTTATCTGCAGACGTGACCAAAACATATATTAACCTGATAACTGTCTCATTCGGTGTGTAGGCTGTGCAGCTTTCAGCTTGAAGAAGAAATGTGCTTAAAAAGAAAACAGAATATGGACGAGGGAATGAATGTTGATGGGCTTTGGTAAACAATGAACAACATGTAAAAGAAAAAAGTTCTTTGCTATAGGACAAAACGTAGAAATGCGTTTCACAATTGAATGATTAAGTTCAAAGCCATTGGTGTCTGTCAGGAATATGAAGGGGAGAAACGAGAAAGAGGAACGACACGGGCGAGGCAAAGCCACCTTGCCAAATGGAGACGTGTACGATGGCATGTACGAAAATGGCAAACGCAACGGCCACGGGTTCTACAAGTATGTCACGCGTTACAGTTTTAGTTGGTGTGTTGTTGCTTAATTCGTTGTCTGTCTCGAAGCTAATCTTTGTGTGTGGCCAGTTTGTGTGTTTTTTTGTTGTTGCTTTCTTTACTAGTTTGTTTCTGTGTTTGCAGGTGTTTGTATTACATCTATGCGTCTTTTAGTTTTACTTTTAGTGTGCTTATAATCTGCGTGCTCTGAAGTTTGTGCATGAATATACATGAATGATTAATATCCTACGGTTAATGTGTGTACATTTCAGGGCCAAGGTAGTTACATGTGATGACAGGAGTTTTGCAAAAGGAAGCGGGAGATGCAGAAGGGGGAAGGAGGGATGGGGATGGGACTCTCAGTTCCCCAAAGTTGGGAGTTTTGCACATTGGGTTTGACTTTCAACTGTGTGTGACTGTAGCTGGCTAGCCGGCTGTAAAACTATGTCACCATTCGCAAGGTTCAAGAATGGAGCACGCTATACGGGGGAGTACCTGAGGAACAAGAAACATGGCCAGGGCACCTTTATTTACCCTGATGGTTCCACGTATGAAGGTAAGCCCGAGCTGCCAGCAGTACCTGAGGAACAAGAAACATGGCCAGGGCACCTTTATTTACCCTGATGGTTCCATACATGAAAGTACGCCCTAGCTGCCAACACACGCAACCTTCCATTATCCCCACCACATACCCCACCCCATCACAATCACATTATGCCCTGCAAACCGACGCCCTTCCTCCTTCATGCCACCCCCCCCTCCCCCCTCCCCCCGCCCTTTTTCCATTTTTTCCCTTCAACAGTTTTCCTTTCTATCCTTCTAATCATCTGCTCTTTAGTGCTCCCTGTGCAGCTCTGATCATGTGCCCTTCGGTACTACTTGCAAGTAGCTCTGACCATCTGCAGTTCCATGTGTTCTGTCTGGGCTTCACATAGAGATGAAAGGATTGACTCCCTCTCCTTTTCCTACAATGCACCAGCTCTGGAGTTCACTACCCAGCGAGTGCCGTGAGATAGGGATGCTATGAACACCACCACCTTCAAACTATGAACACCACCACCTTCAAACTGTCCTTAAAAACTGTTTTTAGCGGTAATATGCCCCTTTCAGCCATGCTCTGATGTTTGTTGTTCTAGCATCTTTCCATGAGAACTGTCCGAAACTTAAAGGTGCCAGTGCATGTGTCTGTGAGTCATCACAGCTAAAAGCATCCACCATTCAGTGCCTACGTGAACATATCGGGCCACTATAGGTGCAGACTGTATGGAGTTACATGCCAGTATCCAGATTTGTGTAACGCGTCACGACATCAATGAAGCCTCAGTCACAGTTTATGGCATTAGCGGAACCAGAAAGTCCCAGAAATTCCCGGATGTTTTGGTTATCAAGTAGATGAAAGAATCAAGTTGTTCCCTCAAGAAAGCAAATCTTAAATGAGGCAGTGAATAGTAAATTTAAAAAAACACACAATTAGTGTCATTCTAGCTTCCACGGGAGCAAGGGTGACCGTGCATGTTTGTTCCCGGAAATTACTCCTCGCCCTCCCTAGATAAAGAGATGGTTTATGAAAATAACCATCGATAGTGCAATGACACGTCAGCACACAAATTCAACATGGCATGCTCCTCACACACGTGGTGAAGGTTTGAGAACGAGAAATCGGGTCTAGGACAGAAAGATGTTCTCTGGCATTCCTACAGAGTGCAAATGGGAACATGTTTCCCACCGTGTGTAAGAGTGTAAGCTGCACGAAAAAAGAACGAACATGAAATTGCCCTGCTTCCACCATGCACACCTTCTTGAGCTGATTTAAAATGATAAAATATTGATATTGTTATCACTGTCTATATACACTCTCTATCTCCCTCGTCGTCTCACGCATGTTCCATTATAAATCCAATACATCTATGTACGTTTAAAAAGACGGGAACACAGCACAATGCTCGAACGCTGCTGAAACTATATCTTTCTAAAGTACGCCTCATCGTAGTGAGACACCACCCTGATGAAGTTTGGAGTTCGGGGGTGAGTGAAAAAAGGGAACAGAGAATTTCAATGGGGCTGTATTGAATTGTATGCTCAGTTACCTCTTCACGGACACAGGCAAACGTTGGTTGTCCAACGGACAAATCGTGAGAGCATTTCGATTTGTCCGCCATAAGGTTTAGTTGTCCCGAACAGTCAGACGGGCGGGTATTTCCAGCCCTGATTGGTTCCGTGTGTAGACTTCCACTCTGATTGGTTCTGTGTGTAGACTTCCACTCTGATTGGTTCTGTGTGTAGACTTCCACTCTGATTGGTTCTGTGTGTAGACTTCCACTCTGATTGGTTCTGTGTGTAGACTTCCACTCTGATTGGTTCTGTGTGTAGACTTCCACACTGATTGGTTCTGTGTGTAGACTTCCACTCTGATTGGTTCCGTGTGTACACTTCCTCTCTGATTGGTTCTGTGTGTAGACTTCCTCTGATTGGTTCCGTGTGTAGACTTCCTCTGATTGGTTCCGTGTGTAGACTTCCTCTGATTGGTTCCGTGTGTAGACTTCCTCTGATGGGTTCCGTGTGTAGACTTCCACTCTGATTGGTTCCGTGTGTACACTTCCTCTCTGATTGGTTCCGTGTGTACACTTCCTCACTGATTGGTTCCGTGTGTACACTTCCTCACTGATTGGTTCCGTGTGTAGACTTCCTCTCTGATTGGTTCCGTGTGTAGACTTCCTCTCTGGTTGGTGCCGTGTGTAGACTTCCTCTCTGGTTGGTGCCGTGTGTACGCTTCTTCTCTGATTGGTGCCGTGTGTACACTTCCACCGATATTTTTGTAAGATTGTTGCAGTGCGTTATCTCCTTTATTAGTTCTTTTCCACCAGAGAGACAGAGTCAGAGAGACATTACTGTGAATCAGTGGCGGCGGAAGCTGTCCAGGATTAGGGGGGGGGCAATGGATATTTCAAATCATTGAACTCCGACATTCACAATATGGCAATGTTCAAAAAAAAAAAAAAATACCAGCCGCCGTGGCGAAGTGGTTAACGTCGCGGACTCCCGGCTGGGAGGTCGTGGGTTCGAATCCCATCAGAAGTCATGTGGGTTTTTTCTGCCCCGACCGGCTCCTACCCAGAGTTGAGTTTGCTGCGGACTCAGTTGGGAAGACTGGACCACACCGTCGAGTTTCATCCACTTAATGGATGCGTTTCTGAGAGTGTTGCTCAAATTTCCTGACCAACACTGCAGGTGCCTGTATCTCTCGGGCCTGGTTGACGCCGGGATATATTATGAAAGGAAGCGTAGAGTACAGCCCTGTCATGTAGTCTCAGACCGAAACGGAAATCCGTAGCATCATCTTAATCATCCTCATTCTCATCGATCAGCATAAAAAAAAATGTCTCAAATTCTGTGGCCCTTCATGCCCTGCTCTCATGGTGACCTCAATTTCGATGTCCTCTTACGTCTGTGACCTTGGTTTGGTTCCGTCGAGGTCACCGGTATCGGCGAGTCCATGGGGCTGTCGTTGGACGGATGTGGTGGCGCCCTCCGGAGGAGAGCTCACTCACGCCGGCTCCGCGACTAAGCAATTATTGTCGTCAGTAGGGGGCTTAGTAGGTGGTGTCCTGCGTATGTTAGATCAGAACAGGCGCCACTGAACACCACCGAAGTGACTCGGCAGCAGTGCAGTGTCTCCTCCGGTGGGTTGCCTCTTGACGACTTGACATTGACTGCTTCCTGTGGATTGCCGGTGCCGGGGCTGCGGCGGGGCCGACCGGGCTGTGGCTGTGGTGTCGGAATGAGCGGCGTGGGTGCACTGCCTCTGAGGTGGCGCAGAGAGTGGGACAGCCAAAAAAAAAAAAAAAAAAAATTCCCGCATGCAATATTCAGTTCACATGCACACACACACACACACACACACACACACACACACACACACACACACACACACACACACACACACACACTTGAAATACACTTTGTATAGCTGGACATTAGGCACCGTAAAATGCAGTTGCTAAGTCACGATTGTCTCAGTCTGTACATTAGCAGGTTACACCAACAGCTGGGAGGTTACACCTTTTACACATTTAATTTTCCGAAGTAACTTTGATGTCGTTCGTTTCTGCAAACCAACTCGGAAAAAAAATTCAGCGAGATTGAGCTGATCAACCTTGTCTTTGAACACATGCATAATGAGACAGTTGTCTAGGCGCTCCTGAGTCATAGTGCTTCGGAGGTATGTTTTGACCCGCTTCAAGGCAGAAAAAAACTGCGTTCAGCTGTTGCAGCTGTAACTGGAATGGTCAAGTACAGTCTGATAAGTTTGTCTGCCTCACTCAACATTCTTTTAACAGTGTCAGAAGCTGTCAGTTCTTCTAGCAGTGCCTCAAAGATGGACTTCTTGTTGTCCCCCACAGCATGTGGAAGGATGGCCAACTGTGTTTTGAGTCTGTCCATGTCAATGTCCGCAGCATATGTGTCTTTGATCTCTTGAGGAATTTATGGACTCTTTCCTGCGGCTCCGTCACCCAAGAGAATTTCAATCTTCCTTGGCAACTGAAGACTATGTTGGTCAAACCTGTGCTTTACATGCTCTTTGACGTTGTCTATGGCCTCATAGTACTGCTGTCTGTAACAAGCAGAAGGGTCAGAGTAGCTGTGACCCTGGGAGCCCTCATCAAGTCTTCATGGAGGCTGTGTCTGTCTCGGAATGTGGGGCTCATCACACACGTTTGCAGCCGTGGTTGAGACGTCGGCAAAAAACGTCTGGAAACTGTTATCCTGGCGCATACTTTCAAGCGTTCTCAGACAGAGGTTTGCAGCGTTTGTTGCATCCACACAGGACGTTTGTTTCCTTTGAACAGCAGTCGCCAGCTCTTCAGTCACACCAAAGACATCCCGTGAAAGTGAGAGCCCAAGACAGCTGGAGAACTGCTGCATAAGTGCTAGAAGGCCGGATGCCCTCCTGGCATACTCATCATGTCCTTGTGAGACAAGTTCAAGTGTTTCTTGCAAAGCCTCATAGTTCTCTATGAGAGATTCAAAAGCTCTTGTTCGAACAGTCCACCTTGTTGGACACAGTGGTTTAATGGACGGGCTGCACGAAGTTGATGTTTCATGTTGGATTGTTTCAAAAAGGATCTGTCGTTTTGGTGATAATTTGATCAACTGAATGACCTCTGTGGCAAAGTCAAGGGCATCTCTTATTACTTTGACCTTTCGGAAGCCTCTTGTAACACAATATTGACTGAGTGTGCCAAACAGTATACGAACACTGCTGACGGGACCTCTTCTTTGAACCGTTTTGCAACTCCTGAAACGTGACCCTGAAAATTACTGGCCCCGTCGTAGGCCTGACCCCTACACTTATGCACTGGCAAGTCCAGCTTGATCAAGCAATCCTTTAGCGCATTAAAAACTGTCTCAGCACAGGTATTGTCTACATGCACCAGTCCCACAGGCTCCTCTATGACTTCAAACTGCTCATTTACCCATCTTTTGCAAATTACAACCTGCTCCCTGTTTGCAACATCACGGGTTTCGTCAGCTAGGATCAAAAACCAATTCGCTTCTCTGATTTCAAGTACAACAGATCGCAAGACTTTATGTGCCATAATCCTGAGGATCTCGTTGACAATATCATGTGACAGATATTTTGAACCTGTGTTTGTTTTTTCCTTGCAGCCCTCTCCAAAGCAGAACTTGAGCAGCTGTTGAAGGTTGCCTTCCTGCTCGTCATGTCCACGGAGAGGCAGACCCTGTCGCAGGAGAAACTGAAGGCTCTTTAGTTCGTTCATCAGGCTTTGCAGGTGTTTCTTTTGTTCTGTTTCATGCTGACACGTCACTGGAGCATACATTGACGTTGTAGACTGCCTACAGTTTACGTCATACACGGCTGCTCCATGTGAAGATTTTTCGTGGCTTGAGAACTTTTCCAGTGCTTTCTTCCAGTTGTCAAAACCGCTACATACAAACGCTGCATCAGGTTTGCAGCCTTGATGATTAGCCCCCATGCAGAAGAAACAACATACCTTGTTGTCTGTTGTGCATAGGTGAAGCCAAGGGTATTGCTGGAACCAAGATCTTTGGAAATAGCGGGGCCTTCCTGAACTTACCCTGGTCAGTTTGGAGAGGACTGTGTCGCTCTGTGGCTGAAAGGGGTTGACTGCGTCCTTGCAGCACACAGTAGACTGACATTTTGGTTTTCTTACAGTAGCAGGTCGGTCAATGTCATCACGAGGAGACTGCGCAGGTCGGTTGGCGTCGTCACGAGGAGACTGTACGATTGATGCACCTTCCGTAGGAGATGAGAAAACACTTACATCCTTTTCTTCATTATTTTCACTGTCCCTGGTTTGATGAAGTGTTAGGCTCACAAAATGTTCCTCGCTTATTTGCCCTATAAGGACAGGTGGAAGGGATGATTCAATGTCTCCCGCCAAGATCTTTTTCATCAGGTAGCATATCCTGGAGCTCTCTTGCTGACTTGTTACGATGTGTATGTCCCTACCAATCATTCTCGCCATAGCTTGCACTACAACAGCATCAGCATATATGCCATTCTTGGCAATGTTGGTCAGGTACTGGTCAGTAATGTGTGCCCAAAGTGGGTCAGCTGCAGAGAGGTTCCCGAGAAATGTGTTGACATCTTTCCTGAGCGAGTTTGACAGGAAGTATGACGACAAGGTGATGCACCATCAAACATCTCTCTCTCTCTCTCTCTCTCTCTCTCTCTCTCTCCTCTCTCTCCTCTCTCTCTCTCTCTTTCTCTCTCTCTCTCTCTCTGATTTTTTTGAGGTGCTCAATATTAGGGGGGGGGGGGGGGGGGGGGCAGTATATAAGGCTGCCCCCCCCCCCCCCCAATATGTTTCTGGAGGGGGGCATGTCGCCCCCCCCCCCCCGCCCCCCCTGCTTCTGCCGCCTGTGTGAATAGAGAACAACGTTATCTCCTTTATTAGTTCTTTTCCACAAGAGAGACAGAGTCAGAGAGACATTACAGTGAATAGAGAAATAACCCAAAAACAAACAAAAGATGGAGAAAAAAGGGAAAAATAGGAACAAAAAGAATAATAGAAAACACTTCAAAATTTATCTCACACACACACACGCACGCACACACACACACACACACACACACACACACACACACACACACACACACACACACACACACAAACACGCATGCACAGAGCGCGCGCGCACACTGCAAGAACAGTTGAACCACATGAGAAGATAAAGAGAAGACTGGAGACAGCATTGCTCACAGTCAGCCCCGTTGACAAGAAAGGCAAAGGGGGAAGAAGACGCACACAGAAGAACAAGAAAGAGAAAAGTATGGAGAGAAGAAAAGGAAGAGAACGACGCAACGAGAAGAGAAAAGCTGACCTCGGTAACACCAGTCAAGATCCAAACGACGAAAGACCATAACACAAACACCTACAACCAAACACCACAGTTAGGTGTGGACATTTCTTGTCCGGTTCGTTTTCAATGAATGAACTGAAAATGTCTGATTTCCCTTTCAAAAGAAAGTTCTTGTCCACCAGGGGGCTGGGTAGAAGACCAGCACTGTGGGTTCGGCAAGTACACCTACGTCAATGGCGACACCTACGAGGGGGAGTGGCTGAACCATGCTCGCCATGGCCGCGGAACCTACATCTTCGCCGCCAATGGCTCCAAATACGTGGGCATGTGGAACAACGGCAAGTGGGAGGGGCATGGCGAGCTGATCCATGCCAACCACAAATATGTCGGCACCTTCAAGGAAAACAGGGTGGGTCAGTGACCTTGAGATGACCTTGACGTGCTTATTAGATTCATATTAACAGGGGACACTTCCCCTGGGCATGAATGGGAAGACACTTTGGACGACCTTGACGTGCTTATTAGATCTCATATTAATAGGGGACACTTCCCTGGGCATGAGTGGGAAGACACTTTTGATTAACATTTTCTATTAACATTTTGTGTCTGAGCTAATAAGGAAACGATAACAGAGTGAGTTGTACATGGTCGACTTTGAGATTGGAATACATTGTGATTCACCTTAAGTATTTGATAAGAAGGACGGGTAGGTGAATAAGATTAGTATCAGAACGTGGAGCGAGTTCAAAGTGTATGTCACCCAGCGGCAACACATCAGTTCTACAGAAACACAGCAAACTCACTCACAAGCTGGTTAGGTATTGGTGAATGTAGAAATCACTGAAAAGTTACCCAAATTTATCGCTAGAAGTGACTGGCTTCTCTCAATAGCTTTCCTGACAGGCGCCAAGCACGAGAAGCAGTCTTTACTCTGAGTTGAATCAAATGCAGAAACACAGACAACAACGTTTCAGGGAAAAGTTTTTACTGGGAGGCAATCTGTATTTGGGGGGGGGGGGGGGGGGGGGGGGGGGGGGGGGGGGGGGGGGGGGGGAGGGATCAGTCTGGCAGAAACACAGACAATAATTTTCAAGGAAAAATGTCTTTACTGGGCGGCAGTTTGGATTGGGAGGTCAATGAATGTGCTAGAGTCTTGGACAACAATGTTCCAGGGAAAAGTCTCCACAGGGCGATAGTCTGTATTGGGGTGGGAGGTGGTGGTATTCAGCCTGGTAGAAACACAGACAATATTCCAGAAAATGGTAGAAACACAGACGACAATATTCCAGAAAAATGCCTTCACACAAAGGGGGGTGGGGGGGTGGGGGGTAGTCTGGTATAGACGCAATGGTCCTGTCTTTAAAGGGAGGCAATTTGTATTGGGAGGTCAGTCAGGTACAGACACAGACAACAATGGTCCAGTCTTTAAAGGGAGACAATCTGTATTGGGAGGTCAATCTGGTACAGACACAGACAACGATGTTCCAGGGGAAAGTGTTTACATGGAGGTAGTCTGTATGGGAGGGGGGGGGGGGGGGGGAGGGGGGTCACTCTGGCAGAGATACAGACAACAAGGCTTCTGAAAACCAGGGAGGTAATTTGTTTTGGGAGGTCAGTCTAGTGTAGCCACAAAAACAATGTTGTATGGGAGGCAGCATGTACTGGCAGGTCAATCTGGTATAGACAGACAAAAAGAAATCAGTCAAGGGAGGCATTCTGTATTAGGGGGTGAATCTAGTAAAACACACAGCCGCAACGTTTTGAACAAAAAAAACAACAACTGGTTTTTAAAGAGAGGCACTTTATGATTGGAGGTCAGTCTGGTATAGACACAAACAATAATATTCCAGAAAAGTCAGTCCTTGAAAGGGAGGCAGCCTGTAATAGGGGGTTTATATTGAGTGAGTTGACTGCAATGAAGTAACTGATGAATGGCCCGGCTTATTGAGACCAACGCAGAGGAATTTAAGAGAATATGGTGAATCGAGCAGCCCAACTATCCGTTGACGATTTAAATCACAAAGCTCAGCAACAATGTTTACATTAATGATCATCCGGTTCATGATTGAACATTTTCCCCTGTGCATATCCTGTTGCCTTTAATAGGAACATGAAAATGTCTTAAATGTGATTAATAGCAAACCGCCAAGAAAAACTTAGACAAACGAATCACAAGATAAAACACGACGCGTTTCGACCTCTTAGGTCTTCTTCAGGTAAGATATGAAAAGTGTTGTTTTGCATAGCTGGAAGTTAGAGCAGCAATGTTTTTTCGTTGACCAGAACGTAGTACTTTTTGTTCAAAACACCAAAAAATCGGACATCGTCTGTTTGATATTCTCTCTGAGTGTAATTGATATTCTCAAAGATCCAGGAGTCAAACGCAAAACTTTAAAACAAACAAACAACATCATTTTGTGTACAGATGCCTTTTGTTTACTCGACAAATATCAGTGAACCAAGAGTCTAATCGATGAGTGCATTGTATTGCAGCTGTGTTCGAGTTTTCCTGTTTGAGTCGAGAGGTATGTTTTGTACAGGGCAATGTCTTATCGATAGTTGAAAGTAACTGCCTCTGTGCATATGTGCATGTGTGTGTGTGTTGTGTGTGTGTGTGTGTGTGTGTGTGTGTGTGTGTGTGTGCGCGTGCGCGCGCGCGCGTGTGTGTGTATGTGTGTGGTGTGTGTGTGTGTGTGTGTGTGCAGATGGAGGGCAATGGGAAGTTACGTGTTTGACATTGGCTGTGAACAGCATGGAAGCTACGTACCAGTAGAACAGGTGAGGTGATAATGTCCCAGACACCCCTCCCTCCTCCCTTCAGCCATTCCATAGGCACAGTTTCCACTATTTTGCTCTGCCACATACCTGAAAATGCTTAAGCCTCGCAGATGGAGAAGGGAGGATTGATAGAGAGAGAAGGGGGTGGGGGTGGGGGTGGCATGATATTGTAATACTTCTACTGGTGCTGTGTTTTCAGAGTATTTGTGATTGTATGATGCATTCGTGTGTTGGATGTGTGTTGTGTGTGTGTGTGTGTTGTGTGTGTGTGTGTGTGTGTGTTTATGTGTGTAGATGATTGAACAGTCGAAACGATAGAACATGTTTCATTTACTATACATGCTGCTCACATCACCTACACACCCCCCCCCCCACTCCCCCGCAGCACCATATAGTACTCATTATTCACCTCGTGTATATGTTAACAGTTATTTTATCTTCTTCCTTCTTTACTATCTTATACTTCTTTTTCTTTTGTCAGTCTGTTCTTTACCTATTCAATGATTCGCTCCCTTTTCTTCTCTGAATTCTTTCTCTTTTCTTTTGTCAGTTGTTCTTTACCTATTCAGTGATTCGCTCCCTTTTCTTCTCTGAATTCTTTCTCTTTTTCTCGATGTTTCTCAGCTTCAGTAGTGCTCTTAGCTTTTTTTTCTTTTACTCATTGATCAGTTTCATTCCTTTCCACCTATTTATTATTGTTATTGTTAATACTATTGTTACATTATTCTTAATTCATTATTATCAGGAGTAGTAACAGTGGTAGTAGTAATAGTAGTAGTGGTATTAAAGTTATGAAAATTATTACCATAATTATTGTTGTTATTACTTTTTTTTTTTTACCATTCATGGTGAATTTTAGTCTTATTATGTTTTCTAAATGTTTGTATTTTTAGTAGATTTTCTATCCTATTTTCTTTATCATTATAATTATTATCTCTTGTTTTTCATTTTTATTATTGGCATTATTTTTTTTTATCATCATTGCGTTTATTTCACGTATGATTACTATCATAACTGTTTATATATTTTTTCGATTTTACCTTACTATTTTTCCATTTTCTAGATCATTATTATTATTATTATTATTATTATTATTATTATTATTGTCGTTGCTGTAGTTCGATTCTGCTTTCCTCTCCCTTCTTCTCTTCAGTTCCATTCCTCAGTTTTGGTTCTTTATCAAAGCCGCCTCTGTCACCCAGACATAAGTGAGTCTTCATTTCGTCCACACCTTCCGTTGTTGTGAACGCCGTCTAAAAGACCAGTAGGTCAAATGCGTTATGGCTTTCTTTGTAATGTGTTTGGTGGCTCTACAGTTCTATGTTTGCCGTTACACCACTTTGTCCTCGGGCGGAGCCTGCGGTTGTCATCAGCATCATCATCAGAACAAACGTCATTTCTGTAGAGCATAAAGGAGGAGGAGCCATGTACATTTAGCCACCACAGTGTGGAACGTGTGGCCAGTCACCATGACCATGCTTCATATCATCAGGAAGGAAAGCAGGAGGGGAAAAACATCCATCATCACGGTGTGGAGTGCGAGGCTTACCATCGTCATCATCATCGTCATCATCAGTGTCACCGTCAACAGGAAAGAGAGGAGGAGGAGGAGGAGGAGGGACGAACGAACCTCTATCGTTACCATGTGGAGGGCGTGGCCCGTCATTATTCATCATCGTCATCCTTGTCGTCATCGTTGTCACCCTCATCCTCATCAGCATCATCATCATAATCCTCCTGCTCCTCCTCAGCGTCTGGATGAGGAGGATGAGGAGGAGGCACCACCCCACCATCATCACCGTGTGGAGGGCAGGGCCAGTGACAACCATCTCCTTGGCGGAGGAGGAGGAGATCAAGGAGGAGGAGAAGAAGGAGGAGGAGAAGAAGGAGGAGGAGAAGAAGGAGGGGGAGGAAGCGGCACCTGAAGTCCAGGCAGACGTTATCGCCGAGTCGGCAGAACCTGAAGCAGCACCGGGAGAAGAGGGTGAGCAGCTGTGTGTGGCAGTGGCACAGAGGTCTTGTGTCTAATGTGTAGCTGTGTGCTCGTGGGGGCATTGTCTGTGCTGTGCATGTTGGCTCTTTGCAGTGAGTGTAGCCTACTGTTAGCAGAAAAGCAGGTGTAATGTTTGAAAGGAGAGAGAGAGAGAGAGAGAAGAGAGAGAGAGAGAGTGTTGTTCATAGTCACGTTCCTGTTTGTTTGTAGAGTGTGGTGTGTGATGCTGTGATCTTTCATTCCACAAAGTACCCAATGGCCGTTTCTTTTCTTTTCTCCGCTGCCAAGTAACCTCCGAAACAGCATGTTGACTAATTCCATTCTTTTGTGCAGCTGTGGCTGAACCAGCCGCCGAGGGAGCTGAAGGCACCATGGAGGCCTCCGAGCCTGCAGGGGAGGGAGAGACACAGGCGGCGCCTCCTACAGGGGAAGGGGAGGCAACTGAAGGAGCGGGAGAGACTGAGGAAGGGGGACAACCCGTGGAAGAACCTAAAGAAGAGTAGCATACTCTTGGTGGGAACCGAGTCTCATTGCGGTGTACCGTACGTGATGTGGAAATGACATCGATGATTTGAACTGATTGGTGTGCAATACAAGAACTGTGAAGTGCAACCAGCCGCAAAAAGGGGGAGGCGGGGAGGGGTGGAAGAAGGGAGAACAGTTGTTTTGTTTCAGTCTGGTGTTTAAATATTTGTTGGTGTTTAATCATTTGTTATCAACAGTGGCTCCGTGAAATCAGTATTTGTTATCTGCTTTATCTCTCTCTGGGAAACAGTGAAGGAGACGCCCATTCACTCTTTGACCTTCACTCTATGACCTTCACTCTTTGACCTTTACATTGGACCATACAGTGGCAGCAACTGTTGCCTGAACCATGCTCTTCAGGTACTACAGATCACACTTGGCTGCTCCTCAGGTAAGATAAGATAATGTTGCTTATGCCCAGCCGACCGCAAAGGGCCACATCAGGGCTGTCACCACGTTTAAAATCAAAATCACCAGTCATTTAAAAAAAAAAAAAAAAAACCCCCCAAATTTCACACTTCTCATTAAATGACCTCGTCTACAAACGCACCAGAAACTTTGTTAAAAATCTTTCTGCCGTAAATCTTAAATCAGATGAAAAATGTTAATCTCTCTCAAAAACTCAAGGATCACGTTCAGGCGGGACATCCCTGAACAGGTCTTCATGGACTCCGCTGTAAAATGTTTGTGTCTCACATCGTGCAAGTCCCAACACTCTAAAAGAACATGTTTCATTGTGAGTGGTGCATGACATGGAATGCACCACGGAGCTTCTTCACTCTTTAAAAGGTAGGAATGGGTAAAATACGAATGGCCGGTGTGCAGCGGCACAGAACCGTTTCCTCTTTACGACCACCCGATGTAGATGGGAGGAAGTCCTTAAGGTTTGGACGGATCTGAAAGAGTTTGTTATTCGTCTGTGTGTTCCAATCCTCCTGCCAGAGGTCTCTCACATAATCGTTAATTTTGGGTTTCACATCTGAGCAGGGGATATAAGTGTTGGACAGTTTCTCTCTTGTGGCGTTCTTGGCTAAACGATCAACCATTTCGTTCCCGCCGATGCCAACATGACCAGGAACCCAAGCAAGAGTAATGTTGTAACCGTCCGCCTTCAACTTGCTAAAAGTTAAAAAAAAAAAAAAAGTTCTGGATGCTGAAGGTTGAGGCCAGCTATGGCCTCCAAAGCTGACAGTGAATCCGACAGAACCAGAAGTCCCTCTTCGAGAATGTGAGATTATCTTCAAAGCCAGTATCAGAGCAGTAGTTCAGCAGAATAGACAGAAGCATCGGAATGGATATGTTCCAACAGTATCTGAGAAGGAGCCCCAGGGCAGTAGGCTGCACAGGCCACTCCATCTTCAGACTTGGAACCGTCGGTGAAAACTTTTTGACAGGATGGGGAATTTGGAACAGAGCTCAGCATACAACGCCTTGTACGCCAGAGAGCTGGTAGACTCTTTACGAAAAGCTGCAAGATCGAAACGAATCTCTGGTGTGAAAAAGGTCACGGAGGTTGATCCGGAAACTTGGAAAAATCGGACACAACTCCTAGGTCTAGACCTGCATTCCGCACGTGAGCCCGCATACGAAGACCAAACGGCGGAATACATTTCGGGTTGTTTTCAAACTTACTTTGGAACGGAGGGTCAAAAACACAGTCTAGGCAGGATTCTGCTGTTCTGAGAACAGTCGGATATAAATTTCAAAGACAGTTTCAGCCTGCGGTTTGGACAGTGAAGGTTCACCAGCCTCTGCGTACAGGCTGTACACAGGGGTGGTGCGGAACGCTCCAAGACAGAGACGAAGCCCTTGATGGTGGATAGGGTCCAAGAGTTTGAGGTAAGAGGGTCTTGCGGAGCCGTTAGACAGCCACAACCGTAGTCCAATTTGGAACGGACCAAGGCTCTGTAGAGGTGCAGCAATTTTCTTATCAGCGCCCAGTCGGTGTGCGCTACGACCGCAGAATATTCAGAGCTTTCTTGGCAAGAAGTTTGAGGTTTTTGATGTGGCTGAGAAAGTTGAGTTTTGGTCAAAAATAACTCCCAGGAATTTGGCTTCTTTTTACAACTGGAATGGTGGACTTGTCCAGACGAATTCAGGATCAGCAAAGAATTGACGAAAATTGTGGAAATGAATTGACTGAGTTTTGGTACGGGAGAAGGTAAACCCACTTTCCTCAGCCCACTGTTGGATTCTGTTGACACAAAGTTGGAGTCGACGCTGTACGCTGGGAAAAGAAGTTTTTTCCAACGGGCATACAGCGCAAAGGGCGTCAACAAAATTTGGGGCCCTCAGTCCCCGGCTTCCGTTTGGGGACAATGCTCCTAAGGTACTACAGACACCCCTTGGTGCTCCTCAGGTACTACAGATAACCTTGGGCTCCTAGTACTAAGATCCCCAATTGGCTGCTCCTCAGGTACACAGATCACACCTGGAAACTCCTCGGGTACTACAAAATCACAGGGGGGTTGTTTCCTGGGGGTATACAGTCACACTTGGCTGCTCCTCAGTACACGATCACGGGAAGAAAACAATTTTGCCCCCATTTGTACCCCAAGCGGGTTGGGAAAAATCTCTTTTAAAAAAAAAGCCCAGGATTCAGGGGCCCCCGGGCCCCTGATGGGCCCGGGGGTAAAAATTGAGGGGGGCCCCGGGGGAGAGGGGGGGGCGGGGGGCCCTCCGCCCAAAATAGAATTTTTGTATTTTTTCAGACCCTTTCGCGGCCCTTTTGTGACAGGAATTTCTACCCAGAGAGCAAAAAAAAAAAACATGCCGCACACACACAACACGACAGAGCTGAAAAAACAGTCCCTTATTTGGCATAAATTTGTCCCTCCCATAAAACCGGGCCCTGGTTTAAATTGTTTAAAGAAGGCTGTGATACACCATAAGAACCACGGGCAGCACTGGGGTTGAAACTTAGAATCAGGGAAAAATTGGATTGGAAAAACTGGACACATTTTATGGTTTTTTGGGGGTGATAAATTTTTTTTGGTGATTTTTCTTTTTTTCAAAAAACTTTTTTTTTTTCGGCTTATTTGCGTTCGTTTTTTCCTGTCTCGAAAAATAAGGTGTTTTTCTCAGAAATTGGGGGAAAATTCCGGGCCTGGCACAGGGACAAAATGGGCCCAGGGGAAGGGAACCCTGGGTATACCGTCTCTGTGCTTTTTTGAACCTGCCGGGACAGCTCCCCCGGACTCAGTGTGGGGGGAAAGCTCAGGGTAAAAGACCCTAAAAAATTTTGGAAAAGCTCATTTAGGGGGCACCCTGCAGGAATGAGGGGGGGCTTGAGACTTCCAAGGAAGTGTTTAAATTTAGCGTGGCCCCCCACAACGAAGAAACCCCTTGTTTTCCTTCCCCAAAACCCCAATCTAAATTTCCTCGTTAAAAAACTAATTTTTTTTTTTCCCATTTTTTAAATTTAATCTCGTTTTTTCCTTGCTTTAAACTATCAAACTTTTTTTGAAAATCATCTCGATTTTCATTGGTTATTCTCGTTTTTCGGGGGTTTTAAAATATAATCTTGCTTTTTTTGGGTTTTAAAAAATTAATCTGATTTTCCTTGGCTAAAAACAAATCTCGTTTTTCCCCTTGGGGTTTTAAATCTCGTTTTTTTTGGGGGAAAAATCTCTTTTTTCCCTTTGGGGCTTAGCCCAAATTTTCCCCCTTGGTTTAAACAAATTCCGTTTCCCAGGTGGCGGGTTTGGCTTTTTGATCTTCGATTCTTTGTTCCATGTGTTACATAAGATTTAAACTAAAAAGTGGCCCATAGCTTTTTCTTCTTTAGTAACCTTGGGGATTTTATGTTCATTTTTTTTGTGTCCGTTTTTTTTGTAAGCTCGAAAAAGCCATAATGATTGAAAAGGGTATTCGTCTTTTTGCTTTGTTTACCCAAGCTTTATTTTCCCCCTTGCGCTCTTCTTTATTTTGGCTTGTTTTTAGTAATGCTGGGGTTTCCATGTCAGTAATTCCCCCCCATGGTAAATCTAAAGGGGTTCTTGACCAAAGGAAAATTTTTTCGAAACCCTTTGAAAGGCTAAGGAAAAACCTTTTCTTTTTAAAGGGACAGTGTAGCTAAAACCTTTTAAACAGCATCCCAGGCACTAAAAGCTTGAGCAGTGCATGGCAAAGATCTAGTAGAAACTTCCGGTATTCTTCTAAAGGGCCCCTGCCGACATCATTTCAGCTCAGGGGCTGGAAAGTCCCTCCATGTGGTTTCATGTTTACATTGATTGAATGACCCTAATTCCCCTAGGATTCAATTTTTTTTTCATACATATTTCTGGACAATTTTTTCGGGTTTTTTAAAATTTTGGGTTAAAAACCCCCCTCTGCATTCCTTCCCAAAAAAATGATTTTAATCAATTTCCCCCCACTTCCCCCCCCCCCCCCCCCCCCCCCCCCCCCCTAATCTTTTCCAAACTCAGGAAAGGTCACCCTTTTTGTGTGCATTTGGGCCCCATTTGTGTTCAGGTTTTTATTTTCAAATTGTGGTGCCTTTAAAAAAAAGGAAAAAGGAACAAATCTGAAGTTGATATCCAGCCAAGCCTCGGTGAAAAAAGGGGAGTTTTAACTAGTCAGCTAGTCATTTTAAAGGGGCCCGTCATTTTGATGGTGATTTCTGTCCTCATAACTGCCTCCCCGATATTTCAAGCAGTTCAGGAATCAAAAGATTTTCCCCCTGATGATTCCGCCGGGGGATCTGGGGGAGGGGTAAATGGGGGGGTTAGGAAAGGGAATTAAAAAAAGAAAAAATTAAAAAAAGAAAACCCGAAATTTAAAAAGAAAAAAAAAACGTTGAAATTTTTCTGTATGCATGTACAATTTTTTGATTTTTTAACAAAAATCGTGAAAAATTCTGGAAAATTTAAGCAGACTTGGGATTTGGCCCCCGTCCATTTAAAGTTTTCAGACACAGTACTAAATAAAAAATTCCCAAACTCCTGCTTCATTGACTGCAGTCTTGGTAGGTTTTTTTGATGAGGTTTTTTCACATAAATGTCTATGTACTGCATGTTTTGTAGTGTGCAAAAAGGGGGCTTGGGTTTTGTTTTTGGAGGGGAAGGGGTGGGGTAGGGAAAGGCCCTGTCAAAACCAAAAATTTTATGTGAAGCAGATAAAACCCCGGGTTGTTTTTGTTAAAGGGCTCCAGCTTGCTATGCATCGCCCCTAAGGTTCGTTGAGTTGGGGTTGTCGCTTTGGGGGAAAACCCCCCAGTGTGTTTCACCATTGTCCATGGATGGGGGCAGGGTGGGTGGGGCTGGAGGTGGGGGTATTTGGGTTTACCAGTTTCTATTAAAAACCCCCAGTGTGTTTTAAAAGATTGGCCACTGGATGGGGTAAGGGTTGGGGGGGCTGGTGGGGAGGTAGTGGTTGGGCCGCGACTGCGTGTGTTTTTAGTGTAATTCTTTTTCACTAATGTGCCCCTCTGACGCACTGGGAAATTTAGGGCCCAGTGCATCCAAAAACATACCAAATAACCGGTTGATGCACTGTTTTTTTCCCCGTAAGGGATTACAAAATTGAGGGAGCGCATCACGCAAAAGGGTTTTTTTTTCCTCTTTCCACGATTTAAGTTTTAAAAAAGTAAATTTCCCCGACGTTTTAGAACGTTTTTGAATGATGAAACCCTTTTCCCCTTGAGAACTCTTCTTACGAAAAACCCAAAATGAGTTGTCAAAATAGGGCTAGGCCTATCCCGTCTATTATTGGACCACAAGATCATGTGATTCAGCTAAGTGGGGGGGAGAAAGGAAAAAATGTGGAATTTGGGCTTTTAAAAATCAAAAACCACGTTCAGCTTTTGGCACAGGGTGGAAAAATTCAGCGAATTGAACGAATGTTGAATATGCAACATGACCCTTCCGATAATTTAAAATGGCTCCCTTTAGGGCGTATGAAGGGGTTGCTCCCGAGCAAAAATGGCCCCGTTACAGTTTCATCGTACGTTCCATCTGGCTTCCGGGTGATCATTGCATGGGACTGGACTTTGGTCATACAAAATTTTTTTAAAATTGAAGGAAATGGTTCCCTTGTGGAAATTCTGTGATGATATCAAAGAGGAAATCCCCCAAACCAAGGGTTTACTTTTTAAAAATTTTTGGAAAGTACAGGTGCTCGCATTTTTGTTAGTTGGTAGCACGTTAAAAATGTTGGAAATCAAAAATGAATGAAAAATTTTTCAGGGGGACTGGAATGTTTTATTAAAAATTTATTATAAGCACGGCGTTCAGAGAGGTTTCTTTGTTTTTTGGGGCGCAGGGGGGGTTTACAGCTGCAGAGGGCCCAAATGCGAAAAGCGGTTAAGGGGGAAAGGAAAGTTTTCTGCCGGGGCCCCTCCCCACCCGCCAGCTAACCCCCACTGTATTCGGCCCAAAAAAATGTTATCTGTGCATAGCTGGTCTGGCAGCAATGCGGGTTTGGCAAGGTTGGGGGCCATTACAAAAAGGGGGGGTTTTTTGGTTTTATAATTAGTTATTGTCATGAAAAAGGGAATTTTTTCTGCATTTGAGATGATGAATTTGGGGGAAATTCCCCAAAAATTTTTTTTAAAAACCAAACTCGATTTGGGGTTTTTTTTCTTGTAGATTAAAATTGATGCCCCATTTAAAGCTTTTTCGCAAGTGGTCAGGAATTTTTGAACAATGACAACAAACACAATATTGTGCAAAAAAGACGTCATCACTTTTTGGGAAGTTAATTTTCCATAGTTAAGTAGTACACAAGTTTGATACATGCCTCTGCTCAGACTACAGCAACAAAAATATTGGATTACAAATGTGTAAAGCCTTGTTTGTTTGCCCTTTCACTAAGTGTCTCAATAAGGACGGAAATGTAAAGCTGTGAGCACCTCTTTTCTGATGTATCCGTCTCTTTCTCTATTCATTTGTGTGTGTGAGCCAGTGACAGCACGTTCGTGTGTGTATGTCCGTGTGTATGCGTGTTCACTACATTTTCTAGCAGTTTATTTATGGTGACCCCCTGAATATCTGTGTGACCCCCTGAAAATTTGGAAGCCAGCTGTTTGTACCAAGTCTGACCCCCTAATTTTAAAGAATTATTATTGGTTTCAGTTTCATCATGATGTCGCTGCATGCCTCTCTACACCACATCCACTAACTTTTCAGACCACACTGTGCACGATTTAAAGCTGAAGGATAAATGGATGAATGACAAAGGTAAGAGAATTTAAGAGGGTCTTATGGCTATGACTTAGATGTCTGACCTACACATTAGCCCAACATGCTGGTCATACTTCGAGTGCCTACCTTACATTGGTCATGCCATTATAATCATTATACGTGTCTGCAGTGAGTGTACACGTGTGTATGGGTGTGTGGGCACGGTCCCATGTGTGTGTAAGCGCATGTGTGCGTGTATGTATGTATGCAGATGTGCGTGCACGCGCTTGAGTGCGCGCGTGTTGAAGTATCTTCAGTGTGCACCAGATGTGCACTGGATGTAGTACATGGGTGGTGGGGGTAGCGTTTGACTAGTGTGTGTGTCGTCAAGAGGCATCTTCAGCGTGTGCCAGATGTTGTGCCCTGGATAAAGTAGGGATGGGAGGATAGGTGTTCGTGGTTGACCACTGTGTGTGCGTATGTCAAGAGACATCTTCAGCGTGTGCCAGATGTTGTGCCCTGGATAAAGTAGGGATGGGAGGATAGGGTGTTCATGGTTGACCACTGTGTGTGCGTATGTCAAGAGACATCTTCAGCGTGTGCCAGATGTTGTGCCCTGGATATAAGTAGGGATGGGAGGATAGGGTGTTCGTGGTTGACCACTGTGTGTGAAATGTCAAGAGATATCTTCAGCGTGTGCCAGATGTTGTGCCCTGGATAAAGTAGGGATGGGAGGATAGGGTGTTCGTGGTTGACCACTGTGTGTGCGTATGTCAAGAGACATCTTCAGCATGTGCCAGATGTGGTGCTCTGGTTCCTGTAGAACAGATGGGGTGGTGGTTAGCCAGCGAGCTTCCTTGTGTCCAGCGAGCTTCCTTGTGTTACTAAGTACCGTAAGTGTGCCAGACATTGTGCCCTGGATAGGGTGAAAGGGGGTGGTGGTGATCCGGTGTGTGTGTGGCTGTTAGGAAGTAACCAGACCTGCCTACCTCATGTTGTGCTCATCAGTAATAACCACAGAGATTTTCAGTAATTTTGCATTTCCTTCAGTAATTCCACGGACGCGTAATACACGGCGTTTTTGAACAAATAATGTGTACAAAACTCCAACTACATTTTTAACATTGAACAAATAATGTGTACAAAACTCCAACTACATTTTAACATTTTAACAAAAAATATAAACAGTAAAAAAGGAACAAAAACAACAAAGCAGAATTAAAATACCTTGGATGATGGCAGATGACGGACTCAGGACAGGAGTTTCAGGTCAATTCAAAGGTGATATACTTGACAGTTTGTAACTTACACAGCAGTCACCACAGATGACACCACTGATGAAGAACCTAATGTACAACCCCCCCCCCCCCCCCCCCCCCCCCACAAAAAAAAAAAAAAAAAAAAAAAAAAAAAATGTGTGTGTGTGGTGTGTCCCTGAGCTGTGCTGACAAGATAGTGGCGAAAATGAAAAGGACCTTTTCATTTTCGCCACTATCTTGTCAGCACAGCTCAGGGACAAGTTGTTTTCGCAGATCAGCTCACACAACAGTCTTTCTGCGTTGGTGATCTTCCGTGTGTGGGTCTGACGGCTGCTCTCGCTGGATTTCGTAAACAACGATGTGATCTTCTGACTGGAGGCACTCGCAGCTGTCTCTTTGTGCATTTTCCCCGAGATATGGCGCTTGCAGTCATTTGCTCCCCCATGTCCGATGGAGAAGTCTGAATTGCACACCGAGCAGAAATGAGTATACAAATCCAGGTCCATGACAAGGCCAAGTCCGCGTGTATTTACTTCGGAACACTTGCTTCTTCGCCTTCTTCCGTTGTGGCACAGTGGTTTTCGAACCCTCGTCATCGGTTTCATGCAAACGTTTAGAAGATTTCTCCGCCATTTTCACAATCGCCGGCAAAAAAATCGGTTGAAACTTTGTCTTACAATGGCTGAACAAAAAGCTTCGAATGGCGCGCACAGATGTGATGGCGTGTCGTGTTGGCCCACAGCACCACATTGACCAATCGCAAGTTCCGAACTATCTGTGGTTTCGGCTTGAGTCAAGGGAAGTTACTCTGCGGTCTCGGAAAGGTCTAGCAGTCGACAATTTTTCGAGTCTGAAATTTGCGTAGTTTTTCAATTTTCTTTTCCGTAATTTCGCACGGAAAATCGTACCTCCGTAATGGGGGGTTAATTTCCGTAAAATTACGGAAGGGTAGGCAGGTCTGAGTAACTAGTGTGTGTCTGCTGTTGTGCCCTGGATGGGTGGAGGGGGTGGTGATGGTGGTCAGCTGGTGTGTGTGGTTGTTAGGAAGTAACTACAGTGTGTGTCTGCTGTTGTGCTCTGGATGGGTGGAAGGGGCGGTGATGGTGGTCAGCTGGTGTGAGGAGGCGTTTGTGTGCGTCAGGTGGAGGAGGTAGTTTGTGCATCATAAGCAATTTTAAAAACTTGCCATTTCCTTTAAATATTTCTTCTTTGTTTTCAATCATATTCTTTTATATGTATCATATATATTCCTCAGTTTTACAAATTCTTTCTTTTTTCTCTTTCCTTTCATTTTTCTTTCAACCTGAAAACATTTTCATTTGGGGAGGGAGGGGTGGGGAACAAAAGTGTAGGAACACAGCTGACTGTGCGAGGTACAGAGTGATGCATTATTTCCTTGTCCATTTGGATTTCATCTTTCACCAGAAAAGAAAGTACCCATCGAAGATGTTGCTTTTCTTTTTTTCTCATTTATTCTCAGAGCCTCAGACACATACATCCAAAGGTGCTGCACACGTCATCACCACCTTTACTCGTCTGTTGCCTTGGGTCCTGGTGTAGATCAGCTGAGAGCTGTGCTTGGAGACCAGACGAATCAGACCTGGGAAGAATAAAACAAAAAAACCCTTGCACAATCATTTTATACACTGCACATCATTCAACAGGGATGAAAACAGTTTTTAAAAAAAAGAGGAGATTGGCGGGGATCTGGGGGTTCACCATGGGCCCCCAGTGGGGTACATGGGCAACAGCCCGGCGGGGGTCAGGGGGCGGCGCCCCCCGAAGCTGAAGCATATTTTGTATTAAATATGGCATAAAAAATCTTTAGAAATCACTTTCTTGCTTCTAAACAACTCATTCTATAGATCAGCTTTCAAAAACCATGAAGACAGACTGATGTGGAAAGAAACTATGTCAATTGAGACAAACATTTAGTATGATGAATCCTCAGAAACTCTAGCTAAAGAAAATTTGACAAACAGTGCTTTCAGGACATAAAGAATAAGGCCTGTTGATAAGTAAATCAGAGTGGAAATCAAACTAAGTAAATCAGATGTATGAAAACGACTGCTGGACTTCAATAAACACAATATGAAAAATGATTACTTTGAAGTCCTTTAAAAAAAAGTGAAGCTTTTGGGCCTTAGACCTTCGTCAGGAAACACTAAACACAAAAAAAAAAGAACATAAAGAACAAATGACATAAAAACAAACTGATTGTCACAACAGTACAACCCCCCCCCCCAACTTCCCTCTTACAACTAATCATATCCCCCCCCTCTTGACAAGTGTTGTGTTGTGTGTGTGGGGGGGGGGGGGGGGGGGGGGGGGGGGGGGGGGGGGGGGGGGGCGATTGTGTGTGTGTGTGTGTGTGTGTGTGTGTGTGTGTGTGTGTGTGTGTGTGTGGGGGGGGGGGGGTTGTTTGTGTGTGTGTGTGCGAGGTGGGGACGGGGGTGGGGGGAGGGGGGCGAAGTGTGTGGGGTATGTGTGTTGTGGGGTGAGGGTGGGGGTTGGGGGAGAAGGAGTAGAGGAAGTATTAGTATATAGGTAGTGGGGGGAGTGGGCTGGTGGAAAAGGATTTCATAGGGGGGCTGTAGCAGACACTTAACAAATGTAGCAAACGTTTGCATTATACCAGGGGAAAAGTGTTACACAATACTGTTGTGACATCAGTTTATTTGATGTCATTTGTTCTTTTATATTCTTTTCGTCACTTGAGTTTTTCCTTGCTTTGGAAGGACTCTACGAGTGGAAGTATTAGAGTAGGAGTCAAACTATCTTTGGAAATTAAACGTAGATTTGTTGCATACCAATGATTGAAAACATGCTGTAATGGTGTGGGAAACACACACTTTTTCTGTTGAGTGACTGGACGCTCGATGTGATCTCTGATTGCCACAAAGCCACGATACCAAGTAGACACGTTTTTGGCAAGGCTCGCAAAACACTTCAAATTCGCCGTTTGTCATGTTTTTCTTATTGCATCCGCGACTCTGCGGTCACACACGTCCTTCTGCTGCCAACGCGGTTTCTAGTGGTTCACATACTTCTTTCTTTTCTTTTTTTCGTTTTGTTTGCACTCACTAGCGCAAACTCTCACTGTGAATCGACGCCATGATGATAAATGATACTGGAAGGAAACAGAATGAGAACTACGCCGTTTGAGAACATTACCGACAGAGAAGAAATTCGCTGTGCAGACAAGTTGAGATCGTTTCTGAGCATCATTCTTCGAATAATTTTTCGGCGGAGACTTTTTTTTTCGGCGGAGATGCGAAAAAATAACGGCGGAGACGGCGGAAACGGCGGAGGAGTTTTCATCCCTGATTCAAATCAACATTCATCATTCCCTGTCACCAATTTCATGCAGCATATATTGACAAATACAGTGACGCCTCCAAACAAACTGAAACTGGGATGAAGGAGACTGTGGTAACAATGGGTATGTTCCGCACACATTGGTTTGGAAAAGCACGGCCTCACCAATAACCATAATTGCAAACCTTCAGTCGGGCTTTTGACTTGACGCCATGTTGATGGACAACAGTGATATGAAGCAGAACTAGAATTATGCCGTTTGTCAATATTTTCGACACAGGACAGCAGCAAGTCTTCTGGCAGTTTCTGATCGTTTCAGAGCCGTTCTCCTTCAGGTTTTATTTCCTTGGTTATTTTTTTCGGTGGAAACAATTCATGGTAGAATGGGAAAAAAAACAACCCAAAAACAGTAGACCTGGCAGAAAAGTTTCCATGCCAGTCGCCCCTATCCTGAATGACATGTACATAGAATGTTTCTATGCTCCTGTAACCACTATACGTGTGTAACAAGAGATTTTTTCCCCTTTTGAAGCCTTGTAAGTGGGCTTATATTTGATTTAAATCGCTGGGAATTCATGTTTGCTGTATTTGCTACCTGAAGAGAGGACATTCTTAGCAGCATACTTCATTAAAGTCTTAACTGGCCATCCACCTAACATAAGGATGCATGGTTCTTGAGGATAAAGTCCACTGTACGTGCCTCGGGGGGCGAGGGTGTGTGTGTGGGGCTTTACTGCTTTGCATCAAGGGAAATTCTCCTGTCATCAAAATCCGTTGGTGACTGGTGGACACTGGCATTTTCCATTTCAAGTACAGTTCCTAGATATGAACACTGGCACGTTCCTGTTTCAAATACAGTTCATAGGTATCAACATTGGCACATTCCTGTTTCAAATACAGTTCATAGGTATCAACATGGGCACGTTCCCGTTTCAAATACAGTTCATAGGTATCAACATTGGCACATTCCCGTTTCAAATACAGTTCATAGGTATCAACATTGGCACATTCCCGTTTCAAATACAGTTCATAGGTATCAACATTGGCACATTCCCGTTTCAAATACAGTTCATAGGTATCAACATGGGCACATTCCCGTTTCAAATACAGTTCATAGGTATCAACATTGGCACATTCCTGTTTCAAATACAGTTCATAGGTATCAACATTGGCACATTCCTGTTTCAAATACAGTTCATAGGTATCAACACTGGCACGTTCCTGTTTCAAATACAGTTCACAGGTACATCTGTTAGAGTAAAGGTCAGAGTACTTTCGACATGAAATAGAATTTTGGACAGAGATGAAAATGATGGGTTTCACACCTTATTCAAAATCGTTCCAAACTCAGCACAGCTGAAGACAAAGCAGCAGTGAGCAGTATTGTGGAGGGTATGGGGATGTTCACTCCCTTTAGAAAAGATTGTTCATTGCAAAGTCTATTAACCCTTTGCCCCTTGGACCGTCTGAGTGCTTACTAGTATCAAAATCTTAAGGGAAGGTAAGTAACTCCGTAAATTGGATGTACTGATGTTAAATAAAAAATCAGAAAAAATACAAACCTTGATCATAAATATGTTTTATTTGCTCCAAAATTAAGTTAACATTTTGAAGTAAAATTCCACATGCATCAAAGCTTATATCTTTGTTGATAAAATGGTTGTAAAAAAATTATGCTAAGTTCAACACTACTGACCAAACTGCATGAAACGCCATCGTAATCGGCATAGTTAATGTTAAGATTTTCGCCGAGATCGCCTCCATCAGCCACCAAAATCGACATCGGACTCCTCTCCTTTCACTATTCCTTCTAATCTAAAGCCAGTAAATAGCTCCTCATCACTGTCACTGCCACCAAAAATGTTCGCCAACATCTCCACAGTTTCATCGTCCATCTTGCCGAAGCGAAAATCTCGATCACAAACTTGCTCTCAACTTCAAAAAATCACTGCGACCGAAGTCCTCCATGAAAAAACGCACTGTTTGGACTGGAAGGAAGTTGGAAACCGGAACTACGTCACTGTATAACGCCGCAAAGCATTGTGGGAAAAATTCGTCTGCTAGGGGCAGCCAAACGGTATCGGTGTATTTCGGGCCACAGCGGGCGTTACAAGGATACGAAAGGCATCGCGTTTCGGGCCACAGTGGGCGATCCAAGGGGCAGAGGGTTAATTAAACTGCTGCAACACAACAACCTGTCTTTACAAACAAAATCATTAATCACCAGATTAAATTATGACCGGAACTAGACTGTCATAAATCTACCATCTAGATAGCTGTAAGTGTCAAGTTATCTGCTAACTTTACCGATTTTACGTTGCATGTAAACTTGACTGTCGATACACACTTTGGTGTGAAGCTCTGTGTAAACTCTACCACAAGTACATACTCACCTTTAGCATAAAGCTCTATGTAAACATTTCCATCGGTGCATACACTTAGCATAAAGCTCCATGTAAACACTACCATCACTCTATACTCACCTTTAGCATACAGCTCCATGTAAACACAATTATATTCACCTTTAGCATGAAGCTCCAAGTAAAACCACCACCAGTGCATACCTTTAGAGTGCAGCTCACGCAGCGCCTGCTTGGCCAGAGAGCCGCGCACCTTCAAGCGCTCAGAGACGACGGAGGGGGTGATGAGCTTGTAGCTGGGCACCTCCTTCAGCATCTTGTCGTAGGTGGCCTTGTCGAAGAGCACCAGATTGTTCAGCTTGTCCCGAACCTTGCCCTTGGACCACTTCTGTTCAACAAAACACAATGCTGTTGCTTCATTTAAAAAAGGATGGAGGAGGGGGCAGGGGAGGGAGGAAGAACAGGCTTGACCTGTCAAAGACGAACACTTCACCTAAGCGTGATGGAGGCTGGCTCTACAGGTACAAATCCATAATCACTGTTGCCAATACACGGCTCAGGAGGTGGTGCCCTGTGTATGCCCAATCGGAAAAGCAGCGCAGCTCTACAGAACATCGCTAAAGGGATGCAGCTGCAGCGCGGTCTCCTCTGGTGGAAACGTGTGAATGTGTCCAGTATGGCATGGCCAGAATGAGAAGTGTGTGAGGACAATTCCACTTGGGGTGGACAATTCTACTTGGGGCGACAAATAATAAAACAGAAGCAAAGCACAAACACCAAGTTGTTGGGGGTAAATCCAAGCACCACCAAAGCATTCACCACAATTCGTCTTCGTGAACATTGACAATGCAAGGTAACTGAACAAAACCAAAGTTAAGGCCTACCCCAGACCAGTTTACCCCAAATTTGTGTACCTATAATATCTCTGACAAAAACCTGTAATAAAAAAAACCCCTGTAAGTGTAAATTTCATAATCATAAAACAGGGTTCATACCAATCTAAGGACTTCTGACGCATTTTTTTTTTTTAAATTTAAGGACTTGCTTTAAGGATAACTTTAAGAAAAATAATCATGAAATTCAGACACAAATTAAATCATTTGCTGTTACTCTTCAATACTCATATCATGGATCCCCTATGAGCATAGATTCTTTAGGAATCTCGGCTATTAATATTGGTAGAGACACAAATGTTTGTTTCTTACACTACAGCAGAGCAAACATAGGATTCTCACTTCTAATGATAAACTGACAAAAACGTTTGAAAATGTTCGCTATACACAACAGTCTCTCCAATCTTGCAGTTGACAAAAATGTTTGTTTGCCTGACGTCTGTAAGGAATTCAGTTCTTGTGATCAGTAGACACAAATACATGTTTGTTTGAAGTTACTGAGGGTAAAATGCCTCAATAACTAAAACTACAGGTTACAACACTGGGGGCATAAGCATCAAAACACCGAGAGGATGCAAGTTTTTCCTTCTCCACACTGAAACTGCTTGGCAACAGCACTGTCCGAGAACATTTGCTGGAACAGATCTGAACTGCCTTCACATGAACAAAGGCTGTAATGACCTGTCACTACTTTTAAAGTCCACAGTATTTCAGCTTTCATCGCCTCTGTTTTTGGTATGGCTCAGGTTGTTCACTCACATCGGAGTTGGAGCAGAACTGTTAGTTCATGAACTGCAGGATGGTGAACTGCTTAAGTGATGGGCTGTTCGTTTGTTGTACAATTATTTGTAAAAATTACTCAAAACATGAACTGCAGGATGTAAAGCCTTCATCAGGTCACAATGTTTTTTTTCTTTTCTATGGATATTTACAGCCGATTCTCCCATTGTACTAATGTCTATGATCTTCTTGCAAATGCGGCAAAAGGCCTTGCTTTTGTCTCCACCTGCAGCCATTCTTTGTACTCGTCTTTTTCCAGTCAAACCACGTTAAACAAACACTTCCTGGCATGCCGCCTTCTCAATTTTGAAATTGTGGAACATTCTTTCACGTACAAGCATGCGCCATGAAGGCCGGTAACTCTGGTGTTTTGACCTATAGCAGACAATGTATTGGTGAGATCGATCTTCACTCCGACTCAGGCTTTCTTTTTCTTTTTTCAATTCAATGTCAAGCCTTTTTCTTTAAAAAAAAAAAAACAAAAACAAAAAAACAAACTTCAAGATTTTACAGACTTTATTCAAAATCATAGGCAGTGACAAAATTCAAGTACTTTTTAACGACCTTTCAGCAAAAGCCTGATTTTTAAAGACTTTCAAGGCCTTGTAAAGTATGTCCCTAAAATTAAGGACTTTTAAGGACTGTGCAGACCTGTTTACCCCCTTCGAGACCAATGTGTAGTCAGATGACCAAAATGTGTAGTCAGCCATGTCAAATGTGTAGTCTACTTTTTCGCACAAGATAGTATTACTATTAAAGAAATATTAACATGCACATTAATCTAAATAAAAATGCTAATAAGTGTGTGTGTGTGTGTGTGTATTGCGTGTATGCATGTGTGTGTGTGTGTGTTTGTGACGCCGTTGGGTCAAAAAGAAATAAAATAAGCTCACCTGTTAGCTGTTTGATATCCAAGCATTGAGTTGAATATCTTCTGATTCATGTAACACTACCAGTTCATGTCCTCTCTATACATATTGTCACTTATTCCAGTTTGGATTAATTGTCAAGAACCACAATATAATATTTACACATTTCACATGGTAGTTTACTGGTTGAGTTTCTTGCTGTAGGCACTCTTCAGTGCAGCAAGATCCTCTGTAGTCATGCTTCTCACAGCATCTTGAGGCTCCTGGGGCACTGACTTGAGGACCAGCAGGCTCTCCATGGTGCTGTCTGCCAAGCTGGCTCTCTGGTCTGTGCGGTTCTTCCTCACACAGGAGAAGATGCGCTCACACTCACAGTGGGCACTGCTATGAGGGATGGTGACAATGCCCCTCATCACCAGAGACAGCTCCTTGAACTGCCCATATTCCACTTCCCCAATGGCCTTCCAAGTTTCATCGATTCTGTCCTTGCGACAGCTGCTGACATCGGTAGCTTGGTAAAGCAAGAAGAAAAGTGACCTACTTTTGGCGATCGGCGAGTTCGGACAAATGGCCTTCACCGCCCGAACGATCTTGTCAGCAGCAGACAGCGGCAAGTTGTTCTGTACCACGAGATGGCACACGATGGCTTCTCCTCTCATAACATCTTGATTGAGACTAGATTCACTGCTCGAAGGTGAAGGCTTTGCAAAAAAACTAGCCAGAGATGACTGCTTTCCTGCTTTACTCTCAAAGTCCTTGCGAGTCTGGTTCTCGATATGCCGTTTGCAGTCAAACATGCCGGCATGTTTGATCGAGAAATCTTTCCTGCACAATGTGCAATGAGCACAATGCTCCCCTCTTCTGGATGAAACAAGGCATGGGTAGCGTTGATGGTATGATGACAGAAAGGTTTGATCGGCAACTTTTCTCTTCTTTTTGCTGGGAGAAAAGTCGGAAGAATCAGCTTGGCGCTTCGACGAATTATTGTCAGCCATCTTGATCGAAAATGAAAACCGACCGTAACGCGTTCAGCGAGCCGTTCTAACCTGCCCCCCTAAAGTTATTGGCAGTAAAGGGAAATAAGTAACTAACAGAGGCGGGCGGGCAGTCCAGCTGAACGCAGCAGCGTGTCAGGCTGCTTGTATGGCGCGTCAAGTTTGTCAAAAGACGGCAACACGCAAAATAGCTTCAGTTTCGAAAATGCGTACCGGCGAAATTCTGAAATGCGTAGCGAGGTTCCTAAATGCGTATTTGGGGTCAAAATGCGTAGAATTCTACGCCAAATGTGTAGACTAAACAGGTCTGACTGTGTGAACCTTGTTAATATTTTCGCAACTTTTGAAGATTTGGAAGACCTGGCCATTGTCACGTAAGACCCCTTCGTAGCCATCTTTGACAAAGTGAAAGATGCAAGGCATGCTGGGAAATATCTTCTTACTGCTTTTGACTGAAGCGGTAACAGATGAAACTTCGTGTTTAACCAGTTTCTTTTTGATATTTTTTCCGTAATCCCCCCCCCCCCCCCCCCCAAAGTAATTCCTGTAATTTCAGTTTTCTTTTTCATACAAATCACAGTAAAATTGTGGGGGGCCGGATAGCTCAGTTGGTAGAGCACCGAACTTGTGATCCTGGGGTTGCGGGTTCGAATTCCGGTATAGGGGGATTTTTCCCTCGGAGTTAACATTGGTTCTGACTCCATTCCCCATATAGTCCTTCGAATGAGACTATAAACCGAGGTTCTGTGTGTGAACGCACGCATAACATCTTGCACACACGTAAAATCCCATCACCAACTTTCGGAAGAGAAGGCCAGTTTGGCCGTTGGTATGGATGACACGTGACACATAGCATGCACCTTCCCCGAAGATGGAGTATGGCTGCCTTAATGGCGGGATAAAAAAGGGTCATACACACAAAACTCCACTGCCTGGCTATACAGGGAGTGTCCGCAGGAGTATCAGCCTGCGTACGCAGAAAGAAAGAAAAGAAAACAGTAAAATTGTAAGGGTAAACAGGTCTGCCTACCCCCACCTCCCCTAATATCCACCAGTTCGTCCTCTGATTCTACCCCCAAATCGCACACAAATTTTCAACAAAAAAAAGAAAAAGAAAAAAAAAAAAGGGTAATTACTATGCCGCCAAAGGAAAAGAAACAAACAAGTCACAACTTCCCCAAGACAAACGTGATGCGTTCCGTCCTCTTTGGTCTTCTTCAGACAAGATAACATTCAACACAATGAAAGAGAAGTACGAAAAGTCACTTATCTCCTCAAATTGGACACAAAATGGATGTAAAACCTCCATTCTACATCCACTTTGCACCCAAACAGAAAACATTCTAAAATCACTGAGCACAAAAAGGGCCATCACCACAAACAAAAGACTGCACCCACCTTCTTCTTGGCTTTCCCACCACTGCCGCCATCCTTTTTGGCCTTGGTAGGCGCCGCTTTCTTCCCTCCTTTAGGATCGACTTTTTTGGCTCCCTGAAAAACAACAAACACAATTCAGCTTCTCTTTGAATATATCCTCCCTTATGTCGCTCGGAAGCCGAGTCCAGCAGAAAAGAACAAGTAAAAACCCTTCTTGAGGCAATCATTTCTAATAGAAATACAGATGAACGGCCCCATGTACTGTAAGCTGTTGGCATTGTACTACTGTACCTGATCTGCTGTGTCCATGTTACACTGACCTGACCGCTCCCACTGGCTTCCTGCTGCACTGAAGCTGACTGAGATTGTTCATTCAGAATTACCCTGTGATGTTGCTGGATTAAAAAAAAATTGTAATGTAACCTCAATACCTTATGTTTTTTCTAATTGACCTGAAGTTTGTCATACACATACATTATATACCATATCAAATTTTCATTATGCATATAATTTCAGTAGTTTCTTCTCAGTGTTTGTATGGGGTGTCCTAATCGTTTTCTGTAATTTTCTATACAACACTTTACCCATATGAATTCATCAATTTGCTTTATTTTCATCAGCCTATAGAGTGTGCAAATGTCCTTCCTGAAAGCATCTTTGATATTGTTCAGGACTTGTGTCCTTAATTTTTTTCTCCATTAAATTTCCAATTATACTTTGTAATAATCATTTTCCTATCTCATGTACAACTCTTTTTTAAACTTAAAGACAGTCATATAATTAAAAACATATTCAGGACGTTGCCTAATAATAGGTACTCCAAACCTTTGACTAGGAGGCAGTGTGAGTGAATGGTATGGATTAGCTATCACCATGATTTATCAATGAATGACAACCCTAACTCAATTTATTTTACTTTTTTTTTCCCAGGTGCTCCAAACTGTGCAGTTAGCGTCTGCTACAACGGCCTTTTCTGGTCAACATACACTATAACTTATAGTGCATGTTGACCAGAACAAATAATAACAATGGCCAGTTCTACAAACTTTCTCTCCATGACTAAGAAAAGGGCAGTGGGCTGTTAACCCACATTCAACCGTTATTTTCTCCAAATGTTTGAAAATTAATTAAAAAAGGAAAATGCACCAGACAAAATCTGTTATTCATCTTTCATTTCCATTCACTGTCTTTTGTACTTTTGATGGTGATTGTGTGTCAGCGTGTGTTGAAAGTTGGCGCCATTTACTGATTAGCTGCAAACCTTGGCCAGCATATGCGCACCTCACTCCTATCCCCTCCTTTGGTTTTCTACACTGTGCTCGTCGGGATATTTATCAATTCTAAAAATGTATGCCAATTAGAAAGAGGAGTCACTCCCATGTTGTTTCAGTGTTTGTATTGATTGAAAAGTTCAGAGTAAAAAATAAGTCTGAAACTTTTCATGTTTGTTTCAAACAAATGTTTGATGTTGTTTTTTTGGATGAAACTTTTCATGTTAAATTTCCAAAATAGTTATATACTCGAGCAATTCTTCAGGCTTTCAACTACAATTAAGTAAACCTTTATTAAGTTTGTCCGTTCAATTCCTGCTGGTAAGGGGTGTGGGGTCAGGGTAAAACCTAAAGGGATGAGTGTATTTATTTTGTAATGACATTGTTATATTCAGTATTTCTTGGCAATCATATATATATAAGTTTCACTAATAAATGGAAAGCATAGGCACTGGAGAATTAGGGAGCCGGAATAGCTCAGTTGGTAGAGCGCCGGACTCGTAATCTTGGTGATCCTGGGGTTGCGGGTTCGAACCTCTGCCGGGGCGTTTCGGTGCAGGGGGATTTTTCCCTCGGAGTTAACATTGGTTCTGACTCCATTTCCCATACAGTCCTTCGAATGAGACTATAAACCGAGGTTCCGTGTGTGAACGCACGCATAACATCTTGCACACACGTAAAATCCCATCACCAACTTTCGGAAGAGAAGGCCAGTTTGGCCGTTGGTATGGATGACATGTTGCACATAGCATGCACCCTGCGTGAGAAATGGAAAGAATGACGGAAGTAAGGAAAATGAGTGATCGATATTGAACGATACTGACTGGATGACACGGGAAACGACTGAATGAAGCGCCAGCTGGCAGCTCTTCAGTCGGCACTACCCAGGTAGGCAGCCCGTTGTGTAAACGAGTGTTGATTGTAAAGCGCTTAGAGCTTGGTCTCTCGCCGAGAATAGGCGCTATATAAGTATTCATTATTATTATTAGAGTGGAGGAAAGGGGGTGGGTGAGGAACGAGGAGGGGATTGGGGGGGGGGGGGGGGGGGGGGGGGGGGGGGGGGGAGGCAAAGTTTCTTGCTTTTTGATCTTCTGAACATTACTTTTGATACAAATGTCAATCATATGTCTTTATTATTTATAAGATCATGCCAAGCAGAGATATTAAATTTGTGTACGTAATGTTTATATCGCACACAAGAAGTTAGGTAAAAGGGTGGGGGTGAGGTGGAGGTGGGATGGGGGTGTACAATTGTGTTGACATGCTTAAATGTCTTCTTATTGGATAGATCTTGAAATCCTGATCATTTTGATATAAGTTACATGCTTGTATGTCAATTGAAAGCAGAGATGTGTCATTTTATAACGTTTTGGTTGCCGGTATGGAAAAAAAAACAAATCGAAATGAAGATTCTGGCATTTTTAAAAGCGTGGTAATCAGACTCTATAATAGCCTCAGGTCTGAAAAAAATCCAGTGTATATTACAAGTAGCTGACATTAAACACCCATAGTTTTAGACATGTCACTTGCCAAATAGTCGAGATACAGGCCTCCAAACATGGCCCTTAAGGGGAATTCCTACTGTCGTAAGAAAATTAACGATTAAAAAAAATATCATAACTTCGCTCCTAATTAAGCTACAGCTATAAATTTCATATGATTATTTTTAAAGTTGTTCTATTATGCTGACCTATTGAAAACAACATTAAAAAACACTTTAAAAATCACTTTGGAGTACCTAAAAGAATAACACTGATTTATCTAAGTTCTGTGTTATAGCATTATCATCGACATCTGCTTTTATTCGTCTTTTTTTCTTTTTTCTAACCCCCCCCCCCCCCCTTCTACTAAAAATGTTGTGATTTATTTAAGTATATCTAAAAGGTAGTTGTTAGAATTCTTATGTTTGATACTATTTGCTGTAATTATCCCTTTTTTTTTTAATTATAGTTTTTATAAATTTTGCCACACAACCAGCCGTGTCTCCGGATGAGTTCCGACCCAGCAGACGAATGGCCTCGGAGCAGGCAATACTAATATATCTGCCTTCAAAAGGGATTGCGATGGTTCCCTTATGCAGCAAGTGAAGAGTTTTCATATCTGTGATATATTTTCTTAATTTCATATTCCCAGTTTCTCCATCTTCAACCCCCCCCCCCCCAGTCCAAATCTTTGCAAAGTCATTACTGTGAAGACAGTTCAGTTGCTAGCCTGCGCTTGTTTTTTCCCCCCACTATTAGATTGTTCGTCTGTGTATTTGTCTGACTTTATTCAAGTTTAAAAGGCTGTGCCAGTCTTGAATAAAAGTTACTCTGTGTTAGGTTTTCTTATGGGAGCAAAAGTTACCCCACTTGTTAATTGTTTAGGCCTACTGTTCCCTGCCTCATTTCATTTCCAATTTTAAAAGGTAGTTGCTAGAATTATTATGTTTGATACTATTTGCTCTAGTTATCCTTTTTTTAGTTTTTATAAATTTTGCCAAATGCATTTTTGACTAAATATTGGTCAGCTGTATTCTAGGCACATTGTGACATAGTCGTTCAACTGGAAGATGTGTGAGATAGATAATGTTGCTTATAGCCCAGCCGACCGCAAAGGGCCACATCAGGGCAGATGTGTGAGAAAGACTGTAGTTTCCTAACAAATCCTGACACACTGAACTTCAGGAGGATGTCATATGTGAGATATTATAGCATATTATAGCACAAGCCTACTGAATAAAAATGAAAACTACTCCATTTTGACAGAACATAATAGAGAACCTGAGTCATTTATTATATCCTCGATTCTTTTCAAAAGTAGATGCAATACAAAAAAGACAAAAAACAAATAGCCTAAATGAAATGCCAAGAGCACTGAAAAAATAATGTGACAAAAGCATCAAGATATTCACTGTGAATTAAAGGAGATAAATGGATAGAAAGAATTTTTTTTTTTAACTCATACACAAACTTATGCACATTCAAGGTGGTAAAATTTAAATCATTTAAATCGATACACTATCGACAGAAATTTTCAACACATTTTTTCATGCCCATAGGCCTACACAAACTTTCCACCTCTGTAAATTCTTTTATCGTCTCTTTTTGTGCTTTGAGGTCTTTAAGTGATCTACCAGGGTGATTTGACTTCTCATTTCATGAATGATCTTGCAACGACAGATCGCAAAACGCAGTCCCACACACATCTATCTAATGATGTATTGCGCAAGTCTTTCTTTGACCATCACTGTCTCCATCCAGCTCCATTCCATCGATATTTTGCTTTGGAATCGTCGAAAGCATCACCGCAATGCAAGTGTTCGTCTCTTCACCATCTTTGAAAGGGTGACTACTCATTGACTACTGTGCACATTATGCCCCACTCCAACAATAAGTGAAATGAACTTTCTGCTAGCAAATGCAAGTAATTTTAAAGAATTTTGATTTGACCCCCTCCCCCCCCCCCCCCCCAACACACACACACGAGAACATCCTTTTATAGACTAGTTATCTTCAAACCAATGTTGTGTGAAAATTCACATAAGTGCAGAAAATTCATGGCTCTGGGTAATGTTAACCGGTGGAGATACTTAAATTCCTTTTGAAATCTGTTTCAAATTTCGCCTGCAGTCACCTCACTTTAAACAAATGAAAATATGCTGTTCGTAATCACTGAGCTAAGCAGAATAATGAGTGACGAATGCATTTAAGGCAGATTCGGATCGTATGCTGTCCATATAACTCGGACATCACCCAACTGCAGAAACACGTGCCGTCATAATGCACTCCGTACATATCTTAACCGGTCGGGTCGCGAGGTCAGCGCGGGGTATGAGTTATAGTGTAAAGGCAATCAGGCGCTCTGGCACCGAGCGCGTACTGATTCGAAGCTGAGCACACGCTATCGTGTAAATGCTTCTGACTCTTGCCAAAGGTCCATTACCGTGTTGAAGACAAGCCGCCATTTTGATGAGGGCCATCGACACACGTTGCACATGGGCCGTGGCGAAATCCAACAATGAGCTAAAAAAACAACTAATTACACTAAAAACACAGATAAAATCATCCTACACTGTTATCCGTAGATTTCGACAGAAGTGATCAAGTAACATTCATCCATTTGTCATCAATTCATTAATTTGGAACTACACGCCAAGCCTTCGCACTCACCATGCTTGAAGTTAATGGAGTAGAGGAAGTGCTGAACTTACTTCCGGTAGGTAATTAAAAATTCGTATCTAAAACGAACTCATTGCTAGTTTTTTTTTTTTCCCTCCCCAATTAATCTGCAAAGAAATTCTTGAACGAATGTCCGAAAAAATAAGATTATCCACTTTGATAATATTTCAAGAAATATAGTGTTTCTATATCAAAGAGAACTAAGATAAACAAAACAATGCTGGTTGCTTCTAAAAGTTGGATGATGACATAATCGAAAGTAACAGAAGAATCTGGCTTTACGAGCGAGTGAAGACTTCTTAAGATATTTTATGTGATCATCAGGAAATTTGGTGCGTATTTTCAAGTTTTGAAAATCACATTAACGGATGATAGATAGGAACTCCATACATCACAAACGTTTAGGGTTACATCTTTGTTAAAGTGTTCACAGTGAGCGAAGTTCACTGTTCGAAGTTACAAAGGCAGTGCTCACAAACTAAACTGATGACGCCACGGCACAGAGGAATCAGTCATTGAGGAAAATGTATATGAGGTTAACAATAAACAAGTAGGGTATATGAGAACAGTAAACGGTAAATAACGATTGGGATGTCTCCTTGTTTGGTCTGTATGGTCTGTGTTGTCATTTCTGTGAGGCGATTTGGTGGGTGACACTGACAATGACACTGACAATGTGAGGTCTTCTTCTTCTTCTTCCTAAAATACTGGTTCACTCAAAAACGAGTAGGTCACCAGCGCGCATGTTAAAAAGTAAAATAAAATAACATAAAATAGTGCGACTCAGACTGTTGGCCCCTGGAGCAAATTTGGCAACAAGGGGTCGCACTCGATATTCAAGAAGTTAAAAGCAATGCCCAAATTCAGGCCCAGGTAGCAGTAAAATATCTGGGGAAGTAAAAATAGAAAATCGTCAATATGCAGATCTCAAAACTGTCGTATCAATTTGTTTTTTAAATGAGATTGCATTTGTGGCAATCTTGATGGCACCCGGCAGTGAGTTCCACAGCCGTATAGAACTGGGATAAAAAGAAAGTAAGTGGCTGTCAATATTTGATGCAGGTATGGTATAACATTGACCGCCACTCCTGGTGCTACTTTTATTTAATACTAGTTGTTCCATTGGAAAATCAATTACTTTAGCTCTGCCTTTGAAGAAGATGTTAAGTTTGATAAAAGCTCTTCTCTCTTCTAAGGGTTTCCATTCTAATTTCCTCATGTTCTTCCTAGTATTCCCCTTTTCTCTGATGTGGTTCCCTGTTACGAACTGTGCTGCTCTCTTCTGAATCTTTTCGAGGTTATCAATGTCCTTTAGATGGTACGGATCCCAAACTGAGCAACCATATTCCAGTACTGGTCTAACCAGTGTTTTGTAGCAGTCGTCTTTAACCTTTTGGGGGCAGTCATTGATACTCCTGTATAAGAAAGCTAAGATGTTATTTGCTTTCTTACATACTAAATTGTAATGTTCTTTCCATTTGAGACGACTATCTATAATCACGCCTAAATATTTTGCAGCATTAGTTTCTTTAAGAATAGTATTATGGATAGAATAATCTGATCTAATTGGTGAGCGTTTGTTACACGCAACACTTGGCACCTTTGGGGATGAAATTCCATTTTCCAAGTTCTTTCCCACTCTTGTAAAGCGTTTAGATCTTCTTGTAGAATGCGTGTATCATTCTTGCTTCTGATTGTTCTATATACTAAGCTGTCATCTGCAAAAAGCCTTATAGTAGTTCCAGGAGAGAGATTTCTACTTATGTCATTTATATAAAGTAAGAAAAACAAGGGCCCCAGAACAGTTCCCTGTGGTACACCTGACAACTGTTTACAATGGGATGACGACCCTTCCACAACAACTTTCTGCGTTCTCCCAACGAGGAATGATCTAGCCCATTTTAGCAAAGAACCGCCAATGCCGATGTGTTCTAATTTAAGCAGCAGGCCCTCATGGTCAACCTTATCAAAGGCTTTAGAAAAGTCTAATAAAATTGCATCTATTTGCTGTCTGTTGTTGAGACAGTTATTAAAATCATTGAGAGTTGTTATAAGTTGAGTCTCACAACTCCTTCGCTGTCTAAAACCATGCTGGGCGTTATTTAAGAAGTCATATTTGTCAAGATGGTCCATTATGCTACTATATATTATGTGTTCAAGTAGTTTAGCTGATATGGATGTAAGAGATACAGGTCTATAGTTCTCTGCTTTTGTTTTGTCACCCTTTTTGAATAAGGGAACAATGCTCGCATCTTGCCACTCATCAGGTATTACTCCCTGGTCCAGTGAAGCTTGGTAAAGTAGTTGGTATACCTCACTCAATTCATTGGCACATAATTTTAAGAGCTTGCCAGGAACGCCATCGGGACCAGTAGCTTTGTTTTCATTGATGTTGGTCAGTAACTTAAATACTCCTGCTTTGTTTACTTTGATGTTTTGCATTTCAGGGAGTTTATTATCATCCTTTAGTCTAACGTTAATTAAAGGTTTGGGATTTGAGAAAACTGAACAAAACTGCTTGTTTAGTAAATTTGCTTTCCCTTCAGGGTCCTGTATTAGGTTATTCTGGTTGTTTCTCAGGTCTGGAATCCCAATGTTGTCCTGTCTCTTACTCCTTATGTAAGACCATAATTTCTTGTTTTGATGATCACCTTCTGAAATCATCGAATTAACATAATTGGAGTGAGCAAGCCTACATTCTCTCTGACACCTTCTCTTAATATGTTTATACCTAACCAGTAATATTTCTGAATTAGGATGTAGTTTCAATTTCTTAAAGAAACGATGTTTCCTTCTCAACAAACGTTTAGTTTTTGTAGTAATCCATGGCTGGTGGTTCTTGCTTGAAGTTATTTTAGTAGGTATGTTGTCATCCATAATAAATTCCAAGTTAGTTTTTATACACTTCCAAAGGTCACTGACATTATCTTTAACACTATGGGACCTAAAAAAAGACGACTGAAATCATGAGTATCCCTGCGCAATTTTGGTAAATCTGCTTGGTTCCAGAGTCTGATGGTACGTTTAGGGGGTTTTCTTCGAAAGGGTTGAAAGTTGCTCTCTAAGAGAATTATGTCATGATCACCCAGGCCTGCAATTAATTCCTGATTGCCTAAAGCGCCTGGACAATTGGTAAAAAATAAATCCAGGAATGCCTTACCACGAGTTGGTGCTTCAACTGACTTCACTAATCCAAGGTCTTTGGTGGTATCAAAAAACTGAGTATTAATATTTTTACTGTATTGATTACCAAGTATGGCATCTTCACCCCAATCAATATCTGGTAAGTTAAAGTCTCCACCAATCCATAATATTGCCTTCCTATTGGCCAAAACAATGTTAGAAATGTCTCTGCAGATAGACGAACATACATTTTCATCTGAGTCTGGAGGTCTGAAATGTCTCTGCAGATAGACAAACATACATTTTCATCTGAGTCTGGAGGTTTGTTGCTACACGAGGCAGGTCTGACCAGCACGTTGGGCTAATGCACAGGTCAGACATTTGCAGAGTAGCACCAGTAGCCAGTAGACCCACTTCTTAAATTCACACATCACATTCACAGTCATTAATTCATTTATTCATCAGCTTCAAATCGTGCGCAGTGTGGTCTCGGAATTTAGCAGATATGGTATAGAGTTTATGGACTAGTCCGTATGTGGTGACACCTTGATGAAACTAACTGTGGTACTGGAACCAAGTTTGGTGTCGTAAGCAGGATTTGTTTGGAGTTGTGGGTGCCTATTTATTTTACCACAGAAGCAAGAGGTGTGCAATATTAGTGTGGCCCACTCAGAATGGCAACATTATAATTTTCAATTTGAACGACATTCTGTTTGGAGATGAAACTAGACTTTTTAGATTTAGGCAAACGTCCTAGAATGAATTGGCCATTAGGACTGCTCTCATCCATATTTACCATCTAGCTATCATGCTTTTGTACATTCTTAGTTCGTATTACTTCATTTGTAAACTTATACAATATTCCATTGGAATATCCGTGGACTAAATTCCAACTTTGAGGAGCTGCAGCTTTTGTGCCAATCTATAAAACCTTCCGTCGTGGCTGTTCAGGAAACTCAAATTCAAAGCCAGAAGACCTTTACTCTTTCTGCTTTAATATTCTTTCAAATCCTGCACAACCATCCACGTTGGGACGGTCGGGCGGTGTTGCCCTTCTCATACACAAAACTCTACTGTATAGTCCTGTCGCTCTGTCTACCTCCCTTCAAGCTGTTGCTGCGAGAGTCACTCTCCACAAGACTGTGACAATCTGTTCTCTTTATTTACCTCCTTCTGTCCCGGTTTGTCGTCAGGACCTTGTCAGTCTGATAGAAGAACTTCCTCGACCTTTTTGCTGTTGGGTGACTTTAACGTCACAATCCTCTTTAGGGTAGTGTCCGTACGTCATCCAGAGGTCTGCTAATTGAGGATGTCCTTTCGGATTTGGATTTGTGTTGTCTGAACGACGGATCTGCAACTTACCTCCACTCTTCCACAGGTTCACTTTCGTGTTTAGATTTGTCAGTTTGTGACCCCTCGCTGGTCCTGGACTATGAGTGGTCTGTCCATGACGATCTGCACGAAGTGACCATTTCCTGTCCTTCTACAACCTGTAATAACTGAACACGTCTCTGTCTCTCAACATCTAAATTATAAGAAGCAAACTGGATCTATTTGCAGCCACTATTCTAAAGAATTCCAGGACACTGACTTTCTTCAGAGTCCGGACCCAGCAGAATCACTGACAAAACACTATGATCAAGTGTGCTAAAGTTTGTATTCCAGTGTCTTCCGATAAACTTCAAATGCCAAAAACACCCTGGTTTGATTCAGACTGCCAACAAATTTCCAAAGTTCGAAAACGGCTCAGCGTCAGTATACCAACGACCTTCGGTCCCAACGCTCGAGCCCATCAAAAACTTCGTGCCAAATCGAGACACACTTTAAAATCAGTAAACGTCGTCCTGGAGAAGCTTCTGCTCCAGGCTGACATCGAAAACTTCCAAGAAAAAAGTGTGAACATCATTAAGAAAATCAAAGGGAAGAACACCTGTCCCACTGTGAACCATCTCAAGTTTTCTGACTCTTTAATAACAGACAAAAAAGCAGTTGCTAATCTGCTGGCTTCAACCATTGAAAAGAATTCCTCCTCTTCTAACAAATCAGCCACTTTTGTCAAAAACAAAGCCCTAAAAGAAAAATCACCCTGCAACTTTCGTCCGACAACATGGAAGACTACAATCTTCCTTTCACGTTAAACAGCTGAAATCTGCCTTACTTTCTTGCAGCGATTCTTCTCCAGTATGGATGAAATTCATTATCAACTGTTGAAACATCTTCCGCAAGAAGGTCTGAACATACCTCAGTATACAACCATGTGGACTACAGTTTCTTTCCACCCTCCTTGGCGGAAAGCCCTTATTATTCCCATCCCCAAACCTGAAAAGATCTTTCTAATCCATCAAACTACCGTCCCATAGCTTTGACCAGCTGTGTCTGCAAACTGATGAGAAAATGGTCAACGCTAGGCTCATGTGGAAACTCGAAACCGATGGCCTTTTGGCGAAAGAACAGTGTGGTTTCCGCAAACATAGGACTACAGTTGACCATTTGATTCGTCTGGAATCTACACTTCGGAACGCCTTTCTGAACAAACAGCAGCAGTGGCAATTTTCTTCGACTTGAGAAGGCCTACGATACCACCTGGAAGTCGGGGATACTTCATGATCTCCACGATCTGGGTTTTCGAGGTCATCTTCCGCTTTTATTCAAATTTTTTGGCAGAACGGCAGTTTCAGGTCCGGGTTGGCACCACTCTCTCTGATGTCCACGAGCAGGAGTTGGGTGTTCCACAGGGGAGCATACTGTCTCCTGCCCTCTTTAGTATTAAAATCAACAACATTGTTCAATCAGTTCAGCAGGGTTCAGACTGCTCATTGTTGTGGATGATTTTGCTGTCTACGCAACTGGAAGCCTGTACCCGAGTGTCCAGCGCAGGCTCCAGCTTTGCGTAGATAAAATCCATCGATGGGCAGATGAAAACGGTTTCACCTTTTCTCCAACAAAGACGCAGTGTATTCACTTCCATAATTTCCGTCATTTTTTCCAGATCCTGAACTTCAAGTAGGGAAATCTCCATTCCAGCTGTTAAAGAGGCCAAAATTCTGGAGTCATTTTTGACCAAAAACTTAACTTCTCAGCCATATTAAAAACCTCAAAACTGCTTACCATGAAAGCACTGATATTCTGCGGGTCGAGCGCACACCGACTGGGGCGCTGATAAAAAACTTTGTTGCACCTCTACAGAGCCCTGGTCCTTCCAAACTGGACTATCGTTGTGCTGTGTTCGGCTCCGCACGATCCTACCTCAAACTCTTGGACCCTATCCACCATCAAGGGCTTCGTCTCTGTCTTGGAGCGTTCCGCACCACCCCTGTCACAGCCTGTACGCAGAGGCGGGTGAACCTTCCACTGTCCAACCGCAGCTGAAACTGTCTTTGAATTATTACATCAGACTGTTCTCGGAACCAGAAAACCCTGCCTATGACTGTGTCTTTGACCCTCCGTTCCAAAGTAAGTTTGAAAACAACCCTAAATGTATTCCGCCGTTTGGTCTTCGTATGCACCCTCACGTGCGGAATGCAGGTCTAGACCTAGGTGTAGTATTGATTTTTCCAAGTTTCCGGATCAACCACCGTGGACCTTCTTCACACCAGAGATTCGTTTTGATCTTGCAGCTTTTCGCAAAGAGTCTACCAGCTCTCTGGCGTACAAGGCATTGTATGCTGAGCTCTGTTTGAAATTCCCATCCTGTCAAAAAGTTTTTACTGACGGTTCCAAGTCTGAAGATGGAGTGCCTGTGCAGCCTATTGCCCTGGGCTCCTTCCCCAGATACTGTTGGAACATATTCATTCAGATGCTTCTGTCTATTCTGCTGAACTTACTGCTCTGGTTTTGGCTTTGAAGATAATCTCACATTCTTCAAAGAGGGACCTTCTGGTTCTGTCGGATTCGCTGTCAGCTTGGGGGCCCATAGCTGGCCGCAACCTTCAGCATCCAGAACTTTACTTTTTTTTGAACTTTTAGTAAGTTGAAGGTGGACGGTTACAACATTACTCTTGCTTGGTTCCTGGTCATGTTGGCATCGGCGGAACGAAATGGTTGATCGTTTAGCCAAGAACGCCACAAGAGAGAAACTTCCAAGATTTTATATCCCCTGCTCAGATGTGAAACCCAAAATTAACGATTATGTGAGAGACCTCTGGCAGGAGGATTGAACACACAGACGAATAACAAACTCTTTCAGATCCGTCCAAACCTTAAGACTTCCTCCCATCTACGTCGGGAGGTCGTAAAGAAGAAACGTTCTGTGCCGGCTGCACACCGCCATTCGTATTTTACCCATTCTTACCTTTTAAAGAGTGAAGAAGCTCCGTGGTGTATTCCATGTCATGCGCCACTCACAATGAAACATGTTCTTTTAGAGTGTTGGGACTTGCACGATGTGAGACACAAACATTTTACAGCGAGTCCATGAAGATCCTGTTCAGGGATGTCCCACCTGATGTGATCCTTGAGTTTTGAGCGAGATTAACATTTTTCATCTGATTTAAGATTTTACGGAAGAAAGATTTTTAATGCAATTTCTGGTGCGTTTCTAGACGATGTCATTTAATGAGATGTGTGAAAGTTTTTTTGTTTTTTTTTAATGACTGGTGAGTTGATTTTAACGTGGTGACAGCCCTGATGTGGCCCTTTGCGGTCGGCTGGGCTATAAGCAACATTATCTTATCTTATCTTATTTGTAAACTTCGAGTGACTTTTTGTTTTACCAGAGTAAGAAAACACACCATTGCTAGGAGAAAAAGAACAAGTAATATTAGAATTATAGATTGTGCAAGAAGAATCTCTGTCCAATATATGAGTAACAAAGTTCTTAAATTTGTATCAATGCTTAAATTTTGTGAAATTCTTCTTCTTCTTCTTCGTTCGCTCAGACAGGAACCCCAGATGCACTGATGAAGGCTGCCGTCCGGCGGAGGTCCTCCAGAGATCCATAGAGTTTCTCCCCCATCGGTTGGTCAGCAGGCCAGGTCTCTGCTCTCAGGTCATAGTAGCTTTTACCCGAGACACCCGCCGTCTGGCTCTGCCATGAAACGGGGGATGGGGACCACCAGTAGCTTTGGTTGGGCCCCTTTGAGGCACAGGGCCCGGCACTCTTCCACCCTGGCGGGTCCTCAACGGTCGAGCACCATATCGAGATTCTCCAAGGTTGTCTGTCATGTGAGCGGGGATGCGTTGTGCTGCCGTTACGCCCCTGACAAGTCAGGACCAGCACATCCGACTTCGGCTCTTGCCATTTATCCCATGGCTGGGGTAAGGCTTGGAGCAGTGTCAGGTCGTGTCCACGCGCCGGTGGGCCTGCACAGAGTTCCTTCCTTTCTCGGTGGGGGCCTTACTCCTCCATCTGGACTGGTCTAGCCTGCGGCTTTCCTTGATTGGAGAGGCCGAGATCTAGTTTTAATATAGCGCCAGTATTCCGCTCCCGTGCCGCGTTAGTGAAAACAATCTGCCCCATGTCCCCCTGAGGAAACACCCACATTAACGTGGTGAGAAGGTGCGACTACGGTTTTCACCCTTTCTTAATGGAAGAAAGGGATCTTCGCAGATCATTTTGTGAAATAAGATCAGATGTCCCCAAGAAAGAGGTAATGGCAAGTTTCAAAAGGCCATGAGACTATGACTGTCACAGGGCACATCTTTAAAGGCTTCAAACTTTGTGGATGAAATGTAACTGTGATTGACTGAAGTAATACATGTGTTTGAATCTCAGAAGACTCTTGGAAAAGTGAGGAATCTTTGACCTGGTTGAATTGCAAGTGATGAAAAAGTACCGTTTGGATTTGTCCAGTTGTTAAGGTGACTGCACCCTAAGTGAACGAAAGATTTTGGTAGACTTAGGATTTTTTTGCCATAAACATTTCTAGATTTTTTAAGGGTACTCAATAGAATGACACACACGTACACACACACACACACACACACACACACACACACACACACACACACACACACACACACACACACACGTATAGATATTGTTTGCATTGGTAAATGTGACCATCTTGACAGCTGCCACAAGCAGACTTTGGGAATGGCTACCAAATGCTTCCTCTAACTCTAAAAGCCTTCATGGATGACGTGACAGTGCTTTCCACCAAGATGAGACACACAAAGTACTGAAGCAGTTAGACAAATAAGTTGCTTCATCCAGGATGAATTTCAAACCAAAGAAGTTGTGAAGTCTCTCACTGCAGAAAGAAAAAGTAGCTGAAACAGTCATGTTCACCGCAGCCAACTAAGCCATTCCAACAGTAACAGAAGAACCAGTCAAGAGCCATGGAAGATGGTATGATGGCTTGTTGAAACAATGAAAGGATCAAAAAGAGGGGAAAGGAAACCAAGCAAATCGCAGAAGGAAGCCTGTAGATGATAGACCAGTGTGGGCTCCCTGGCAAATGTAAGGTCTGGTATCAGCAGTTCATACTGATCCTGAAGTTTTAGGCCTTTATTGAGGCACAGTATCAGCATTAGCACAGTGGAGTGAATGGAGACAGAAAGCAACAAATAATATTTTTTGCTAGCACACAAGGAAATTGTTTAAAGTCCATATGGTTTCATGGACATTGCATTTGACTTCCATATAAACCCATCCTCAAGTATAAGGTGGGTAAAGCAAGGTTACTGGCCATGCTTGAGGACCACGAAGACAAGGTTGCGAGATCAGTCCAGCCCAAGCTAAAAACTGGCAGAAAATCAAAAGTTTGGGAGGCAGTGGACGTAGCAAAGGAGTACCTGAAGATCAGAGAAATAACAGGAGACACACAGACCAACAGACAGGGGGACTGGGGTCAACAGAAATAATGTGATGGTCAAAGGCAAAAGGTGTTTTAAGTGAGACATGGTAATAGACTTAGAGAGGAGTTGAAGACGGCAGTCTGGCCAGTGAGGCCAACAGGGGCTGTGGACTTTGTGGGAAAACATCCTGCAAGGAAGTCTTTGCTTGGAATGATGTATGGCATAAGCACCTCTCAGAGTCAGCATCCTCCGCACATACAGCCCTGATGTGGCCCTCTGCGGTCGGCTGGGCTATAAGCAACATTATCTTATCTTATCCTCCGCACATCTGTACATGACCTCATGAGTTCATACCATTGAATGTAAACTGGTCACTGGACTAGTGAAATGGGGTAAATCAGATGGAGGTAAATCAGATGCCCCCACCAGCTGCCGTGGCAAAGTGGTTAGCATCTCGGACTCCCGGCTGGGAGGTCGTGGGTTCGAATCCCATCAGAGTCATGTGGGTTTTTCTGCTTCGACCGGCTCCTACCCAGAGTTGAGTTTGCTGCGTACTCAGTTGGGAAGACTGGGACCACACAGTCGAGTTTCATCCACTTAATGAATGATGCGTTTCTGAGAGTGTTGCTCAAATTTCCTGACCGACACTGCAGGTGCCTGTATCTCTCGGGCCTGGTTGAGGCCGGGATATATTATGAAAGGAAGCATAGAGTACAACCCTGTCATGTAGTCTCAGACCAAAATGGAAATCTGTAGCATCACCTTAATCATCCTCATTCTCATTGATCAGCATTAAAAAAAAAAATGTCTCAAATTCTGTGGCCCTTCATGCCCTGCTCTCATGGTGACCTCAGTTTCGATGTCCTCTCCACGTCTGTGGCCTTGGTTTGGTTCCGTCGGGGTCACCGGTATCGGCGAGTTCATGGGGAATGTCGTTGGATGGACTTGGTGGCACCCTCTGGAGGGAGAGCTCACTCACGCCGGCTCCGCGACTAAGCAATTATTGTCGTCAGTAGGGGGCTTAGTAGGTGGTGTCCTGCGTATGTTAGATCAGAACAGGCACCACTGAACACCACCGAAGTGACTCGGCAGCAGTGCAGTGTCTCCTCCGGTGGGTTGCTTCTTGACGACTTGACATTGACTGCTCCCTGTGGATTGCCGGTGCCGGGGTTGCGGCGGGGACCAGGCTGTGGCTGTGGATGGGGTGTCAGAATGAGCGGCGTGGGTGCACTGCCTCTGAGGTGGCGTAGAGGTTGGGACAGCAAAAAAAAAAAAAAGGTTTCCTCAGTTCATGATTGCAAAACTGCGCTGCTAACCCAGGGAAAGTACACAAGGATGCACAAATGAGTGCTTAAAGCACACTGCTCTTGTGGTTAGCACTGCCAGAAAACACATTATGCCACCAGAAGCTCCAGCAGCATCGTTTATGGCAGATGGTGACAAATCACGGTCTTGAACATTTGTGATATCAAGAGCATGGGAGCACACTTTACTGGATGAAGGGGATGACTGGGAATGCACAGCAGACCTTCCACAATGGAAAAACCGTCTAGAGAACAACAGGAAGCGTGCCATGTGACTGGATAGTGCTCTCCACTCAGTTTCATGAAAACAGCGGATTCTGATCGAACTCGCTGTGCCATAAGAAGGTGGAATGGAGCAAGCTCGCAAGACTGCAGAGTATGCCAGTCTTCTTTCTAGCCAGCTTTAGGGAACCAGGCTTCCAGACCCAAGTCCTTGCCATAGGGCAACACTGCAGAATTACTCATTTGGAACACTGTGAACATGTGATGTATTAGAGAAAAGCTTCTTCAGTTCTTGAGTGGATTACTCCCTTTCTTTCCAACAGAGGAATGAACTTGGTGTAGGTACCAGGTTGATGGCCAGTCATGACATGAAGTACATAGGTGGAATCTCGCCTCCCCGAGGTGCAGTCATCATGGGTCCTCATATAATACGATCCCCCTGCTTGCAAACTGTTCATTTCGACTGTTTGACAAATAGTTATCTTCATCAGAGAGAGACACAGGGAGGGAGAGGAGAAGAGAGAGAGAGAGAGAGAGAGAGAGAGAGAGATAAGATAAGATAATGTTGCTTATAGCCCAGCCGACCGGAGAGAGAGAGAGAGAGAGAGAATGATTTACATCATAAATAAGCAGAAGGCCACAAATAGCTGGAAGCATGGGTGATGCCAGCCAGTTAGGCCTGGTCTGATGCCATGAAAACTTTTTCCGGTTAGTTTGTGTATTACATATGTGTTCAGTTCAGTTCACTTCACTTGGGTCTTAGATAACCTCACGGCTTTTAGTGTCCCAGTCATCTTATTTATATAAATAAATAGTGGTTGCATAATGCATGCATATGCTCAGGATTTATTTTACTCTATTCTGTCAATCAAAATTAAAATTTTAAATATTTAACTTTGCGTTAGTATCCAGAAGGTTTTTAAAAGTATTCAGATCTTTTGCTTTTTTAATGTGTGCAGGTAGTTTGTTCCACTATGGTGCCTGGTGACTCTGTTACTAAAGGAGAATGTTCTAATATTAGTGCGACAATGTGATTCTAGTACTGCGAAAGGAAAGTTTATTTTTGCGTGCCTGTTTATGCCCACTATGAAGGTAAAGTGTCAGAATCATCGTCATTATTTCTGAAGAGAAAGAAGGATAAAAAAATAGTTCTAACTGAAATCCTGTGCTCCTGTCCTTGATGAATGACTATCAGGTGTTGTCCTCCAGGTCCTTTCTCTTGGGCCTTTGTGTATGGAAGCCATCACAATCATCGTAGACACAGTCAATGGTGCTGGGAAGGGCCAAGGCACATGCAGAAGTTGTGACACTGACAGGCTGGTTGCGGGAACGAAGAGGTCAACATGAAGGCCATCACTGACGTAAGTTGTCAGCAGTGTGATGACGACGTCCAGGTACACTCCCACGTGTACACATGCTTGCCATTGTTGTTAGTGTATGTGCAGTGTGAATATGATGGTGTTGGTGTTGTTACCTTCTTCAGTGTTTACAGCTGGGACATATTAGATGTAAAGAGGGCAGCCGACTAAGGAGCTGCAGTTTGATTGGTTACCACCTGTGTTGTAGTAGCGGGAAACAGCAGAGCAAGAGCCGTGCGGGGCATTAGATTTAAGACCAGGAGTTCCCTCGTTCCAGTCCCTAATAATAGCGTCATACAGCTGAAGTAGGGATTGTTCTGTGACTGACCAAGTGCTAGCCGTGCATAGGGATTTGTCGGTATGGGGTTGTCATGAAGCCTCATGCTAAAGGAAACTGCATCACCGAGTCACATCATTTGCATTGGCTGGTGCCTGTTCTGATCCTAAACATGCAGGGCACCATCTTCTGAACCACCGTCCCAAGGCAGTAATTGGTCAGGTTTGAGGCAGCAAGAGCTTCCCCCCCCCCCCCCCCCCCCCCCACTCCCCTGCCTATAGAGTGCTGCCACATCCATCAAACGACAGTTCCCATGAACTTTCCAGCGCTGAAGACAAAACTAACACGACCTCATCACATGGCATGGACATGGAGGAGAAATACATAAACTGAGGTCACCAGGGAAGCAGAACTTGAACCTCCAGAGAAATGACCACTATGTTTTAACTGACTGATGACCAGTGAGAATGTTGGGGGGTTCTGTCTGGGTCTGAGATGCATCATACTATTGATAGGGTTGTGGGACGCACTTCCTTTTATGAGACGGTCGACCAGGCCCAAAAGACAAGATGCCTGCAATGCTGGTCAGATGTTTGACCAACCCTGTGGGAATCAACCATGTAGCTGATAAAACTTGACTATGTGGTTCCAGGATTCCCATGTGGACCCAAGGAACACTGACCTTTGGGTTTGAGTGGGCCAGAGCAGTGAGAGAGTTTGTGCTTCACTTCCAGATCCATCTTAGTTAGGTTACCTGGGATTGGGGATGACACTATACTTACACCACTGTGGAATGATGTGTGGGCTGCAACAGTGCCAGGTTTCTTAGTGGGGAATTGTGGGTGGGGGTGCAAAACATCACCACAGTTCAAAATGTCACCTGGTAACATTTTGTTTCAACATTGCGTTACAAAATGTCACCCCTGGTTCAAAGTGTCACCCTGGATACTGGGGTGAGGTTTTAGTACCAGAAGTTGACATGTATTAATTGTGGTGACTGCAGGCCCAAAAATACTGTTGAAAAAATCTGTTGAGAGGGCATGATTTTGTTCCAAAGTATGCTGATTAATCTGTGCTGTATTCACTGTAGTTTCTAGGATCAGGTATCTCAAATCCTCTGCCTTCTGCTACATGATTGCAGATGAAAACGAGCATCCCTGTCTATGCTTTTACAAACATTTAGAAGATTTGTACCCATTCTTTTTTTACAGAACAGACATGAATATATGACCTGCCTGTACAAAAGGTCTCCTTGGGTGACATTTGTTATCAGTGTGATGTCCCACAGTGTGGCAGAAAATGTCACCAATATTGTAGAAAATGTGCTGGGGTGACAGTTTGTACCACAACATCGGTGCAAATTGTCACCGGCTGACATTTTGTACTGGGGTGACAGTTTGTACCACAACATTGGTGCACATTGTCACTGGGTCAGTGGGTGACATTTTGTACTGGGGTGACATTTTGTACTGGGGTGACATTTTGTACTGGGGTGACAGTTTGTACCACAACATTGATGCACATTGTCACTGGGTCAGTGGGTGACCTTTTGTACTGGGGTGACAGTTTGTACTGGGGTGACAGTTTGTACCACAACATTGGTGCACATTGTCACTGAGTCAGTGGGTGACATTTTGTACTGGGTGACAATTTGTACCACAACATTGGTGCACATTGTCACTGGGTCAGTGGGTGACATTTTGTACTGGGGTGACAATTTGTACCACAACATTGGTGCACATTGTCACTGGGTCAGTGGGTGACATTTTGTACTGGGGTGACAGTTTGTACCACAACATTGGTGCACATTGTCACTGGGTCAGTGGGTGACATTTTGTACTGGGGTGACAATTTGTACCACAACATTGGTGCACATTGTCACTGGGTCAGTGGGTGACATTTTGTACTGGGGTGACAGTTTGTACCACAACATTGGTGCACATTGTCACTGGGTCATTGGGTGACAGTTTGTACCACAACATTGGTGCACATTGTCACTGGGTGGCATTTTGTACTGGGGTGACATTTTGTACCACCACAGGGACCCAGCGTTCCAGTCCACAACAGTCTGAAATCAGGCGCAGATCTGTAAGCGATGACCAGCACCCTCACACTGTCACATCTGACGTGACAGGATTCAGATCTGTAACTCCCCTTCATGCAGGCTGCCCGGCTGAATTGTTGTATTTATAATAAAGTTTTAATGTTTCCGTTGTGTCTGTGGAGGGTGGGGGTAGGGGTCCGTGAATCAGCTTATGATCAGTGGACAGTGCCCAGCAACTCTGCTCAAAGCATGTTTTAAACCTGGGGAGTGAGACACCGAGAGAAAAACTTAGTAACATATTTCCTGCCACGTTGGTCAAACTGAGGTTACCTGTATTCGTTTTTGTCTTACTGTGCGTTCTGTTCAAGTTTGTTTCTGTTTTATTGTGCGTTGTGTTCAACCATTTTCAAGATCAAAAGGCGATGCCAGTCTTGAAGAAACATTAATTTCTCTGTGTTCATTTCTTCAGTTGTTGCTGCTTGCATTCGTCATGCAGAAGGACTAATATATGGGCAAGATTGGAGCATCCCCTTTTGTTCTGTGTGCCTTGTGTCTACATTGCATTCGTCATGCAGAAGGACTAATATATGGGCAAGATTGGAGCATCCCCTTTTGAGAATGCTCCGTTTGTTCTGTGTGCCTTGTGTCTACATTTAAGTGCAAGGTGACTTGTCGCTGCAAGCAGCATTCATGTGGGGTTGTGGGTGTGTCATTGTCCCAGTGTTTCCAAGGACACACATAGGATGTGTGTACATAAAGTGCTTCCGTTCTTCGGCATAGAAATACACACTGTGCATCATTATGGTGCACGTTATTTTTCAGGTCAGGTGTGTGAACAGATGGTGACACCACGTTGCAGTTAGTGCAGCAGTCCACACGACAGGAAAAACGCCAGAGTTGTTTTCCTTCTCTGCCCATGAACACACAAGCACATGCAGTCTTGGGTCAAAAAGTGGCTCCTTGGTGCCCCAGAAAATCAAAGACATGGTCAAATGAGCCTGCAGCAGATGAATCAAGATAAATCAACTGCAGCAGATGAATCAAGATAAATCAACTGCAGCAGATGAATCAAGATAAATTAACTGCAGCAGATGAAGGAAGTTTATCAACTGTTGCAGTGACTCCACATACACCCTCAAATGTATCTACAGAAGTATATAAACTCACTGCTGAAGATGTTGCCCCTCTGCTCTGGGGATGGGGGTGGGGGGGAGATCTTTTGATTCTGACTCTTAAGAATTGGAAACTGACTTTGAAAAACGAAGAATTGTATACCCTGTGGGAATACTGCGCAGGAGCAGAAGTTATCTTTCATGTTTATTATTTCTTTCTTTTTTAATTTCTTTTCAGATGATGAATAACTTTGGGTGTGGGGTTTTGAGAGATTCTGCCTGCACTTCACCCAAGGTGTGAGCTGTAACCTGACCATCATCAAGGAGCTGCTGGAGAGGGATAAAGAGGTTGGGAAACCTGTTCCGCCGTCTCCAAGCAAGGTGCCGTCCACTGAGCTGGCGCGTCGCCGCGCAGAGAAGAAGAGAAAGGATGGGGAAGAGGAAGAGGAGTCAAAGTGTGTACTGTGATCGTCTCCTTATTCCTCCATGGGAGGTTACTGTAGAATTAGAAGAGAGTCCCTTTACACCGAAGCTCATCTTGGAACTCATAATTTTTATGGTCTCTTTTCAAGAGAATTAATGCCCATGAAAAGGGAAGATTTTTCTTTTTGATGAAGCTGTCTGTGAACACTCTGGAACCAACCACTGTTTCTGGTTGTATGTCACTCATTATATCATGATTATGGATGTTATACCCCACCCCCCACCCCCCACCCAAAGAAAGACCCCACCCCCAAAAAACAACAACAAAAAAAACAACGAAAAGATTTTTTTTTGAAGGTGCAGGATAGAAGGGGAGGTTAGGAGGGACGTCAGGAGGGACGTCATGTGGTAGGTTATGGGAAGTAAACAGTTCCATGGCAAAACGACTTCATTCCCAGAGGTGAGTTTACGTGCAGTTGCATGTGATACAGATGTGTGTTCTTCAGCTGGGGCAAAAGAGTAGACCTAACATGTCACTGACTGGTCCGCCCCAGAGGCTGTGTGCAGCAGAAGTCAGTGGATGTTCACAGTCAGGGGAATAGTGGTGTGCGTATTTTCATGTCAGCTGTGACATCTGAGGGAGATAACATTTGTTGCAAATTCATTTGTCTGTTGTGTAAATTGTAATGTGTATTAGATAACCCCTACTTTGCATCTTGTGTCCATATTACACATAATATTAGGTCGTCTCTTTCCATGTTTGCACAGTTACCAAGTGCTAGGCTTTGGCATAGCATGCTACGACTTGGTTGACAGTTCTAAGGTGCTCCATTGTGTGATGAACTGTTCTGAGTATTTCTTTGTTGACAGTTCTAAGGTGCTCCATTGTGTGATGAAATGTTCTGAGTATTTCTTAGTTGACAGTTCTAAGGTGCTCCATTGTGTGATGAAATGTTCTGAGTATTTCTTGGTTGACAGTTCTAAGGTGCTCCATTGTGTGATGAAATGTTCTGAGTATTTTTTTTAATATGGATAATTGTGGCCCTCATTTTAATAACTACAGGGAATGTTGTGTATGTGGGCATCTTACAATTTCGTTGATAATGCAGTGCTGCTACAGTTTGTGATGAAATGCTATAAGTATTTTTGTCTTATACGGACCATTTTGATGCTCATTTAAATGACCACAGGGAATCCTGTGGCTATGCTGGCAGTATGGTGGTGAAGAGAAATGATGTGTGCTGGTTGCTTTCAGGGAGGAGGAGCCTCAGACGGTGCGAGGCTTCCTGTGGATGATGATCAAGAGGAATATCAGGGACAATCTGGTAAGTTCCAGGTTCGACACTCAGTGCTCTCCTCTTTTCTCACCCCCTTTCCATGGCTTCCGCAACATCTGCAGAGATCTTTCTGTTGGGTCATTCTCTTTCCTCACGAGTTCTCCATCTGTCTGTCTGTCTGACTGTCTCTTCTCTCTCTGTTTCTCTCTCTCTCTCTCGCTAGCTCACTCACTCACTGGTTCTGTCTCTCTCTCTCTCTTTGTGTGTGTGTGTGTGTGTGTGTGTGTGTGTGTGTGTGTGTGTGTGTGTGTGTGTTTGTTTTAAGTGTCATCCCTGAAATGGCTCTCATAACCTAGGTTATGATACAACTGAAAATAACACTCTTGATTCTTGGTATTTATCAGTATCTCTTTCAGGTACACAAGGATTAAAATCAGCCACACGTATTCTTACATTGCCATGCATTCATTCGACACATGTCCTGACACTCGGATGCACACAGGAATACCTGTAATACGCTAAAATGCAAATGCTCAAGCACATGCAAAGCTGTAAACAGTGCAAATTTTATCAGTTTTGTCCATGTACATTCTTGATTATGACATGAAGCAGAACAGACTCTGAAGTCTCTGATTCTTGGGGATTTGAAAGCAGAATAATGCCAATGAAGGGAGCGGGGAGAGGGTTTGACTGTTACAATGAGCAGAATAATGCCAGTGAAGGGAATGGGGGAGGGTTTGGCTGTACCATCAGCAGAATAATGCCAGTGAAGGGAAGGGGGAGAGGGTTTGACTGTTACCATGAGCAGAATAATGCCAGTGAAGAGAAGGGGGAGAGGGTTTGGCTGTTACCATGAGCAGAATAATGCCAGTGAAGGGAAGGGGGAGAGGGATTGGCTGTTACCATGAGCAGAATAATGCCAGTGAAGGGAAGGGAGCGGGGAGGGGGGAGGGTTTGGCTGTACCATGTTGGAGGGGAACGAGTTTGTACCATGTATATGTGGAATGGTTGGTTGTGATGTAACTTCAGGTTGTTCCAGTGTCTTTTAACATCACATTTTGATTTAGGTGGGTTTTTTTCCCCTATGAATTGAGGCTATTTTTTAATACAAGCTCAGAAAGTTCTGCATATTTCTTTTTTTTTTCTTTTTTATATATGTCTTGTTTTGAACAGCATTTGAGCATTTGAAAAATCCCATGGGGTTGAAAGGCACTTAATATTTAGTCCTGAAAAATCCCATGGGGTTGAAAGGCACTGAATACCTAGTTCTGAAAAATCCCTAGGGTTGAAAGGCACTTAATACCTAGTCCTGAAAATCCTTAGGGGTTGAAAGGCACTTAATACCTAGTCCTGAAAAATCCCTAGGGGTTGAAAGGCACTTAATACCTCTAGAGTCCTGAAAAATCCCTAGGGGTTGAAAGGCACTTAATACCTCTAGAGTCCTGAAAAATCCCTAGGCGTTGAAAAGCACTTAATACCTAGTCCTGAAAATCCTTAGGGGTTGAAAGGCACTTAATACCTAGTCCTGAAAAATCCCTAGGGGTTGAAAGGCACTTAATACCTAGTCCTGAAAAATCCCTAGGGGTTGAAAGACACTTAATACCTAGTACTGAAAATCCCTAGGGGTTGAAAGGCACTTAATACCTCTAGAGTCCTGAAAAATCCCATGGGGTTGAAAAGCACTTAATACCTAGTCCTGAAAAATCCCTAGGGGTTGAAAGGCACTTAATACCTAGTACTGAAAAATCCCTTGGGGTTGAAAGGCACTTAATACCTTGTCCTGAAAAATCCCTAGGGGTTGAAAGGCACTTAATACCTCATCCTGAAAAATCCCTAGGGGTTGAAAGGCACTTAATACCTAGTCCTGTTCATGTTCTTGCTGTGTCTTGTCAGCGAGTTTGAATTTAAGTCGGGTTTTAATTCCAATGTTTCAGTAATTCTTTTCACCCAATTCCTTCCATTCCTTCTCCATTCCTATCTGAACAAACTGTTTGTTGGCGAACTAAGGTCACAAGTTACACAACGCTGATTACCCTGGTATAGTCAGCAAGTATGTTAATGTTTAGTTTGGGATCCTGAGTTTGCTGAGGGACTCTAGGAAGTGAATTAGACTTTAGGATCTGAGGTTGTCAGAGGGTACCAGAAGGTTGAGTTCGGCATCATTCTATTTCTGCGGTCCTCTCCAGGTCTTGGCTGCATCTGCAGTTGTGCGCCCTCTGGCCAGGTGTGACACAGTAGAACATCATGGGCTGGACAGTGTTGGAGGAGTTGTGCGCCCTCTGGCCAGGTGTGACACAGTAGAACATCATGGGCTGGACAGTGTTGGAGGAGTTGTGCGCCCTCTGGCCAGGTGTGACAGTAGAACATCATGGGCTGGACAATGTTGGAGGAGTTGTGCGCCCTCTGGCCAGGTGTGACACAGTAGAACATCATGGGCTGGACAGTGTTGGAGGAGTTGTGCGCCCTCTGGCCAGGTGTGACACAGTAGAACATCATGGGCTGGACAGTGTTGGAGGAGTTGTGCGCCCTCTGGCCAGGTGTGACACAGTAGAACATCATGGGCTGGACAGTGTTGGAGGAGTTGTGTGCCCTCTGGCCAGGTGTGACACAGTAGAACATCATGGGCTGGACAGTGTTGGAGGATGTGTTCAGGGGTCTGACATCCCGTACTGCACGGACATTCGTCTGTGTGGGCAATCTTGATTCGGCCGAGGTGGCTCAGCAGTCGGCAGTGGCCGGTTCTCAGTCTAGAGAGGATTGTTTGCTGTTATCTCTGGAGATGATGGATTGGATCAGCACCACTGTCCAGCCCAGCCTTCTCTTCCATTGGTTGTGGATGATAGTTTTTGACTTCTCTGTAGGTCACTGGGTAGCTTAACTGCTCCATATTGCTGCCTGCCTTGGACAGAGCGTCAGCCTTCTCCATGCCAGTGATTGCACGGTGGATGTAGCATAATTCAAGGATTGTGGGTTGAAGGTTGAGTTAGGCATAGCAGAGCCTGGAATTTGTCATGGAAACGAGATTGCTCGCATAAATCAAAATAGAAAATTGCGCAAATTTTTTTTTTTTCGATTGAAAAGAATATCAACATCCATACTTTTTTTTTTTTTTTAAAGTCCTTCAGTGTAGCAGACGACTTTTGCAAACTCTTACTTGCCAAAGGAAAGCTCAGTCTCGGCTTAATGCACCCAATGCATTGTGGGTTGAGCTAGATCTGGTCATTTCTTCAAGATGGGGGACAGGCGAATAGTCAAGGTTGGCGACGTGCTCGATAGTTTTAAGGCAAAAAATATTTGGAAATTGACGTGGATGGAGACAGGGTTTTTTCTTGTGTTAACTTTTACAATTAGCCTTTTCATTGTAAGTTTTGAGATTGATATTCATTCCGAATTTTAGTGTGCTAGATTTCTTCAAATTTGCCTCCAGAATGCCTCAAATTGCACAGGTCTTAGTCTTGATTTCCAAGTTTTCCGGGGGAGCATGCCCCAGGAACCCCATAGAAATTTCCTCTTTTTTTTTTTCTCAGCAATTCCAGCCTTAGCATAATCAAGGATCCCTGTTTGGCACAGGGATACCAGGAGGTTGTGTGGGACATAACTCAAGGATCCAGGGTTGGCTAAGGGGAAAGGGATCCTTGGACATGTTCTGTGAAGTTCGGGTTCCTGCGAAGGGAAGTAACCATGTAAATGCTCTCTGATTATTGGTGGATAATCTTAGGGTGGTTGGAGTGTTTCTGTCAGTGAAAGTGGAGTGTCCGGCGATAGGAGTACAACCAGTGATGTAAAGAGGGAATGGTCAGGGAGGAGCGTTTTCCATTGTGGAGTTTTACAGTGACCTTTGTACTGTCTGTGACATAAAGAGGGAATGTGCCAGAGCAGCACCATTCTTCTAACAGTTTTTCAGGGACAGAAGCACTGTCAGTGACATGACCAGGGAATGCTGTGTTTGTTGTGTTGCAGCTCATGATGTTGGGGATGACCCAAGTCTTCATTCCTGCGCTGTCCTGGGTCATTGGCGGTGAGTGTCGTGTCACTGAAAGGCTCGTTTCCTTTGGGTCCTGGGTGTAGGCTGGGGGTGTGAGGCTGGGGGTGGTTAGCACTTTCTGTTTTCTCTTGGTGTGTGTGTGTGTGGTTTGTGTGTGTGTGTAGATGTGTGTGTGTGTGTATTTGTGTGTGGGTGGGTATTTGTGCACCTGCTGGACTGTCTGTCTGTCAGTCTCTCTGTCAGTTATATAACTTGAAACTAATTAAGCAGATTGTTATCAATTTGTGGGTTGTATATCAATGTAACATTGGTTGATTGACTCTGTGTTAGACTCAATCTGTGTTCTTCAGTGTTATAGCTGTGTTAGACTCAATCTGTGTTCTTCAGTGTTAACTATAGCTGTGTTAGACTCAATCTGTGTTCTTTAGTGTTAACTATAGTTGTGTTAGACTCAATCTGTGTTGTTAAGAGTTAACTATAGCTGTGTTAGACTGAATCTGTGTTCTTCAGTGTTAACTGTAGTTGTGTTAGACTGAATCTGTGTTGTTTAGAGTTAACTATAGCTGTGTTTGACTGAATAAGTGTTGTTTACTATAGCTGTGTATGACTGAATCTGTGTTCGTCAGTGATAACTATAGTGTGGTAATTACAGTGATGTTCACTATAGTATAACTGAACTGTTCCTTCAAAATTTGAAGAGTTGTGTTGACCACTACAATTTTTCCACATTTTTCTCCTATCTTTGCTGTTTGGTAATCTAGTTGAGATAGTATTGGCTGGGTAAAGCCCACCTTACCTGATCCATTTCATCCTGTAATGTGACACCGTTTTGTCTCGGCAGTCTGTAAGGGTTACCCCTGTTGGTTGTGTAATGAGAGTGTGTCACTGTCATTGATTGATGTGCAGAGAAGTATCTTATTATGTCACTGTCATTGATTGATGTGCAGAGAAGTATCTTATTATGTCACTGTCATTGATTGATGTGCAGAGAAGTATCTTATTATGTTCTGCTTATTACTTTAGAGAGAGACGCACAGAGAGAAAGAGAGAGAGAGAGAGTGTATGTACGAATTGAAAAAAAAAAAGTAGAAATGTTTAAAAGATGAAGAAATGAAATTAGTGGAAGATAATTCTGTAGGGCAGTTTTTAGAGTGCCGATGTCCAGAGTTCATAACTTTTTGTGTCCTCAACCATTGTCTTTTTATTCATGATTTTTTTAAAGACTTTTTTTCTGCTTCCAGGTATCAACTTCTTAATCCCAAGGCCCTATAGGTTCAATGATGAGAATATTTGGGTGCTGTGTGATGACAGCCTTGTCCACACAGAAACATACAAAATGCTGAGAAATTATTTCTGTGTTTTGATTTTGAAGAACAACTGCATAGCTCTGGTGGTGTGGGTTTTTTTTTGGTCAGAAAAGTACAAGATTTTACTGATTTTGTCCTGGTGGCTTTTCTGTGGCTCCGACACATTGCACACACGTCTGGAATGTTTAACTGGTGGACCCCACCAGCCACATAAAGGCTGAAGAAATTCCAGAAACTGACTGCCAGTAACTTGTCTTTTTCTTGGTAAATCTTCCTGTCATATGAGAGGTAGAGGGACTGCTTCCTTGTAGGCATGTGTACAGCACCTGGAGTTGGGCAAAATTTTGCACAGTTCAGGTGCATAGTGAGAGAGTCGATTGTGGATGGACAGGTAAGAGTTATTTGTGGGTAGACAGGTCTAGCTCAAAGAGAAGTGGAATGTGGTGAAAGGGTTAATTGCGGATAGACAGATTAGAGTTAATTTTAGACAGATAGCAAACAGTTAAATGTGGGTAGACAGATAAGAGTAAATAGTGAACAGACAGGTATTTTTATTGTGGGTAGACAGACAGGTCTACTTCAAAGAGAAGTTGTAAAAGAGTTAATCGTGGATACTCGGAGATTATTGTGCACAGACAGAAAAGAGTTAATTGTGAATAGATAAGAGTTAATTGCAGGTAGGTATGTCTGGTTCAAAGAACAGTTCTACAAGGAGACCCATGCTCATTTCTATATATATTTCCTGTATTAATGCAGAAATATTGTTCTATGTAGAAAACTTGTCCTTGTTGACAAAATACAAAAAGTGCATCAAGGGCAATAACTTACCATTCAAATGGTGTGAAGCTCTCAACTCAGCAGGAGAATTGACACCACAATTTACTAAGATAATAGCCCAAAACAACATTATTTAAAGAATGCCTGTACTCCTCCAGAATTATTTTTGCTGCAGGAATACGGGTTGGTGTTAATAAAAGGAACAATCCTTCTGGAAGTAGATGCATGTAAGGAAACAAAAAGTTAAATTCAAATCTAATCCATCTGGGTTTTTTTTTTAAAGTTCCCTTCTTTAATTATTTATGTTTTTTTTTAATGATTAATGCAGCTTATAAGATATGCTCGAATAAAAAAGATTTTGTTTGCGGTTAGGTTGAAAAAGTTACTCAGACCAGCACATAAAATCATTGTCATGAAAATTCAAGGGATGTTAAAAATACTATTTATTTAAAAAAAAAAGAAAGATCCATGACCCATGCCACCAGTTCTTCATCATAGATTAAAACAAAAATGGCGGGTGTAAAAAAGAAGAAAGATTGATCAGCTTCTTGTTTCTGTGATGGAGGAGGCCTTCAAATGTTGTACCAATCTGAAAGGGCACAATTCCCAAATGGTCACCATGGATGGCATCTGTCTGGAGAGACAATGGTGTTGCACCGTGGATCAGTCGGTTGTGGAGATGCAGCGCCTGCTGTGGCTGAAGAGCCCAATCCTTGAACAGACTCTGTTGCAGCTGCTGCATGCAGGTGAAGTCATGAGTGTCTGTGGGTGCTGACACAATTCTTTCATCTGCGGCACCCTGTTCTTCCCTCTGGGCCCGTCTCCTCTGCTCTGCTTGTTTGATGTCGGCCTTGATGGTGGACCGCCAGCTGACCGGGTCTGAAGCTGCTGTCTGCAGGTCTGCTGGATTGAGGCTGCCTTCCCTCAGGTTGCCATGCATGCATCCTTGTAGCGTAGGGCAGGCTGTCCTATGGGTCTGGAGCCTGTAGCCAGCTTGCCGTACAGCATATCCTTTGGGATGTGACCGCTGGCCATGCGGCTGACATGGCTGAGCCAGTGCAGGCGTTTCTGTGTCAGCATGGCGAACATGCTAGGCCTCCTTGCCTGGGCCAGGACATCCTTGTTGGTGATGTGGTCTTGCCAAATGATGCCCAGGAGTCTACTGATGCAGTGCAGGTGGAAGGTGTTCAGTTTGCATTCTTGTCAAGAGTATAGAGTCCATGCTTCACTTCCATAGAGAAGAGTGCTCAGCACGCAGGTTTGGTGCACTTTCATCTTGGTGTTTGACAGTAGCATGGTGTTGTCCCAGACTCTGTTTGCTAGACGAGCCATCGGTGTTGCTGCCTTGCTGATCCTCACGTTCAGTTTGGCATCCGGAGAGAGGTTTGAAGTAGTCGACCACTTTGAGGGTGTGATCGCTGATGGAGATGCAGGGAGTGCTGCTGACGTCTAGGCCAGTGATGTTTGTTTTCTTCAAGCTGATAGCGAGGCCAAATTCAGTGCAGGCATCAGCGAAGCAGGTGATGAACCGTTGTGGCCCTTCCTCAGTGTGAGCAGTATGGGCATCGCTGTCTGCGAAGATCATCTCCCTGATGAGGACTTTTTACAACTTCATCTTTGCTCAGAGGTGTGGCAGGTTGAGGAGGCTTTAGTCACTCATAGTGTGGAGGAAGACGCCATCTTCAGATTGCCAGAAGGCGAAGCGCAGCAGCAGGGAGAAGAAGACGCCGTCTTCAGATTGCCAGAAGGTGAAGCGCAGCAGCAGGGAGAAGACGCCGCCGAAGAGTATTGGAGTGAGCGCCCACCCTTGTTTGACACCACTCTTGATTGGGAAAGGGTCCGGAGGTGGACCGTCGCACTGGACAGTGCCATTCATGTTGTCATGGAAGGATGTGATCACATTCAGGAGTTTTGGGGGAAATTCAGTCCGGTGTAGTAGGGTGAAGAGGCCTGACCTACTGATCAAGTCGAACGCCTTGGTCAGGTCGATGAACAAGAGTTGTCTCTGCTTGCGGCTCTTTTCTCGTAGCTATCTCGGGGAGAATATCATGTTGATCGTCAACCTTGCAGCTCTGAAGCCTCTGGGTACACTCATTCGTTGAGTAGTTGCAGCCTGTTGAGGACAACGCAGATGAAGGCTTTGCCAACAATGCTGAGGAGGGATATTCCGTCATAGTTATTGCAGTGGCTGCGACCCGCTTTGTTCTTGTATAGCATGATGATGATTGCATTGTGCATGTCCTGGGGTACGGTCCCTTCCTATCAACACTGCAGCAGAAGCTCATGGAGGTGACCGAGGAGAGAACTCATCGATGGTTTTGATGATCTCTAGCAGGATGCCGTCACTACCTGGAGCTTTATCACAGGCTAGCAAGTCAATGGCCTTGCTGAGTTCCTTAATGGTGAGTGGGGCGTGAAACTCCACCATGGCAGGAAGGGAGGTGGTGTTCTCAATGGCTGTAGGGGTACCGAGTTCTCCCTGGAGTACAGCTCCTGGTAGTGCTCCTCCCATCTCTCCATCTGTTTGCTGCGGTCGATGATGACCTCCCCTGATGTAGATTTCAGAGGAGCGATCTTGATGGCACTAGAGCCAAACGCTTCCTTCATGCCTTCGTACATGGTGCGGATGTTGCCACAGTTGGTAGAGATCTGGATGTCCTGGCGCAGGTTCAGCCAGTATTTGTTAGTGCATTGACGGGAAGTTGCTGTGAGCTTTACGGAGTGCGGTTAGCATCATCTTCGAGGGCTCTCATGTGTTTTAGGAGTGCAAGTTGATTAGCAGCAAAGACAGGCTCCATCTCCATGATTCCTGCTTCAAACCAGTCTTCATTCTTTCTCACTCTCTTCCCATAGGTGCCTGAGGTGGATTGGTAGATGGCATCACGGATGTGGTTCCACCGTGATGAAGCGCTGTCTTTCGGGCAGTCCTCTAGGGCCTTGTCAGTGGTTCTGGCGAAGCGTTCTCGCAGTTCAGGCACTGGCTTCATGGCTGTGTTCATTTAAGGACATCCCATCTGCATGGAGCGGTGGATTTGCTTGGGCAGAAGATGCACGTTGCTGCCCACCAGGGAGGGGTCAGTGTCGCTGTCAGCACTGTGGTAGCTGCTGGTAATGAGTGCATGGTTGACCAAGGGTCTTTGGGTGATCACGAAGTCCAGCTGATGCCAGTGATGGAATCTAGGGTGCCTCCAGGACACTCTGTGGTGCGGCTTGGTGGGGAAGAAGGTGTCCGTAATACAGAGGTCGTGGAAGGAGCAAAGCTCAAGTAGCCACTGTCTGTTCTTGTTGAGCTTGCCGATGTTGAAGCAGCCGATGCAGCGGGACCAGGAGCTGTGGTCTGCACCAATCCAGGCATTTAAGTCCCCGAGCAAGGACAGGTGTTCATTTGCAGGTATCTCTCTGATCTTGGCTTCCAGCTCTTCATAGAACTCAACCTTAGTAGCCTTGTCTGTAGTGCAGACTATGGGGGCTATGGATGCTAAGGACGTTTGTTGGTCCAGAAGAAGTCTTGAGGTGGAGAGAGAGGATTTGCTCTTTCGCTTTGGAAGGTGGTTCATCTGAGGATAAGAGAGAGTTTCACACTGCGAACTGACGCCACACAGTCGGTGCTCTTCTGGCTCCAGTCCTTGCAAAAAAAATATGTAGTTCCAGTGTTGATTCTAGAGCGCGCCCTTGCGGGATTCCCGCAATATTTTTCTGAAGGCCGCAAAAAATCGCGAAAGACGCGGCCCAAAAGCCGCAAAAAAAAGTGAACGAACGCGTTTTTGCACAACCAGCGCGGCTTCGCCGCTGCCGTGTGTATAGCCTCCTGAGCAATTCCTTTAGCCGAACGCGCGTTCTACCAAATTTTTTCATTGGCCGAGAAGCAGCAGTTGAGCCAATCAGCGGTACTGGCAGTTCAATAGTCCTCATGTCGGCTTCAACGATGAAGCGCGCGAAGCCAAACACTCTGTTTTCTTTCGCCTTCACGAAGAAAAAACGCACTGATATATCTAAAGATCATCAACTGGAAGCCGATAATGAGTCTACAGCCACCGTTACGGCTACTCAGTCAAGCGATAGCGTGTCTCAGCCGATCGACGCCGGAGGCGAAACGGTTGAAAGTGCCAGTGAACCCGAAGATCAGCAAGATAATGAAGATGGTGAAAACGAAGCCGATCCCTCCAGTTCGAACACGGAGGAGCAGAAGAAACTCTACAAGGCGTTTCAAGAATCATGGTTGAAAGACAGACCCTGATTAAAGAAGGGGAAACAGGCTGAAAGAAGACAGCCTCAATGTGCTGATGACCATCAAATGTGAAGGTCCTCCCATCAATGACCATGACTTCACAGCTGCTGCAGCAGAGTGGAAGCAACAGAAGGATAGGAGGATCTACAAGAAATGAATGGAGTTCTGTGGGCAGTACATATGTATAAAGCTTTTCAGTTGTGTATGGTGAAGGTGTACACAGTGACTTTTCACAGTTAAAGGGTTTTCTTAAGGTGATACTGATGGTATATAAATCTTGACAATAGTGATGGTCACTTCATATAAAGAGACTGAATTAATTGTGGGGTAGGCTTAGAGTTGCTGGATTCTATGATGAGGTGACAACAGACTTGCTCACTTGCTGTATGACTGCCAAGAAGGGAGCTCAGCTGAGTACATGCACCACCAGAAAAAGACAAGTCTTCTAAGGTATGTCAGAATGTGTGTGTACTCTGTGCGTGTGTGTGTGTGCGTTTCTGTAATAAAATGTAACTCGTTTCTTGTTTCTTTTTGTTTTTTTAGTTTACTTTGGCCATAATGTAATCATTGTGATTAAGCTTTAAAATCTGAATTTTCACGCGTTTTGAGGGCCTCCCATTTTCACCCTATGGGCCCCCTTTTTTTATGTGAGGGGGCCCTTGGGCCCCCTTTTTTGAAATCCTAGAATCAACACTGTAGTTCTCCCTGAGGCTGCGGTTTGGGGGGGGGGGGGGGGGGGGGGGAGTCTTGCCTCTTGCAGCGTACATGGCTGCCTACCGTCCCGGAGTATCCGTATTTGTCCCCCGAAATAATGAAATCATGCAGCCTGTCCCTGGAATCCACTTTTTTATTCTATGTCCCGCGAAAAAAAAATTCGGGAGAAAAAAACAACAACAACAAAAAAACGAAGTCGAGTTCGTCAGCTGATCACCGACTGACCGACTTCGGTCGTGGCCATCCTGACCAAATCCATCGGAAAGACCCGAACATTGCCGAACTGACCAGTGCGCATGCGCATACACCGTCTTCCCGAGTTTTGAAAGCGAGAAAAATGGACGCGAAACACGGAAAACGTAAAAATGCCGACGGCGATCTCGACTATGGGGCTTCTCTCAAGAAGAAGAAATGTCGGCAGACATTCCTGTCAAAATATACGGAAACCTGGCCGTTCATCAAGCGTGGCAAGATCGAGACTTTACGCGTCTTGTGAAATTTGTGCGTGTGAGTTCTCCATCGGATCTGGAGGTAGGGATGAAATAACCGTCATGTTGCCACTGAAAAGCACAAGAAGAACACAAAAATCCGTGAGAGCGAGAAATCTTGTAAGATTAGCGGATTCTTTCAGCGCGCTCAGACGTCAACCAGTCGGGAAACTTTTGACGTCATAAGAGCTGAAACGATGATGGTTGACCTTGCAGCTGAACTGAATTTGCCGATGGCTGCGCTGGACAAGCTAAACAGATGCGTTAAATTGATGTTTCCTGACTCGGACATCGCAAAGAAGTTTCAGTGCGCTAGAAGCAAAGTAGCATTGTAGAAGTTGTACATAGTGTAAATAAAGGTAAGCTTTCACTTTAATGTTGATGTGGTTGTGATATGTGCTACCGCTGCATGTGTCCCTGGAAATCAGTCAGTGTCCCTGGTTTTGAAAAAGTATGTCCCTGAAAGAGGCGGAAGGGGGTAGGCAGCCCTGAGCGTAGTGATGTCCATGTTGAACCTCCTCAGCTTGCCATCGATAGTGGCTGTTTTCCTGGTGTCGTCAACCTGCTGAGGTCATCAGAAAGGCACATCGTTTTGATGTTTTAGGTTGCCAGCCACAAGGCTGGTAGTTTGAATTTCTTTTTTCTTTTATTGCTTGGTGCAGGGTCTACAGTCTGCTCTTCAGTCTTTCTCCTGAGCTCCAAGCACCCATGAAACAGGCAGACTGTGGCAGGTAGCTCTTTATTGGCTTGGGGCTGCCCAAAAGGTCACACTTACTGATAATACCTGTAATTTTTTTATTAGGGGAAAAAAGAGAGAGAACGCTCTTAATGCTGAACTGATTGGACAAATTTTCCAACCACCAGAAAGCTTTTTTTTAATATGTTTTTTTGTTTTAAAGCTGTTTGATGTGCTGTTGCAATTTACACGTTTTCACCATGCTGAGGACATTAACTCTTGACTTCCCATAAGAAACAGTGTGTTCTCAGTCCTCTAGCCCATAAGGATTGGCTAGAAATGAGCTAAAAATGAGTATGGTCATTAAAATAATTATATCTTTCTTGTTTGTTGATTGACTGCTTTGAAATTTGGAAGTTTTATGGAAATGATGTTATTTTTTATACTGAAGCGGTCAAATGTACAAAAAAAAAATTTTGAATGTCAGTATGGTAATTAATTACAGAATAATTAAAAAATGTCAGGTGTGTTCAATAAAGGTTGGAAAAATCAATGTGTGGTGTGTTTGTTAGTAAAACAATGCAGACAGACAGTCACACACATGACCATAGAAACAATACAAGTCAAAGAAAAATGTTAACTGACCTTTATGTAGTCTTGTAATGACGTAATATACAGGTAAGAATGCAAACACAGAAAAAAAAAAAATTTGCACAGTTCCTTGTAGGCTACAGTATTTTGCACAGTTCTGTTCACAAAGTCACAGTAGGCCTATAACCACAGAAATAAAGTCACATGTGGTCAATGTTCATGTTCTGGACACAAGGAGTAGGATGATGAGCTTCATATTGCGTAATGACAGCGTACACAGGTAAGCACAGGTGGCGAATCTTCATCTGAAATTTCCGATTGTACGTCAGCTAAACTAACTCCAGTTCCCACACACACATCACTCTGCTGATCATCTCCAAGCCCTAGCGCATGCTGGTTGCACAAATCTTCGATAAATTCATCGAAAACATCGTTGTCGATATGTTGGAAAGACGCCATCTTGACCAGAAAATCTTGGAAAAAAACCTTCGTGAAAAAACTTCTTCAAAATCGCAATGTAAACAGCTAGGCTGAAAACCGCGGGCAGAAGGCGGAAGGCGAACGCTTTCCGGATGTCGTTAAACCTTCCTCTCTGCATTAGAGAGTTCTCACTTCCTTAACAACGGCTCCAAATAAGGCATGTCGGTTGTTGCGGTGTGGTGCGGTTTGGGACTGTGCTGCAGTTGCGGAACGGTGCGGTATGGGAAGTCAAGAGTTAAAAAGAAATCCCAATGCTGGAGATTGATGAAGGGTGAGGTGTGAGGTGGTGTGTGTTGGCAGATCCGTTGGAGAGGAACCAGATGCTGCAGACGATCATCTCCAGAATGCTGGTGGTGGCCTGGATGATCCCCATCATGCTGATGTGCAAGATCAATAACATCAACAGCATGAACGTAAGTCACCCTAACATGACCTCTGACCTCGGGCATGCTGATGTGCAAGATCAATAACATCAACAGCATGAACATAAGTCACCCTAATATTATGAACTTTGACCTCGGTCATGATGATGTGCAAGATCAATAACATCAACGTGAAAGTAAGTCATCCAAATACAACCTCTGACCCCAGTCATGGTTCTACATGGTTTCAGTGTTTGTGTGTGTACATTAGCTACAACCACAGGTCAGAGATGCTAACTGCTGTTCTACATGGTTTCAGTGTTTGTGTGTGTACATTAGCTACAACCACAGGTCCGAGATGCTAACTGCTGTTCCACCAAACTACGGTGTTTGTGTGCTGTGTGTTAGCCCTCGTCGTCATGACCCTCTCCACTCTTCCTTTGTGTGCTGTGTGTGTGTGCTGTGTGTTAGCCCTCGTCGTCATGACCCTCTTCACTCTTCCTTTGTTTCTCTGCCCAGTATCTGTCGGACATGGCCTACAAGAAAACGTTGGGAAGGCCAGTTCAGACGGGCGTGGCCATCTTCATATCAGACCTGGTCTACAGTTCCATTTTCCAGCTGTTCTTCTTC
>CM031628.1:42482093-42502093 GCA_018398815.1 Conus ventricosus
CTAAATCCAGAACTTCAAAGTTTTGTTTAAAGATGTAGGGGCTGGGGAAGGAAGGTCTTTTTTTTTTAATAAGGATGATGAAATAATGCGAAAGTAAGCCCAAATGATGATGTGTGGAAGTTGGCAATTGTAGGCACATGATATGCATATTTGTTTTAACCCAAGTTTACCAAGTGAAGTGCAAGGGAGCTAGAAATGTTTTCAGGCAAAAGCCGAACTGCCCCTTTCACTGCACTGACCACCTCAATCTTCTGGTTCCCGAATTCAGACTCCAGAAGGTTGGCAGCTTTACTGCTGTTATTCTTGTCTGAATGTGACGTGTCATGGTTTCCATGGAGAAACTCTGTAAGTTGGCTGTCTACCCCTAGACACTTGTGTCTTTGTCATTATTCCTGTCTGAATGTGACATGTCATGGTTTCCATGGAGAAACTCTGTAAGTTGGCTGTCTACCCCTAGACACTTGTGTCTTTGTCATTATTCCTGTCTGAATGTGACATGTCATGGTTTCCATGGAGAAACTCTGTAAGTTGGCTGTCTACCCCTAGACACTTGTGTCTGTCATTATTCCTGTCTGAATGGTCCATGGTGTGGTGGCCAGAGGGTTAATGTTGTTTTTGCAGGAATGTGACATGTCATGGTGTGGTTTCCAGAGGTTTAATGTTGTTGTTGCAGGTTACGGGGTAAAAAAGCGCATGGATCTGATCGACAAAAATCCAGGATTTCACATCGGCTTCGGATTCCCGCTAGCGCTCTCTATTCTGTATTTTGAAAACTTCTGGATTGGGTTAGTGTGCTCTGTCAGCTCTGTAGCATTGTATATATTTGTCTATGTAAGTATGTATGTAGAGAGACAGACAGAGACAGAGAATGTGTGTGCATCTTTGCGTGTGTGTGTGTGTGTGTGTGCGTGTGTGCGTGTGCGTGTGTGTGTGTGTGTGCGTGTGCGTGTGTGTGTGTGTGTTCTTCTCGTTACACTGCATAAACAAACAAAACAAAAGAAAACAAAAACAAGCCCCCTTTGGTAGATTTGGGTATTGTTTTGTTTTGTTTAGTTTGTTTAAAATGAACTTGCCAGTGCCCACACAGCTGATTGTTAAACAGTGATGGTGATCCTCATTGCTGCCAGAATGAAGTAGTTCACTGGCAATGCCTGTCCGTGCTAAAGCTGGTTGTTGGATTATCATCATGATCATTATCATCATCTCAAGAATAAAGAAACATGTTTGATTATCATGATGATCATTATCATCATCTCAAGAATAAAGAAACATCAGCCTCTGTGTAACTTATTGAATGGTAAACAGCAAAGTCTTAAATATCATGTAAAGAGAACATGAGCCAGTATTTAACCCTCTGTCTACCACATGACTCTGTGCTACATGCCTATGAGAATACCATGCCAAGTGATGTAACTATGCAACACATATACACTCGCCCTAAAGAAACCTCAATAAAAAAATTTGCTTTTTACTCATCTATTCTATAAAATTACACTTTTTGCGACGCGCCGTGCGATAGTGACGGCAACTCTGTCGACCCGTTCACGACGAGCCGTGCCCTGGTGACGGCAGCACTGCTGTACTGCCCAGACGTGCCGTGCCTCCATGACGGCACAACTATAAAAAATTCCCATGTTCTCTTGTCTAGGGGATGCACTGCCATAAATATTTAGAACAGGGTTCTAGCCACTGGTAGGGTAAGTTTACATGCACTAGCGATGACCTTTGTGACCTCAGAGTCGTCTGAACAAAGAGACCCGTCTGGCACTGGAAGGCATGTGTGGAATTTCCTGCTTCACCAATATATCGGGCAGAAGGAGAATGACATGTGGTTTTAGAACTGGTTCAGCAAAGTAGTTCGGAAAATGAGGGGATAAAGGTGTACAAATTTATTGAAAAGAATCTGAGCTTGATTTTTATTTGGTCTGTGTATTTAATAGTTTTATTATAAGTCTTATCATCTGAAGCAAAAACAGTGAAAAGTGTGTACTGTGTGCAGTGATTTGAATGCCTTAAAAAGAAAAAAAAAAAGAATTCACTTGGATTACACATATTGAATACCTCAGACTTTCTCTGCATCTGTTCAAAGTAAGAGCGAAGTTTTATGCCCCTTTTCTTCCTCATTTGCTGTTGTCATACTAACCAAACAAACGTAAACAAGATTGTGTTCTCCTACATTTTACTTATGTTGTTTCTGTAATAGTAGCGTTGCTATTTTACCCAAAATGTATTTAATTCTATGCTCATTACAAAGTTCGCGCTTTACCCTTTCCGTTGATATATAATAATTGCTTGTTAGGTTTATATTAGGAGACATAAAATGAAATTTAAAAAGTGCGAAAATTGCGCATCTGCAATGGTTGTAAACACGTGCGGTGCACACGCATGCAGGGAAGCGAAGTTGCCGTGCCGCGCTTGTCTGGAAAGTATTAATGAAAAAATTTTAAACACATCACTCCATCCAAAACAGCCATTTTTTCCCATATGTAGTGAACTGGTACATGAGGGGAAGAAAAGACTGACTCAACTTCAGTGTTCTCGGTGCTGAAACAATTCTCCCTAAATTCACTGAACCCACAGAATGTCATGGATTAGGAGCACATAGTGATTTACCAAGTCTAAACAAAGTACTGAAACCTTCAGGAACAAAGTAAAGTCAGCCTATATGCTCTGCACACTAAATAATTAACTTTTGTTGTTAAAGAAAAAAAACACATCCAGACTTCAACAATTTTGTTAAACTGAAGGCATCGCATACAAGAAGATTTGTCTTCAGCTACTGAGGGGGAAAAAATGTTAAACTGAAGGTATCACATAACAAGAAGATTTGTCTTCAGCTACTGAGGGGAAAAAATAACAAGAACATATCACTGAATACTGACTGGACTCTTTGTCCATCCCCTTCTTGCTTTTTGATAAATGAGGTAGTTTTTAATTTAGGCCAGAGTTTATCTTCATCCTTTTCTGCTTGCTTTTGTGCAGCAAATTGCTCAAAGTCTGCCAAAATTCCTCTGAAATCAAAAGGCTAAAGGCGATGCTCCCACAGGCAAAATCATGGGACTCACCCACTGACTGACCCGATTTCCTGGTTGTCAAAACAAGCGAAAGTTTTTTGAGGCTTCATTTCTTGTAGCCTACCACTTGAGTCAACAGTCAAAGAATCTCTAGCAACTTTTGTTTTTCAAATTTTCTTTTTGGGAGGGCTGGGCCCAGCAGCAATGGGCAAATCGACATTGTCATTATCATCGCCTGAATCATTATCAATTCCGGCCTCAAAATCAGTCAGCAGTCGATCTTTATTTATAACTAGGTTAAGATCGACATCTGAGTCATCTCGCTTCAAAACTTCTTCAAAAGTGTAGCCCTCAAGTATGCTCTCTTCTTCACTGTCGCATCAGAAAATGGATTCTACAAGTTGTGTAGTTACTTGATCCACCTTTTTTCCAGAAAATCTTCGCGAAAAAAAGCTGCACTTTGAAAATTCACAGCAGCAAGACTACTCCACCAAAACTCTTGCAACAAAAAACAAAATAGCGTCCAGAAACGGTCCTACCAGAAGACTCTTCTGTCGCAAATGCATTCTGGGATATGCGATAGTGAAAGTGGAAGTTGTTGACCTAGTATTCAGAAGTCGATCTGGTATTCAGAAAGAGGAAATCTCGTGGTCGATCTCGGTCGATGCTGTAGGTAGTGGGTTAACTGAATGAATGGCAAACAGCAAAATCTTAGGTGTTATACACCTAAGTAAAGAGTACACAATATATACCTTAATAAAGAATACATCATCCAGTGTTTAACTCATTTATTGTGAACAGCAAACTCATAGGTATTACATACCTGAATAAAGATAAATCAGCCAGTGTTGAACTCACTGAATGGTGAATATTGAACTTAACAAAGAACATTTCAACAATGTTTACCTCACTGAACAGTGAACAGTGGACTTATACACATTATGTACCTTATGGAAGAGGTCAGAACTAGTTTTGGTGACCAGCATGGGAAAAAGAAACGCTTTTTTTTTCTTTGCTGATTTCCAGAATCATACAAAGTTAACCTTTCTGTTTTGTCAGCATTGTGCACAGTCCCATGTTGGCTGGAGGTGTGATGTGGTTTGTCTGCTGTGTTGCAGAATAATGCTGTACTCTGTCTTCTTTCCCATCCTGATCGTCGGCATTGTGCACAGTCCCATGTTGGCTGGAGGTGTGATGTGGTTTGTCTGCTGTGTTGCAGAATAATGCTGTACTCGGTCTTCTTTCCCATCCTGATCGTCAGCATTGTGCACAGTCCCATGTTGGCTGGAGGTGTGATGTGGTTTGTCTGCTGTGTTGCAGAATAATGCTGTACTCTGTCTTCTTTCCCATCCTGATTGTCAGTGCCAACAATGCTGCTGAACCCACAGAACTCAGGTGAGACCGCTTTGCTTTGGGACCAGCGGATGTTCATTGCAACGCATAGAAGCAAGGGGAGCTCCCATTGGGTTAATTCCATTGGATGTTCATGGTAACCATTGGAAACAAGGGGAATCACTTTGAGTTGATTTCATTGAATCTAAATGACTTGTGAGTTGACGTCAGTGCGGTGACAGCCCTGATATGGCCCTTTGCGGTGGGCTGGGCTATAAGCAACATTACCGTTCCTTACCTAGTAACTCATAGAAACAAAATGAGTTTCCATTGGATTGCTTTCTTTGAATGTTTTGTTTGACTTTGTGAAAGAATCAGTATTAAGAAAATGCATCATGTTTCTTGACATTTTGACGTATTACTAAACCATACATTCAGTAACTGTGTAATTCTTTTTATGCTTGATCACATAGTTCTTCGTGTTAAAAACTTGAGTGTTGTTTGACCTCGTTAAAATATCAAAATGAAATAATGCGTCACGTTTCTGGAAATGTTCATGTATTATTAACAGCGATGCGCACAGTAACTGTGTAATTCTTTTTACCCTTGATAGCCGAGTTTTTGAGACAGGAGGTTTTCAGTGAAGTACTCCTATCATCCTGCTGAACAGCCCAAACATGCCGGGCAGCAAGGGTTGCTCTGGCTCCACATTGTGGAAGAGTGGAAAGGGTTAAGCCAGGGACACGACTTCGCACTGTGGAAGAGTGGAAAGGGTTAAGCCAGGGACACGACTGCGCACTGTGGAAGAGTGGAAAGGGTTAACCCAGGGACACGACTGTGCACTGTGGAAGAGTGGAAAGGGTTAAGTCAGGGACGCGACTGTGCACTGTGAAAGTGGATGGAAAGGGTTAAGCCAGGGACACGACTGCACACTGTGCAAGAGTGAAAAGGGTTAAGTCAGGGACATGACAGCGCACTGTGGAAGAGTGGAAAGGGTTAAGTCAGGGACATGATTGTGCACTGTGGAAGAGTGGATGGAAAGGGTTAAGCCAGGGACACGACTGCACACTGTGCAAGAGTGAAAAGGGTTAAGTCAGGGACATGACAGCGCACTGTGGAAGAGTGGAAAGGGTTAAGTCAGGGACATGATTGTGCACTGTGGAAGAGTGGATGGAAAGGGTTAAGCCAGAGACATGACTGCACTCTGTGCAAGAGTGGAAAGGGTTAAGTTGGGGACACGACTGCGCACTGTGCAAGAGTGGAAAGGGTTAAGTCAGGGACACGACTGCACACTGTGGAAGAGTGGAAAGGGTTAAGTTAGGGACACTACTGTGCACTGTGGAAGAGTGGATGGAAAGAGTTAAGCCAGGGACACGACTGCACACTGTGCAAGAGTGGAAAGGGTTAAATCAGGGACATGACTGCTCACTGTGGAAGAGTTGAAAGGGTTGAGTCAGTGACATGACTGTGCACTGTGGAAGAGTGGAAAGGGTTAAGTCAGGGACATGACTGCGCACTGTGGAAGAGTGGAAAGGGTTAAGTCAGTGACATGACTGCACACTGTGCAAGAGTGGAAAGGGTTAAGTCAGGGACACGACTGTGCACTGTGGAAGAGTGGAAAGGGTTGAGTCAGGGACATGACTGCGCACTGTGGAAGAGTGGAAAGGGTTAAGTCAGGGACATGACTGCGCACTGTGGAAGAGTGGAATGGGTTAAGTCAGTGACATGACTGCACACTGTGGAAGACTGGAATGGGTTAAGTCAGGGACATGACTGCGCACTGTGCAAGAGTGGAAAGGGTTAAGTCAGGGACATGACTGTGCACTGTGGAAGAGTGGAAAGGGTTAAGTCAGGGACATGACAGCGCACTGTGGAAGAGTAGAAAGGGTTAAGTCAGTGACATGACTGTGCACTGTGGAAGGGTGGATGGAAAGGGTTAAGTCAGGGACATGACTGCGCACTGTGGAAGAGTGGAATGGGTTAAGTCAGTGACATGACTGCGCACTGTGGAAGAGTGGAAAGGGTTAAGTCAGTGACATGACTGTGGAAGAGTGGAAAGGGTTTAAGTCAGTGACATGACTGCGCACTGTGGAAGAGTTGGAAGCGTTAAAGTCAGATGTTTGATTCTTCAGTGTGATGTCTGTATTACCCATAGTGAGTGAAGGCTAATTCCTCTGTCTTGTTGCAGAGGCAGATCCACCTACATTTTCTACCCCACGGAGAAGCTCCTGGACCAGTTCTTCCACCGGGTCCACCTGTGGGGTCTGGGGCGGATGATGGTGGTGGTGGTGGTGCTGGCCGTGTTGGGCTTCCTGCTGTGGCTGGGGGTGCTGGCGGCGGTGTTTGGCATGGTGGGCCAGTGCCTGTCATCCCTGCCTACAGACGCCTGGAGGGACGGCCTCTGGCACATATGGAACGGCCTGTTTAGTGGGAAGTGAGCCAGAAGTGAGAGGGAGAAGATGAGACAGAGAGAGAGAGAGAGAATGGTGGCAGCTGAAATGGTGGTGAATGAGAGTGACAAACGGGGAGAATGAGGGAAAGATGGTGAGACAGTGATCATGATGAACAGAAAGAAGCAAGGTGTGCGCACGTAAGATAATTAATGTATGTGTTTTTGTATAAGCCGCTATGTAAATATCTAGGGGTGTGTGTGTGCGTATGTGATAGATACGCATTTAATGTAAACTACAACGGAAAGGATGGAGAGGGCTCATTCTTGCGTGCATGCCTGTTTGTGTATGAAAAGCATTGTGTAATGCTGGTGTCAAACAGAAGAGAGATGGGCAGTGTACACTGTAATGTTGATGACTGACCTTTTGATACATTAGTAATACATGTGTGACAGTTTGACTGCGGACTGTTGAGGTCAGGACATTTGTTTACCATTAACATCAGGTGTATGCCTTCGCTGATCATTGATGACATTTTCATGCATTGGCTTACCAGATGATGTTGACGACGTTGTAAAGCTTTAACTGACCGCTTCTTGCTGATCGTGATCATCATGTTGTGCCATTAGTCGTCCATTTAGTATGTGAGTTTTAACATCTGTGTGTTGCGAGTATTGATGATTTTAGGACTGGATTTAAAAAAATATATATATTGCCTGTCGTTTTTATTCTGCTTTTTTTTGTTTGTGTTTTCAGTTTTTGTTTTAGGAGCTGTAAAGTAATGTGGTCATGTATGGTGTGTAAGTGAGAACTTGTGTCCACAATGTGAAGCACCACAGTCTTCTCTTCGCTCTACCACGATGCTGCCCCTGCAGATTTCGGTGCAAATTGTGTGGTGAATACTGCCTGTCTCGTCATTCCTCACAGTTACGCCTTGGCTTAAGGCTGTGTCAGACCAATTGACATAGGCCAGAACACCAAGTCTACATCAAAATGTTGTTATGCTCTGCATAGTTATGTGGGGATTGTCTTCAGTCGTGACAAGCTCCTAGCATAACATTATCAGTCTCCCAAATCCCCCGAAGTCGGAGTGTGGCTGCCCATGTGGCGGGGTAATCAAAAACGGTCACACACGTAATGTTCTCATCCCCACCTGATGCATTTGTGCCATAGTGTTCAAATACTTCGGCTGTTCAGATGATCCCTGGAGTCTTTTAGCCAGGGTACGACAACAACAACAACAATTCCTCACAGTTGAGGATGCTGTCCACTGTCTGCTGATGGCTCATATTTCCATTTGCCCAGCACTTTGACAAGTGAGGACGTACTGTCAGTGCACTTCTTTGCTGTGTCACAGTCACGAGACCTTTTCAGCTTGAAAGTTAAGTGGTTCCATTGTTTCATGGTTGTAAGGATAGCGAGCTGTTTCAAGGTTCTCAGTGTTGAAGACAATGCAGTATGGAAGATGGGAGACCAGTCCTCTCCCTCTGTTGCCTTCATCCTCCCTGAAGTGAGTCAGGTGCCCCTTCGCTGCTGGGTGGAGAGGAAGGGGTTTCAGCCAGGGAAGAGTCTGACCCAACAAGGGGTTCAGACTGGAACAAACAGCGCTGCAACTGAACACTCTCGCCTAACCAGAACTGCCGTAGGAAATCATCAGGGAGACGGGGGTGGTGGTGGAGGGGTAGGGGGGTAAAAAAAAAAAAGGTGAAAGAACTGGGGTCTGGTAGGTTCAGTGGACAAGGCATCAGACTGGTTTGCTAGGGTCCAGGGTTCGATTCCTGCTGGTGATCCCCAGGTTGGGAAAGATTCTGTCCTCGGAGTCCACTTTGGTGTGGATGTCAGTGATACCCTGGTCCTTTGGATCAGGTTTTCAAACCAAGAATTCTGTCCTCGGAGTCCACTTTGGTGTGGATGTCAGTGATACCCTGGTCCTTTGGATCAGGTTTTCAAACCAAGATCTGGTGCTTTGCAACGCATGTGTAAAAAAAATCTTGCATATGGGTTGAAGCCCACTACAGCTTGTGGAGAAGAGTAGGCCGCTGTATGTGGGTGGGGCGGATGACATGAAAATAAAGCACTCCCACACAGATGGCTGACTAGACGCATCCCTTAAGATCGAGTGTGGCTGTCTTTATGGTGCGATGAAAAACGGTCACATGCTAAAGAGTCAAAAGTGGTGTCGAAGGTCAGCCTTAGAGTTTTAGCTGGGGAATGAAGAATGGAAGGAAACAGGAGGAGTGATTGTGAGGGAGAAAGGGGAGGTCGGGGGAGGAGTGTAGAGACAAAGAAACAAACAGGGGGGGGGGGGGGGGGGGGGGGGGGGGGGGGGGGGGGGGGGGGGGGGGGAGGTCTTTGATGGAGGTGGACTGTCTGTTGATGACGGTGGACTGTTTGTTGATGAAGGTGGACTGTTTGTCTGTTGATGGAGGTGGACTGTTTGTCCTTTGTTGAAGATGGTAACAGCATCAAGATAGCCTGTCCGTGTGTTGATGAAGATGGCCTGTCCGTGTGTTGATGAAGATGGCCTGTCCATGTGTTGATGAAGATGGCCTGTTCATGTGTTGATGAAGATGGCCTGTTCATATGTTGATGAAGATGGCCTGTTCATGTGTTGATGAAGGGATATAGGGATCCAGTGTTCATGTGTTGATGAAGGGATATATAGGGATATAGTGTTCATGTGTTGATGAAGGGATATAGGGATCTAGTGATGGCATGAACGATCATTAACCAAGTGTGTGTGGTGATGGTGTTTTTTTCTTTTTTATTTGACTCCTGTTTTTCTTTTGCTTCTTGTTTGGTTATGGGTTTTTGTTATTTGTGTTTGTTGTTTTAAAATTCATGTGTACCTGTACTTTTTTTTATCACTGTAGTGACTATGGTCTTTGCATGCAAAGTGATGTCATCCATTTGTGCATGCGCGTGTGTATGTGTGTGTGTGTGTGTATGCACGCGCGCATGCATGCCTGTTTGTGTGTGTGAATGCGCATTTTCTTTTGATTAGTTCCTGTTTTTACTTTACTCCATGTTTGGTCGTTGAGTTTTCCGTTGAGCTCATGCGTCTGTCAACATTTTAAATTGTCTTGACCATGATGGTTTTATGCAAAGTGACGCCATCCTGACATTTTTGACAGTGCATTTTATCTTTTTTACGTTGATGGTAGCTTTTATCTGTCACGAAGCAGAGAAAATATTGAAAAGCATCACCGGGGGTCCTCATCCCACTTTATGTGAGTGTGACATGAGTCAGTGAGTGATGCATTGTCATCTTAAGCGCTGTCAGTCACTGCTAGTCCAATGTGAGTTTGGTCCTTGTAGTTTTTAGAACAAGTATTGGTAACGGGCCTTTGTTCCTAGACACTGGGGGAGCGTTTTGTTCACCCTTTTTAATGAAACGCACACCTGATGGGTGAAGTTTCCAGTTTAATGAAAAAACACACCTGATCGGTGAAGTTTCCAGAAAATACCTGCAATGTAAACAGTCTTTTACTAAAAAAAAAACACATGATACATAAAGTTTCCAGAAAATACCTGCAGTGTAAACAGTCTTTTACTGAAAAACACACCTGATGCTTGAAGTTTCCAGAAAGTAATGCAATGTAAACAGTCTTTTCTGTGTTCTCTTTTTCACTGTCAGTCCCAGCTTTCCATCAAAGTAGTGACCACCGAAATTGAAACTGCCAGGTTGAAGTACTTTTTCTTATCGCTTTCCTCTTCCCAAATAACCAGTGTGGTTGTGGAAAGTATGCTGACCCCCTCTCTCGCTCCACTGGGCGGTTTGAAGTAAGGAGAGCTGTAAGTGGAGAAATATAGTAAAGGTTTACGACGGTTTTATTTCTCATCAGACTAGTTTGGTGTCCTGACAGTGGTTTCCAGAGGAGGAGGAAGGGGGGGGGGGGGGGGGGGGCAGCGAGGGAGGGTCAGGGTTATATAACAATTGATCAGCAGGACAACAGACAGGGATAAGTCACGTGCTTGCCCTCCGGGTCTTTAAACAGTGCATAGTGTATGAGTGGATCAGAAACCAGAAGTAAGATTGCTACCGGTATACAGGTCATAAGGTTGTTTTGTGTCGATTGGTGGTTTTGTGTTTGTGGATTCAGTGTCGGAGGTTTTGTGTCGATTGGTGGTTTTGTGTTTGTGGATTCAGTGTCAGAGGTTTTGTGTCGATTGGTGGTTTTGTGTCTGTGGATTCAGTGTCAGAGGTTTTGTGTCGATTGGTGGTTGTGTGTCTGTGGATTCAGTGTCAGAGGTTTTGTGTCGATTGGTAGTTGTGTGTCTGTGGATTCAGTGTCAGGTTTTGTGTCGATTGGTGGTTTGTGTCTGTGGATTCAGTGTCAGAGGTTTTGTGTCGATTGGTGATTTTGTGTCTGTGGATTCAGTGTCAGAGGTTTTGTGTCGATTGGTGGTTTTGTGTCTGTGGATTCAGTGTCAGAGGCCTTTTCTACAGCAAAACAGTAAATACAGTGTCTCCATTTTTTTTGGTCTTTTTTGTTTGTTTTTCAATTAAAGTCAAATTCTTTGTGCAAGCTTTTCATGTATTGAAAGTTGTTTGTACAGAAACAGAACCCGTGGCTAGTTCCCAGTGAAAAGCTCTGTAGGTGTGGTTGTAATAGTTGCTAGTTAAATCAAAATGACAAACGCAGCCCCAACTTCAGTAGATTGCGTAAACTGCATTTGTGAATGTGTGTGTGTGTGTGTGTGCCTTTTTTAATCGAGTGCAATTCCCGTCATCACCTTTGGCTGACCTCAAGGGCCAGGACACATGTACAGTCGTGTTCTTTTTGATGTATTTTGTGAATGCAGCATGTTTGTGAAGAAGTGAAATGCATTGAGTAAATACCAGTGGCCATGAATTGAACTGCTTCCTCAGATCGTGTTTGTTGTGTTGAAGTGGATAGCTGGACTGACAATAAATGACAGTGAAAACCAGTCAACTTGTGTTTTCCTCCTTTCTTCTTCTCAAAATTTATTTCAACGTTTATTTTCAGGACGAGAGCCTTGTTCACACGTAAAAACTGCATTCCTTTGGGCTTTGTAGTTGATGTCTTTGTGTGTTGAATCAGAACACACACCACTGGACTTCAGTGTTGATGCCTTTGTGTGTTGAATCGGAACACACGCCACTGGACTTCACTAAAATGTTTCAGCAGCGGTGCAGTCTCCTCTATTCTGTCTGTCTCTGTCTCTCTTTCTCTCTCTGTCAACTTCTCTCCCTCTCTGTCTCTCGCATATACTCACAAGCTCCTAGCTCAAAAGAGTAACAACACAATCCCAGCAGCACTGTGAAGGAGTATAATGACTAAATGTAGTACAAAATTACAGTGTCCACAAAGACGAACTTGGAAATCCATATCACTCGCTGATGGTACCAACACCGTAGTGGACAACAATCAATGCAATAGTTTTCTATGATTCGTGTCGGGGGGGAAAACTAACAAGGAATAACGCTTCTTTGCCAAATATTAAAAAAATAATGATAATAACATAAACAAATAAAACGTGCAGAAATGTGTTTGTCTGCCTGATCATATTCATTAGATACATTTATATTTTTGCAAGCATGTACACACACACACACACACATACACAGGCATGCACGCATGCGCACACACTTGCATACACACACACACACACACACACGCACACACACACACACACACAGAGACACACACACAGGGTAATGAAATAAAGATGAACACCAAGAACCAAACCACACATCCTAAATCCCTGATGATAAAAGTGCCATTTCAAAAATAACCTGCTGTGTGGAGACACTCTCCTGAACTTACGTTTGATTCCTTCAAACTAACAACAATACCAACAAGAAAACAACAAAGACACACAACATGTTCTATCTGGATTTACAGGTGTCTGGAAAACCCGGTCGTCGGCACACACGCACACACACACATGTACACACACACTCTCTCTCTCTCCTACCCCTCCCCCCCCCCTTTTCTCTCTTCATATTTACTGTTCAGTAGGCATGTTTTTTTTCCCATTTAGGATATTGACATAGTTAGTATCCTAGCTGACTGATTGATTTTATCATAGTCAATTGACAAAAATGTGTCAAACCACTTCTCATATGCACCGACTTTTTTCATGTTTTTTTCGTTCTGGTCAGCGAATTTGTCTTCAAGTGTTTATTTTATTTCTTCATGTCTTGACTGATTCTGCTACTCACCTGTTGCTTTTGTACTTATTTTCGTTATACTTCTCTGACATCTCTTTTTGTTTTTTTTTGTTCGAGTCTAACACGCTCCATTCATCATGGATTCATCATTCATTGACATATCCATCAGTCCATTCATCTTTTTTTCTTACCACTGGACACAAAGTGTTTAGTTGAATCCACAACCGACACACAGTAGACATTCGCTCTATTTCTGCGTTTTTTTCCACCCTTCATTCATCCTCCCACATATTGTTTCACTCGTCATTCATTCTCACATTTGTTCAATCCTCCACTCGGCCAGTCCAACCGTGATTCTTTCCTCTGTTCGATCCTACTTTGACTCATTCTCTATTTCCTCAACTTATTCCCTCAGTCCTTCCATCCTTTACTCACTTATTCTTCCTTCCATTCTTTTTTTCATTCCTTTCGTTCTTTGATATTTCATCCTTCGTTCATTCTCTCCATTCTGTCTCCTTTCTTTCATTTCTCTATTTCTTCCCTCTGTAATTCCTTCTCTCCTTTTTTTGCCCTTCTCTTTCTTCCTTTATTCATTTCTTTCTTCTTTTATTCCTTCGCTCCTTCCCCCCCCCCCTCCCCCCCACTTCATCACACCTTTTTCTTCTTCCTTCTTTCCTTCGCCTTTTCCTTATTCTTTTCTCTACACTTTGCTTCATTCAGTCTCTGGATGCCTACATTCATTCCACCTTTTTTCCCCTCCAGACATTTCTGTCTTTTTTTCTTTTTGGTCTTCCTCCATTCCTTTTTAACAACCTTCATTCTCTCCTACTGTCCATCCTTCTTTCTTCGTTTTGTTCCCTGCTTCTCTCGCTCCGTCCTTCCTCCATCTGACCATGATGTACTGGATTGGTCATTCTGCTCAGACACAGCCGCCATAGTGTGATGGGTCCCGTTCACTGTTCATCCATGTCTGCCTCCCTCTGTCCCTCCCTCCCTACTGGGACTGGGCGCCGTGCCGAGTCAGCCAGTCCTGCACAGTCGCCATGTTGTGTCGGATCCACTTCCTGTTGGCCAGGGTCGTTTCCATGGCATCGGTCATCGCTTCGGCAACATCCGGGTGCTTTTTGGCCAGAGCTTCGAGCTGAAACAATTCGAAGAATGCCATTGGCTGCTTTGGACAAGCTATGTTTAAAAAAAAAAAAAAAAGAAGAAAAGGAGAAAAACGAAAAAAGCAACTCACAATTGCACATCATCACACACCTTCATTATACACCAAGGACAGAACGGAGGCCCTCAGTAAAAGAAAATATCGAGTGCGACCCCTTGTTGCCAAATTTGCTCCAGGGGCCAACAGTCTGAGTCGCACTATTTTATGTTATTTTATTTTACTTTTTAACATGCGCGCTGGTGACCTACTCGTTTTTGAGTGAACCAGTATTTTAGGAAGAAGAAGAAGAAGAAAAGAAAAGTAAAAGAAAGACACGAATATTTTTCTTCAGTTCACACACACACACACACACACACACACACACCACACACACACATACACACACACACACACACACACCACACACACACACACACACACACACACACACACACACACACACACACACACACACACACTACCACAGGGCATGGGAGTTGACCACAGTTACCGACTTTGATGTTGGTCTGTGTAAAGAAAAGGGAGACAAGTGCGGTGGACAGAGGTCAGTCCACTTACCTGCTGTTGATGCTGTCTAAGGACAGCGAGATGCCAGACAGCAGACAGAGGTCAATCCACTTACCAGGCTGTTGATGCTGTCTAAGGACAGCGAGATGCCAGACAGCAGACAGAGGTCAATCCACTTACCAGGCTGTTGATGCTGTCTAAGGACAGCGAGATGCCAGACAGCAGACAGGTCAATCCACTTACCTGCTGCTGATGCTGTCTAAGGACAGCGAGATGCCAGACAGCAGACAGAGGTCAATCCACTTACCTGCTGTTGATGCTGCCTAAGGACAGCGAGATGCCAGACAGCAGACAGGTCAATCCACTTACCTGCTGCTGATGCTGTCTAAGGACAGCGAGATGCCAGACAGCAGACAGAGGTCAGTCCACTTACCTGCTGTTGATGCTGTCTAAGGACAGCGAGATGCCAGACAGCAGACTTTTTATCTTGTACAGAAGATGAAGGTCACACAGTTTACCTGCTGCTGATGCTGTTCTGTGTAGAAGGACTGCGAGATGCCAGAGAACAGACCTTTCATGTTGAAGGCCGTTTTGCTGAATCTGCCAGACATAATGCGCAACATTTAGCCTGCGTTACAGAGACAGAAAGAAAAACCCATGACACAAACATCTTTTATTGGAGGGGGGTGAATGTATTTTTTGAATGTAATAAAAGAAAATATATATTAACAAGTTCATAATTTAGAAAGAAAATGTCAGACAAAGACGCAGATTGGGGAAACTTGTCTGTAAAGATGAATTACCAACAATGTGTGTGTGTGTGTGTGTGTGTGTGTGTGTGTGAGAGAGAGAGAGAGAGAGTGTGCGTGCGTGTGTGTGTGTGTGTGAGAGAGAGAGAGAGAGAGAGAGAGAGAGAGAGATCTAATCGTTAAGGATTTTCAGGTGGAGGCCTAATCTTTCTATCTTTCCTGGTCAGATCATACACCCGTGATGTCAATGCACGTGATTTCAATGCAAACTTCTTCTAATACTGACAAACAGACGGTTCATCCACGTCATAATGACGTCCTGAGTGGGCAAGAAGGAGAGACAAAAGCACCTAAAGAGAGAGAGAGAGAGGGGGGGGGGGATGGGGAGGGGTGAGGGGTAGAAACAAAAGTGTGAGCGGTGACAGTAGTTAAACAGAGTGGCCGGATAGTAAGCTTACATTCAAATTACAGAAGAATACAGAAGAATTTACGAATGAATATTTATGATTCTTAAAGAGCAATAAACAAGTAGGGTAACTCTTGCTCCCATAAGCACTGTTATGGACTGTGGTGTGTCTCTATTTGACGCCAGGAGCACAGACACAATCAGCCGTGTCTCCCTGATGAGTCCGATCCAGCGGACGAAAGGCCTCGGAGCAGGCAATACAAATAGATCCGTCTTCGAGAGGGATTACGACGGTTCCCTCATGCAGCTAGTGAAGAGTTTTAATTATTTATAATATATTTTCTTAATTTTATGTTCCCATCTTCTTCATCTTCACCCCCCCCCCCCCGCCCCCCCCCCCCCCCCCCCCCCCCCCCCCCCCCCCCCCCCCCCCCCCCGCCTTAAGTTCAAATCTTTGCCAAGTCATTAATGTAATGACGGAGGGGTTGTTGGCCTGCGCTTGTTTTTTTCCCCCACTATTAGATTGTTCGTCTTTGTATTTGTCTGACTTTATTCAAGTTCAAAAGGCTGTGCCAGTCTTGAATGAAAGTTAGTCTATGTTAGGTTTTCTTATGGGAGTAAGAGTTACCCTACTTGTTTATTGTTTACTGTTCCCTGCCTGATTTTATTTTCGAATTCTTAACGAGATTAAATTTAATCAGATATTTATTTTTAAAGCGTGAGTCAGTTCCCACCTCTCCTGGATGACGGGCAGGTTTGTCACGAACGAAGGCCCAGACCAGGTCACGTGCGTACCGGTTCCCGGCACAGGCAATCAGCGTTTCCAGGGCGTCCTGGGCCCGGATGTAGCTAGGGTCCAATGTGCGGTTAATTAACCTGCCACACATCAATGACCGGGAATCAAGGTTAATTAACCTGCCACAGATCAATGACGGGGATTAAAGTTAATCAGCCTGCCACAGATCAATGACCCAGGATTAAGGTTAATCTACCTGCCACAGATCAATGACCGGGAATCAAGGTTAATCAGCCTGCCACAGATCAATGACCCAGGATTAAGGTTAATTAACCTGCCACACATCAATGATCAGGAATTACAGTTAATCAACCTGCCACAGATCAATGACCGGGGATTAAGGTTAATTAACCTGCCACAGATCAATGACCGGGCATTAAGGTTAATTAACCTGCCACATGTCAATTACCAGGAATCAAGGTTAATCAGCCTGCCACAGATCAATGACTGGTTAATTAACCTGCCACATATCAATGACCAGGAATCAAGATTAATTAGCCTGCCACAGATCAATGGTTAATTAACCTGCCACAGATCATTGACGAGGAATCAAGGTTAATTAGCCTACCACAGATCAATGACTGGTTAATTAACCTGCCACAGATCATTGATGAGGAATCAAGGTTAATTAGCTTACCACAGATCAATGACTGGTTAATTAACCTGCCAATATCAATGACCAGGAATCAAGGTTAATTAGCCTGCCACAGATCAATGGCTTGTTAATTAACCTGCCACAGATCAATGACCAGTAATCAAGGTTAATTAGCCTGCCACAGATCAATGACTGGTTAATTAACCTGTCACAGATCAATGACCAGGAATCAAGGTTAATTAGCCTACCACAGATCAATGACTGGTTAATTAACCTGCCACAGATCAAAGACCAGGAATCAAGGTTAATTAGCCCGCCACAGATCAATGACTGGTTAATTAACCTGTCACAGATTAATGACGAGGATGCAGATTAATTAATCTTCCACAGGTCCATGACTAATTAAGCAGCCTGCCGCAGATCAATGAGCGGGGATCAGGATCAGTTGTGATCAAGCAGCAGCAGAGCTAAACCTAGAACGCTTTTGGTTAGGACAGGATGTGAACATAAAAACAGACGACTGAAAAATCTACCGCAAAATGAAAACCAGGCACAATATAAATGACCACTCCAATCACGGGGCAAAGAAAGGCTTACTGACTACATTATACAGCAGTGCTTTGTACGGTGTGTTTATCAAAGAAACGCTTACTGACTACATTATGCAGCAGTGTTTTGTACAGTGTGTTTATCAAACGCTTTCTGACTACATTATACAGCAGTGTTTTGTACAGTGTGTTTATCAAACGCTTGCTGACTACATTTTACAGCAGTGTTTTGTACAGTGTGTTTATCAAACGCTTGCTGACTACATTTTACAGCAGTGTTTTGTACAGTGTGTTTATCAAACGCTTACTGACTACATTATACAGCAGTGTTTTGTACAGAGTGTTTATCAAAAGCTTACTGACTACATTATACAGCACGGTTTTGTACAGTGTGTTTATCAAACGCGTAATGACTACATTATACAGCACTGTTTTGTACGGTGTGTTTATCAAACGCTTACTGACTACACTATACAGCACTGTTTTGTACAGTGTGTTTATCAAACGCTTACTGACTACATTATACAAATCCGTTATCTACAGTGTGTTCATCAATAATTCCTTTGCACTTTCTCATGTGCGTTTTTTTCCGCACTGTGTTTTAAATACGCGCTGTTTGTATGGGTTGTTTATTTGAATTTTGATTATAAAGACAAACGGTTGTCTATCAGGTCGCTCTATATGTCAATTGTTGGCTTTTTAAGTGCTAGGCATCTAAAATCAGACCCAGTCCACACATTCCACAGGACGTAAAGAACATTTTTAAAACTGAGAGATAGGTCCCCTTGTCAGAAATGATGCGCATAGACATTTGAAGAAACCGGCTGCCCCAGAAGAAAAAAAAGCTATTGGGAATAATTGACTCGGCTTTATGGCTGTCTAATTATGCATGAATTTTCTATTTTTCCTTCATTCTCACTTCAGACGTGTTTTATTTAATTCCTAAGCCCATTGTAAAACCAACAGCAACAACCGAACGTCTATTCCACATGCTTTTAAATACCATTTACTGAAAACATCATGTCTCCGCTGCGCTTCCCCAAGAAACATACACTTACGTATTCAAAATGGCCGGGTCACGTGAGCAGGTGAGCGCCAGTCGCAGTCTTGCACGTTCGTTGGCGGTGTCTTCCTGCAGAAAGCGTTGGAACACAAAGTCCCAGTCACTGCGATTTCCGTAGGTCACCGCCGTGCAGTAGAAAGTGGAACGCATGTCTACGATGATTCTGCGGCAGAGTAAACATGGGTTACGGTGACTGTCCGATGGGTATGGTACGTCAGTCCCAATCGGCATCAACAGGCAGAGTAAATAGGCCCATATAGACAGCAAACAGAATCTCGTACCTACATATATAATAGGAAGCTGTCTGTATAGTTCCTTAATGAAATGTTTGTTTTCCGTACAGATGTCCAGTACCAATGGCATCGTTTACGCATAAACAATCATAACTTCAGAAGTTTGTCTATTACGCTGTCTATTTTATCAAGTATATCCCTGGCTGTCACTCAAAGGTGTATGATACAATTTTTCCATACAAAATTAACGAAAGACAAAATGTCTGGAATGTATTCAACCGGCTTAAACTGCATTTTACTATGTATTTTGGCACCTGAAAATACACAATAGGTTTGCTCGATCAGAATCACGATCAGAACCAACTTAATTGCCAGTGCAATCCAGGAATGGGGTACTAGACAAAGTGAAGTAAAATATAACAAGAAAAGAAGACAGCGAATTCATTATCCAAGTGGCGACTTTGATAGCAACTTAAAAAAAAATAAAATTCTGATCACTCCCCCCCCTCCCCCTCCACCCCACCTCCCACGAGACAGAGCGTAATCTTGGTGATGCTGGGGTTGCGGGTTCGAATCTCCGCCGGGCTGTTTCGGTGCAGGGGGATTTTTCCCTCGGAGTTAACATTGGTTCTGACTCCATTTCCCATACAGTCCTTCAAATGAGACTATAAACCGAGGTTCCGTGTGTGAACGCACGCATAACATCTTGCACAGACATAAAATCCCATCACCAACTTTCGGAAGAGAAGGCCAGTTTGGCCGTTTGTATGGATGACACGTTACACATAGCATGCACCCTGCGTGAGAAATGGAAAGAATGAAGGAAATAAGGAAACTGAGTGAATGACATTGACCGGATGACACGGGAAACGACTGAATGATGCGCCAGCAGGCAGCTCTTCAGTCGGCACTACCCAGGTAGGCAGCCCGTTGTGTAAACGAGAGTGTTTATTATATTATATGTAAACCGCTTAGAGTTCTAATCTTTAGATAATAGGTGCAATAAAAATTAACATTATTAATTATTATTAATTGTCGTTGAGGGGCACTGACAACATGT
>CM031628.1:42507093-42509593 GCA_018398815.1 Conus ventricosus
TCATCGTCGTCGTCATCGTCGTCGTCGTCATTATCAATATCATTGTTAATGTTATCGAAACATACATAAAAGAACAGTTACTGAAAATCAACACGAATCGCCCGCCAAGTGTGCTAGCAAGACGGGGACAGGGGACGTAACCCGTATTTTGGTAGAGAGTGCTGATTTAACTCCCCTAATACCCTGGCTGTCTTCCGGCATGAACTACAGACAGCAAAAATTAGTGGACATGACAGTTTATGATGCACGAAAAACAACAACAACAACTAACAAACAAAAACCCTAAAGAAAAAAAACACACAACAAAACAAAACAAAACAAAGCAAACAAACGCGGCACATAATGAGAACAGGTTTTCTCTTGGGCTCGTAGCCCTAAAAGACAACGCGATTTTTTTTTTTACACTTATAGTTGGAAGTGGATTGCAGTTTACAAAGTCCCTCCATCAGAGGTTGGGTGATTCAGTGTGTGTGTGTGTGTGTGTGTGTGTGTGGCGAGAAGAACTATTCCTCACGCACACCTGACTGCTTTCACCGTGAAGACCATGAAAGCGTTCAGACTGAACATCAGCCCGAGAAGTAGGCTACAACGAAAGACAACGAAGAGATGCATATGAAAACGGTGACTAACATACTCACAGCCTGTAGAAGCTGCCGACTGCATGAACTGAAAAGAAGAATACCTGCGCCGCCAAACGAAAGAGACAAGCAATTTACAAGATAAAACACGACGCGTTTTCGACCTCAGCCTCGTTTTCATTCCACATCCGTTTTGCGCCAATGTGAGGAAATAAGTGACTGTTCGCTGTTCGTTTTCATTGTCTTGAATGTTGTTTGTCTTGCCTGGTGAAGACCAACGAGATCGAAACGCGTTCGTGTTTTGTCATGTCATTTGTTTGTCTCTTTCCTTCAGCGGTACAGCAATATCTTCTTTTAAGTATGTTTCCATTTCCGCCTGTTATCAGATCATCTCACTTTGAAAGTACTGTTGACATTACAGAGGACCAAACACAGAAGTCACCATGGCTGTCCTGTCTCTGTCTCAGTGACCATGGCTGTCCCGTCTCTGTCTCAGTGACCATGGCTGTCCTGTCTCAGTGACCATGGCTGTCCTGACTCTGTCTCAGTGACCATGGCTGTCCTGTCTCTGTCTCAGTGACCATGGCTGTCCTGTCTCTGTCTCAGTGACCATGGCTGTCCTGTCTGTCTCAGTGACCATGGTGTCCTGTCTCAGTGACCATGGTTGTCCTGTCTCTGTCTCAGTGACCATGGCTGTCCTGTCTCAGTGACCATGGCTGTCCTGTCTCTGTCTCAGTGACCATGGCTGTCCTGCCTCTGTCTCAGTGACCATGGCTGTCCTGTCTGTCTCAGTGACCATGGCTGTCCTGTCTGTCTCAGTGACCATGGCTGTCCTGTCTCTGACTCAGTGACCATGGCTGTCTCAGTGACCATGGTTGTCCTGTCTCAGTGACCATGGCTGTCCTGTCTCTGACTCAGTGACCATGGAAGTCTCAGTGACATGGCTGTCCTGTCTCAGTGACCATGGCTGTCCTGTCTCTGACTCAGTGACCATGGCTGTCTCAGTGACCATGGCTGTCCTGTCTCAGTGACCATGGCTGTCCTGTCTCTGACTCAGTGACCATGGCTGGCTCAGTGACCATGGCTGTCCTGTCTCAGTAACCATGGCTATCTCAGTGACCATGGCTATCTCAGTGACCATGACTGTCTCAGTGACAGTGACCATGGCTATCTCAGTGACCATGGCTATCTCAGTGACCATGGCTGTCTCAGTGACCATGGCTATCCTGTCTCAGTGACCATGGCCGTCTCAGTGACCATGGCTGTCCTGTCTCAGTGACCATGGCTGTCCTGACTCTGTCTCGGTGACCATGGCTGTTCTGACTCTGTCTCAGTGACCATGGCTGTCTCAGTGACAATGGCTGTCCTGACTGTCTCATGACCAGGGCTGTCCTGTCTCTGTGACCATGGCTGTCCTGTCTCAGTGACCATGGCTGTCCTATCTCAGTGACCATGGCTGTCCTGTCTCAGTGACCATGGCTGTCCTGTCTCAGTGACCATGGTTGTCTCAGTGACGATGGCTGTCTCAGTGACCATGGTTTTTCTCAGTGACCATGGCTGTCCTGTCTCAGTGACCATGGCTGTCCTGTCTCAGTGACCATGGCTGTCCTGTCTCAGTGACCATGGTTGTCTCAATGGTTGTGACAATGGCTTTCTGACTCTGTCTCAGTGACCATGGCTGTCTCAGTGACAATGGCTGTTCTGACTCTGTCTCAGTGACCATGGCTGTCTCAGTGACAATGGCTGTTCTGACTCTGTCTCAGTGACCATGGCTGTCTCAGTGACAATGGCTGTTCTGACTCTGTCTCAGTGACCATGGCTGTCCTGTCTCAGTGACCATGGCTGTCTCAGTGACCATGGCTGTCCTGTCTCAGTGACCATGGCTGTCCTGACTCTGTCTCAGTGACCATGGCTGTCCTGTC
>CM031628.1:42514593-42522093 GCA_018398815.1 Conus ventricosus
GATGTCTCTCTCCCTCCCCCCTCTCTCTCTTACTTACACACACACACACACACACACACACACACACACACACACACACACACACATACACGCATGCACGCGAGCGCACACGCACACACATACACGCACACACACACACATGCGCACACGCAGGAACGCGCTGAGAGAGAGAGCGAGAGAGAGAGAGAGAGAGAGAGAGAGAGAGAGAGAGAGAGAGAGAGAGAGAGAGAGAGAGAGAGAGAGAGAGAGAGCGAGAGAGAGAGAGAGAGAGAGAGAGAGAGAGGAGAGAGAGAGAGGATAAATGACAGCCAACAAGATGCCTCATACTGAACCAGCAGTTTAGACGAACGGAAGAAAGTTTACCTATTTTTCTAAACGTTTGTAAACTATATTGGAACAATAGAGCACATCATTTACTCAATCTGTCAACAACTACAATAACAACAACAATAATTACAACAACAACAACAATAAAAGGAGTGAATGAAAGAACAAAATACGGTGGGTAGGACTGACAGACAAACTTACTAACTGACTAACTAAGTAGCAAACTAAGTAACTTAATATTAAACAAAAGTCGCAGATAAAACGCAGTTTAGCTCTCCATTATTTCTGAATATTCTCTCCATTTCCAGGTGGACACTACAAGACTGGATATTCCTGTGTACTCATTCAAACCAGCTTCTGTTTCTTGATTTACGTGAAACTTTTAATCGCTGTAGTCCACCCATTTCAAGAGTATAATTTCTTTGATTAACAGGTTCAAGCTGAAAGCCTTTAACCTATAATCAAATATGAGAGGAAGTAGAATTACCTAGCCACTAAACGAGTTAGAAAAAGGTTACTAGTGCATTATAACTTGTGATTCGGTTCGTTTGGCGGCTCATTCGTTCTCTATGTCCTCCTATGTATCGATTTCACCTGCAGTCACTCCACAATGAAACCAACTTTGACACCAAAGTTCAGAAGAACGCGCGTTTCATGCGCACGGAAATGCTCACATTCCTCTCCATAGTAAGCATTTTTTTCTTTCCAAATGCTGTCCTCTTATTCCAAGAGCGCATGCTTTTAAGAAACTTGTCACCTGTGAGCAAAACTGTAGTTTCATTACACTTAGCTGTCCCAACGATCTTCTAGAATTCTTATAATTTCAGATGACTTCTCTCCGTTAAACTGCTACTGTTAAATTTACTATGGATTCCGTTATTTTGTATCTTTTGACCTCCGTCGAGGAGATTAGATTTTCACCAGTGTCTCTTCGTTTCCTTGCGTGTTTTTTTTTTTGTCAGGAAGATGATACAGAAACTTCTGGACCCATTTGACCCAATCTGGGTCAACAGATGGCCTGTGGCATAGAGACCAACCCATTGAATAATGGTGCGGATCTTCAGATCAGTGCAGATCCGCCTCAAACAACCCATCCCGGATCTACTCAGCAGGATCCTGACAAAATTTCTGATGAAGCTAAATACAGTGATGTTTTTATTGCGAATGAATACCGCTCTACGAACTAGTATTTTGTTGTGTGTGGAATATTCAAACTGTCTAGTTATATAAACGTTGACTGTGGTGATATTTCGTGTTTTTCGTTTTCCTCTTGTTGTTGGTATTGTTGTTATTTTGCGGTTTTGTTTTGTTTTGTTTTGTTTTGAAGTATAGGCCTACAGGAAGCAGCTCTCTCAATCGGCGCCTACTATTACTTTCCCTTGTAGACAATAGCTTTGATTTCACTCATGAGGTGACTCAAATGCCAGATTCTGGATTCGTTCAACCCTGACAAAGGTCTATACTCTCCTCTGAGACCTTTTAACTGGCCTTGACTTCTAAATTACAAAAAAAAAAAAAAAAAAAAAAATTACAATTTGGTCTCAAATAACAAACAGAATACGATTTGAAGAAGAAGAAAAAAAAATCTTTGTATTCATGTCAGTGAATAAATAAGTGGAAGCCTCGTGTCACAAGCATATACAGACACACAAGCAAGAAAATCACTACCTTCTTCCCATCGACGCGTATTGTTGAAAAGTTACGGCCCTTCTTAAGCTGGACAGTCATGTTACCCAGAGCAAGCTCGGTTTATCAAAAAAAAAAAAAAAAAAAAAAAAAAAAAAAATTCAACTGAAACGGCAGAATATACTTGAAGGGAATTTCCTGTCAGGTACGTGCATCAGCTTTATCACAGAGTCACAATGGCTGCCAGAGCAACAGCAGCAATAGGAGATGGCGCGGTAATGCATGTAGAGGCAAAGACACAGGGTACAGCGGTTTTCTTCAGAAAAGTAGAGACTGATCGCGAGAAATGAAGTAATCCGTGCGTGATTGAGACCGAAAACACAACAGGTGAAAAGACTGATTGTCTCAAACAAAAATTCCTTTTTGACAGCTGGCTTGAAAGACAACCACAAACAGCAGAAGGGGGGGGGGGGGGGGGGGGGGGGGGGGGGGAGGAGGAGGGCATTTCAGGGGAGATAATCTGTGTTGTTTCACATGTCAAAAATAACATTTCAACCCTCCAAAAATTAAACTGGATTGTCGTTTCATACCGCAACAAATAACAATCCAACGGTTCATCTTACTGTAAAAGTAAACATTTATTTCACGCACAAATAAAAATAGAATGAAAGCAAAACCAATGGTTCTATGTTCTATGCCCATTTCTAAACAAAATTCAGAACTACCAGTAGCACCCGGCTGGTTTACTAGCACATATCAGCAAAATATTGTGTGAGAAAATGGCATTATCCTCCAACATGCAGACTTACATATCCGGTTTCGAAACAAGTTTTAACGTCTTGACGACGTTACAGTGTAACATTCTCCCCTTTCCTCTATTCTCTTTGAATGAGTAACTGCGCCTGCTTTGTCATCGTATGTGGATATAGACGTGAGTCTCTTATGTCAACAACTTCGACGTTTTTAACTTAAGTAGACTTCCTGGTCAAAATTCAACGATGTTAAAAGGCAAGTCAGAACGTGGCCTTAGAATGTACCCGACTAAAAGGTATAACTCATAAAAACATTTCGAAGAGAATATTCTCAAAATGTGGTGACATGCGATAAATGTTGTCCTGAACATTACATGTTAGTGTTTCTGTCTCAACCTCTACCAGTGTCTATACTCACTGAATGGTTTCTTTATCCACCTCTAGCTGTGTCTATACTCACTGAATGGTTTCTGTATCCACCTCTACCAGTGTCTATACTCACTGAATGGTTTCTGTATCCACCAGTGTCTATACTCACTGAATGGTTTCTGTATCCACCTCTACCAGTGTCTATACTCACTGAATGGTTTCTGTATCCACCTCTACCAGTGTCTATACTCACTGAATGGTTTCTGTATCCACCTCTAGCTGTGTCTATACTCACTGAATGGTTTCTGTCTCTACCAGTGTCTATACTCACTGAATGGTTTCTTTATCTACCAGTGTCTATACTCACTGAATGGTTTCTGTATCCACCTCTAGCTGTGTCTATACTCACTGAATGGTTTCTGTCTCTACCAGTGTCTATACTCACTGAATGGTTTCTTTATCTACCAGTGTCTATACTCACTGAATGGTTTCTGTATCCACCTCTAGCTGTGTCTATACTCACTGAATGGTTTCTGTCTCTACCAGTGTCTATACTCACTGAATGGTTTCTTTATCTACCAGTGTCTATACTCACTGAATGGTTTCTGTCTCTACCAGTGTCTATACTCACTGAATGGTTTCTGTATCCACCTCTACCAGTGTCTATACTCACTGAATGGTTTCTGTATCCACCTCTACCAGTGTCTATACTCACTGAATGGTTTCTGTATCCACCTCAAACAGTGTCTATACTCACTGAATGGTTTCTTTATCCACCAGTGTCTATACTCACTGAATGGTTTCTGTATCCACCTCTACCAGTGTCTATACTCACTGAATGGTTTCTTTATCCACCAGTGTCTATACTCACTGAATGGTTTCTTTATCCACCAGTGTCTATACTCACTGAATGGTTTCTGTCTCCACCAGTGTCTGTACTCACTGAATGGTTTCTGTATCCACCTCCACCAGTGTCTATACTCACAGAATGGTTTCTGTCTCCACCTCCACCAGTGTCTATACTCACTGAATGGTTTCTGTCTCTACCAGTGTCTATACTCACTGAATGGTTTCTGTCTCTACCTCTACCAGTGTCTATACTCACTGAATGGTTTCTGTCTCTACCAGTGTCTATACTCACTGAATGGTTTCTGTCTCTACCAGTGTCTATACTCACTGAATGGTTTCTGTTGAGTTGACGGATCAACGCTCGCCAGTTGCTGTCTTCGTAATTCACACGGTAGTAGCCATAGCAACCGACGTTGCCGATCAACCATTCGTCTTCCTCTTCCGGTCCCGGAAGAGTTTCACTAGAAATCGTTTCTGGAGAAAAAGAAATGATGACGAGTATATCAACATCATTCATCATCACCGACATCGTCGTCATTGCATCACCGTTCACTGATTGTTTTCGTTTCCATTGATTTCTACATTCGCATGTAGAATGATGAGTTTTAAATTGAAAGTGTTAATGAAACTGTGATGAAATCTTCAATGCTATGTCCATGTGCATTTATTGACACAGTGTAATATAGAAACTGTGATGAAATCTTCAATGCTAGTCCATGTGCATTTATTGACACAGTGTAATATAGAAACTGTGATGAAATCTTCAATGCTATGACCATGTGCATTTATTGACACAGTGTAATATAGAAACTGTGATGAAATCTTCAATGCTATGTCCATGTGCATGTCCATGTGCATTTATTGACACAGTGTAATATACACATCAGCATTTTGTTTCACATTAATGAGATTCAGTGGCCGAACGACTGAACAATTAAAATGCCAGTTTTCCCAGTTTTTAAGTAAAAAAAGAAAAGAAAAATGCAAAGTCTGGAAGATTAGTGCATTCAAACAACATTTTTGAACACTGATTCCACAAATTCCATCTTTTACCATCACAAAGAAAAACAAATTATTGCTTTTACTACCAAAAGCACATAAATAGCGCCTGAACTCGGATAAAGACCGAACTCTAGCGCTTTACAATTCGCTCGCTCTTTCACAGGATGGGCTGCCTACCTGCACAGACCCAGCCAACTGAAGAGCTGCTGACTGTTCTACATGCTGTCGTTTCCCCACGTCATGACGTCTGTCAGTCACTCATTCATTCTTTCGGTGAGTGCTTTGTGTGCACGTGCCAGCCATACCAACGGCTAAACTGCTCTCTTCCGAAAGTTGGCGATAGGATCTTACGTGTATGCAAAACATAAGGTGTGCGTTCATATATGGAACCTCGGTTTATGTCTCATTAAAACTTCTGGGAAAAGAAGTCAGAACAAATGTAACTTCCGACGGAGAAATCCCCCTGTAACGAAACAAATGGAAAACTGTCTATAAGCTATCACCAGAACAAAGAGAGAAGAAAGTCCACTGGAATTTCTTCTTTCCTTTTTCGTTTTCTTTTCTTTTCTTTTTCTGTTTTGAAATTGGAACACTGAATCATAAATGCCCGATAATTGGAACACTGAATCATAAATGCCCGATAATTGGAACACTGAATCATAAATGCCCGATAATTGGAACACTGAATCATAAATGCCCGATAATTGGAACACTGAATCATAAATGCCCGATAATTGGAACACTGAATCATAAATGCCCGATAATTGGAACACTGAATCATAAATGCCCGATGATTGGAACACTGAATCATATGCCCGATGCTAATAGCAAACATACACAAGAATGTAAAAATGCCAGTCAGATGTTTATCAAAGAAAAAAAATATATTAGGGGACGATTTTCATTAGTCTTCAAATGCCCGTTTTTCAATGAAGACAGAATACAGCCGTAGTCAAAGATGCAAAGGAAGCAAATATAACACTGTGATTTTACAGTTTCATGTTGCAAAATAGACAAACGTCAGTAATGCTACTTTGTTTTGAAAACAACCCCATCTCCCCCTCCCCCCCCCCCCCCCCCCCCCCCCCCCCCCCCCCCCCCCCCCCCCCCCCGCCAAAAAAAAAAAAAGTCTGCAGAGCCTATTTTTGTTGAAGATTTCCTCGTCCGTTTTGTCTTGCAGATCCAGAATAAGTGTGTTCATTGTTCACGTTGATATGTTTGTTTATTTGTAAACAGTCCTGTGTTTATTTGTAAACAGTCCTGTTGTCAGTGGACCTCTCAGTGTTTTTTTTTCCTTCTCACTTTTCACATCTCTTACCATCCGCGCCACCTTTGGTTTCTCTGGCGAAAAGATTCCTACCATCTTAATGGACGGCAAGCCATTTCTTTCACCTGGACATGCCCAAGAGTTCAAACCAACGGAAAATAATGAAATTTGTTCCCTACCATGATCATCTCCACACCACCATCACCCCTGTCATCATCATAACATCTACACCACCACTCTCACCCCCTCCACCACAATCATCATCACGCAATAATTTACCACCTCGTCTACCCTCCCTACCTTCACCACCTCCGTTATTCTCCAAGACAACAAACATGGCGCTCACTTTCTCGATCGTGACGCGAAATCCAGATGACGTCTTTCGGAGAGACGTCACTATCCGGGCGATGCGCTCCGTTGGTGGCGAAAGTGAACGGTATGTCCCATCGGTACCTGCGTCACAGAATGACTGCCATCAAAATGACGTTAGGGCCGGTGTCGTATATAATACTGTCGCCGTGGAATTGTATCGCAGCGATAGCATTTCACGTGAAATATTGTTGCAGCGACAATAATTGCTGGAAAAAATGTCGCGCGACAACTTTTCACGAAAAATGTCCCATAGAATATTGTAGCTGTCCATAAAATGCAGTATTTCCCGGGAAATACTGTCGCTGCGACACGATTTTATGAGCGACAGTATTATATACGACACCGGAGCAATCACAGTTTTCTCCCCTAGTTTCACGTCACAGAATGACTGCCATCAAAATGACGTTAGGGCTGGAGCAGTCACAGTTTTCTCCCCTAGTTTCAAAACCTGCTGCGGAAAGAGATGGCAGCAGAGACTCTACTGGGTACGAATCTGACCGTAAGTTTTACTTCAAATTTCAATGGAATCGTTAAAAAAAAAAAAAAAAAAAGAAAGAAAGAAAAGACAAAAAAAAAAGAAAGAAAGAAAAGACAAGAAAAAAAGAAAGAAAAGAAGAAAAGAAAGAAAAGACAAGAAAAAAGAAAAGAAAGAAAGAAAAAGAAAGAAAGAAAAGACAAGAAAAAAAGAAAGAAAAGACAAGAAAAAAAGAAAGAAAGAAAGAAAAGACAAGAAAAAAAGAAAGATTAGCGATTTCGCTCTGAGGGTTGCCAGTACAGAAAGATGGTTGATACTCAATATCTACAGTTGTAACAGGGAGAGGTGAAATGGAGAAGCCTCCATGCAAGTAGATACGTAAGCATCAGGTTGGGTATTCTTCTTAATTTCAAAGAGACAACTACAACAGACAACGGCTTTGCTTTCGCCGAAATCACCTC
>CM031628.1:42532093-42539593 GCA_018398815.1 Conus ventricosus
AGAGAGAGACAGGGGAAAAAGAGAGAGAGAGAGAAAAAAAGGAGAGAGAGAGGGACAGAGAGGGGAGAAACGAGAGAGAGAGAACAGAGGAGGGGAGAGAGAACGAGAGAGGACAGAGAGAGAGGGAGGAAAGAGAGAACAGAGAGAGAGAGCAGAGAAAAGGGGGAAACAGAGAGAAGAACAGAGGAGGAGGGACAGACGGGGAGAGAGAGAGAGAGAGAGAGAAAAGGGGAGAGAGAGAGAGGAGGGGGATGAAAAGAAAGGCCACAGACTGACGTCATCAAACTGTTCCCATGTGACCCAGTTCGTGACGTGAGGGTGGCGATGCGTTCCCGTCAAGGGAAAGGGAGATCATCAGTACGGGGTTTTCCTTCTTTGTACCCCAAAGGCCCAGGCTCCTCCGCCATACTGGTCTGGGAAATGTATCATTTTGCGCAACACCAAGGCTTTGGGCTTTATCCTCGAGAGAAGAGGGTCCCCTGACGAAACAAAAATGTTTGGAAAACTCTTGAGGGTCTTTCTGTCCCCCTGAAAGGGGTTTTCTCATGGGCGGGAAAATTTTTTTCCCCCCCAATCTTCACAACAGCGCAAACTTCGGCAATTCCCAAAAATGCGACAAAACCCTCAGCAAAAAAGTGTTTGGGGTTAAAAAGGGAAAAAGAAGAAAAAGAAGAAGAAGAAGAAGAAGATTACATTAGCCGTTCTTTGATTCCCCTTTTTTTTGTTGTAATGCAGTTTCCCTTGGGGTGAATTGTGTTGGGGCGTTCGAAAAGACAAAGCTGAAAGATAGGTTTCAAAGTGGGACACTGCTACGGTGTTTAAAAACAGGTAAAAAAAAAATTTTGCACCGCCAAACGAACCAAAAGAACCATTTCAAAACAAACCAACGCTTTTCGACCCTTTTGGATGTCTTCCCCAGGCAAATTACGTTCGAACGTGGGAAAAAGGGCGTTACAGTCCTTTTTTCTACCCTTGGTGGCAAAAATCTCATATGAGTTGAGCAAGACGCAAAATTAAAAACACGGGAACAAGCACAACCGAGCAAAAACAGATAAGGGAAAAACAAACAGGACTGCATTTGGACCCGAAAAGGCTCCCTGAACACCATCCAAAGAATGGGCAGCAGGTGGGACAATTCTCACTCAAAAAAAAAAAACAAAACAAAAAAAAAACAGAACAGAACGAACAAAACAAAAGAAAAAAAGAAAGAACGAACAAAAGGAAAACACTAAGAAAGGAAAAGGGCAGGGCAGAAAGAAAAGAAGAGAAGAAAACAAAACAACACAACACAACACAAACAAACAGAAAAACAAACAAACAAAAACACAACAGAACACAAAAGAAAAAGAACGAACACAACAAAAAAACAAACACAACGAACAACAGAAAAGAACACAACAAACAGAAAAAACCAACAGAACAACAGAACAGAAAAAAGAACACAACAGAACAAAAGAACAGAACACAAAAAGAAAAAGAAACACGAAAACAGAACAAACACAACAGAAAAACAACAGAACGAAAAACCCAAAAGAACAAACAGAACAACAGAAAAAACAAACAACAGAACACAAAAAACGAAACAACAGAAAGAAACAAAAAAAAGCAGAAAAAGAACAAACAAACAGAACACAACACAAAGAACAAACACAACAAACAAAGAACACAAAAGAACAACAGAACAGAACCAAAAGAAAACAGAAAAAACGAACCAAAAAAACACAAAAGAAAGAAAGAAGAACAGCGAACAAAAAAAATATATGCTCCACCCTGTGCGAGTGGGTTTGTCTCCCGCAACTTGTCCACCCGCATCCACAGCAATGAAGGCCGGTTACTGATGTGAACCGTGATAAAGAGTCTCTCTAAATCTTTTATGTCTTTAAACCGGTGAGGGGTTGGTCGAATCAAATGTCTGGGGGTAAAAAAGTAGCTCTGAAAGATGCTATCATCACTTTTTATTTTTAAATAAAGAAAGTGACAGTTTCCAAAGTGTCCGTCGTGTCGTCGCGTCGTCGTCGTCGTCGGGGTCATCGCTCACATATCATCTTTTTTTATGTCATCGTTTATCATAACCCTATCACCTCATCATCATCATCATCATCCCATCCCCTCTCGTTTCTTCATATCATCACCATCACCATCACCCATCATCATCTTATAACCTTTATATCATCATCATCATCACTCCAATCACCATCCCCCTCACCTTAAACAATTTTCATCTCATATCATCATCACCAAATCACATCATCATCTCACAACTCTCACCCATCACCCTATCATTTTAAAAATCTCACACATTACCACCACCACCACCCCACCACCATCATCATCATCATATACCATCTCACCTTCATCTCCTCACATCCCATCATCATCATCTTATCATCATGACCCTCATTCCCACCACCAATCTCATATCATCATCATCATCTCCCTCTTTTATCTATCATCATCACAAACCCATCATACCATCACCCTCATCATATCATCATCACATAAAATCATCTCATCATCTCAACCCATCAAACGCAGGTGATGTACCTGTTCAGGCAGGGAAATGTGAACCGAAGTATTTACGAAGAAGGCATGACCTTGACCCCCAAAGTCCGGGCATGCTTTTCTGGCGCTCTCGGCCTTTACCCGCCCTTTAAATGACCACCACGTTTCATCTGAAAATGCCCTTTAACTGACCCCACACTTTCAATGTTGTTGTTTTTCATTATCTTATCATACCCTCATCATGCAATTTCCCCAAACTTTAACAAACCCCAAAAAGATAACCAAATCTCACCTATTGTCACCGTTCTTTTCATCATATCATCATCTCATCATCATCATCATCATCACAAACATCATTTTTAAGTCAGACACAAAGAAAGCCACAGACAGAGAGAGAGAGAGAGAGAGAGAGAGAGAGAGAGAGAGGGAGAGAGAGACAGAGAGAGAGAGAGAGAGAGAGAGGAGTGAGAGAGAGAGAGAAGGAGGGAGAGAGAGAGAGAGAGAGAGAGAGTGAGAGAGAGAAGAGAGAGGGAGAGAGAGAGAGAGAGAGAGAGACAGAGACAGAGACACAGAGAGACACAGAGAGAGGGAGAGACAGAGAGAGAGGGACAGAGAGAGAGAGAGAGAGAGAGAGAGAGAGAGAGAGAGAGAGAGAGAGAGAGAGAGAGAGAGAGAGTTTCAGCCATGTTGACTGTAACAGTGAAGTTCTCATCAGCATGAAAGGAGACCCCACAAAGAAACGACAAAAAAGTCATAAATGCAGAAAGGAATGGAGAAATAAACAGAGAAAGACAGACCGATAAAAAGACAGACAGACAGAAAGGAGAGAAAGACAAACAGAGAGAACGAAGGAATGACAGAAAAAGAAAAAAAAAAAGACAGAAAAGAAGATGAATAAAGAGACAAAGACGAAGGAAAAATAGGGCATAAAGAGACGTAAAAACACAAAGTAAAAAAGAAAAAAGAACAAATAAAAGAATGAATGAATGAGCGAAACAAAGAGAGGGAGAAATAGAAAAAAAAAAATAAAGATAGAAAGACAGAAGTACTGGTAGAGAAGATGTGAAGACGTAGTGAAACAAAGCCAGCCCCCCCCCCCCCCCCCCCCCCCCCCCCCCCCCCCCCCCAACGAAACTCATGAACTCAGAAATTTAATGGCATGGCCACCAGTCTGTCTACAAGGGGTGTACCTTTGACCTCGGAAAGAAAAGTTTCAAAATGGAGTGACTGACGGCGGCGAACGAAGCAAAATTTAGAAATAGAGTTTGTTACTTACCGCCAATGACATTGACAAACAAAGCACATGACAAGACACGATGCATTTAAACCACTTGGGTCTTCTTCAGGCGAGAAAATAAATCACATTTAACATTTGGGACAGTACAAACAAAGAACGAAAAATGACTCATCTGTTGTTGTCCATGTGGTGGGGAGAATAGCCGCTAGGCGGAAATGACAAGGGCGATTATGGGAGAGGAAAAGGAGGGGGGGGGGGGGTGCGTAGGGGGAGGGGGGGGGGGTGATACGATAGGGTTGTGTGTCTAGTTTATGGGGTGGTGTGATATCTTTGTGACGGTTGTGGTAATGGTGGATTGATAATAATGGTAAGGGGGAGGGGAGGGGAGGGAAACTGGGGAAAAAAAAGGGGTTTAGGTGAATAAAATAAATGATTTCGCTGGGTGATGAAAGAGGTGGTGGTAGTTATGCGTGGGTAGTTGTGAAAGGTGTGTGGGTAATGTTAATAGGGAGGGAAGGGGATGGAAGATAAATGGGTGGGGGAGGGGTTGAGGAAAAAAAAGGGGGAAAGTGGGTGGGGAGGAGGGTAATGTGTTTGTGTTGTGTGTGTGTGGGGGGGGGGGGGGGGGAGAGGAAGGGGGGCAAGAGATGGAGAGCTCATATCTCTTCATCCACTATGTGGTGGGGGTTGGGGGTGGGAGGTTCATATAAATGGTGTTGTTTAAAAAAGTAAACAATGCTGTGGGATGATGTTCATTGTAACAGGTGAAGTAATGTGTTGGCATCAATATGCTGATGTTTGTTGAGAGAAGATAGCAGTGATCAATGAAAAACAGGGTATCATGTGCTGCACACACACAACACACACACACACACACCACACACACACACACACACACACACACACACACACACACAAAAGTGGGGGGTGGGGGGACCACATATAAACATTGTTCTGGGTGAGTTAAGATCATGTGATCATAATGAGACTAATTGTGGAAGTTTTCACACACATATTCACACACACACACACACACACACACACACACACACACACACACACACACACAACACACACACACACATTTTAAAAAAAAAGAAAATTAGAAAAAAAAATATTATCATCAATCAGTCACTGATAGGTGATATGAAATCAACGGTAGTGTAGGAAGAGATTCTTCTCTCCGTTCCCTTAGGCAGGAATGGTGGATGCTCTGGCAAGGGCTTCTGTATGGTGAAGGCTCTCCAGTGGTCAATAAAGTTTTGCACTCATCGGTGTGTTGGCAGGCCAGGATTGTTCTTTTGGTGTTGTTGGGACTGTTCCACCGTCATTGGGGCTGCATGGATAAACTGAAGACCCGCCAGGGTGGAGTATTGCAGAGATGTGATGTCACAGTCTGGAGTGCCCAGTTCTCAGTATCACAATGATGGTCTTCTTCTTCGTTTACTTAGGTAGGAATCTTTTTTTTCTTTTCTTTTTTTAAAATGTGTGTGTGTGTGTGTGTGTGTGTGTGTGTGTGTGTGTGTGTGTGTGTGTGTGTGGTGTGTGTGTGTGTGTGTGTGTGTGAATGAGTGTATGTGTGTGTGTGAATATGTGTGTGAAAACTTCCACAGTTAGTCTCATTATGATCACATGATCTTAACTCACCCAGAACAATGTTTATATGTGGTCCCCCACACCCCACTTTGTGTGTGTGTGTGTGTGTGTGTGTGTGTGTGTGTGTGTGTGTGTGTGTGTGTGTGTGTGTGCAACACATGATACCCTGTTTTTCATTGATCACCGCTATCTTCTCTCAACAAACATCAGCATATTGATGCCAGCACATTACGTCACCTGTTACAATGAACATCATCCGACAGCATTTTTTACTTTTTTTAAACAACACCATTTATATGAACCTCCCCCCCCACCCCCCCCCCACCCCATAGTGGATGAAGAGATATGAGCTCTCCATCTCTTGCCCCCCTTCCCTCCCCCCCACACAAACACATTACCCTCCTCCCCACCCACTCTCCCCCTTTTTTTTTCCTCAACCCCTCCCCCACCAATTTATCTTCCATCCCCTTCCCTCCCTAACATTACCCACCACACCTTTCACAACTACCCACGCATAACTACCACCACCTCTTTCATCACCCAGCGAAATCATTTATTTTATTCACCTAAACCCTTTTTTTTTAAAAAATTTAAAATTTTATTTTATTTTATTTACCTAAACCCTTTTTAAAATTTTTTTTTAAATTTTTAAATTTTTTTTAATTCCCCCCTCCCCAGTTTCCCCTCCCCCTCCCCCTTACCATTATTATCAATCCACCATTACCACCAACCGTCACAAAGATGTCACACCACCCCCACTAAACTAGACACACAACCCTATCGCATCACACACACACCCTCCCCCTAACGCAACCCCCCACCCTTTTCCTCTCCCATAATCCCCCTTGTCATTTCCGCCTAGCGGCTATTCTCCCAATCACATGGACAACAACAGATGAGTCATTTTTCGTTCTTTCTTTGTACTGTCCAAAATGTTAAATGTGATTTATTTTCTCGCCTGAAGAAGACCCAAGAGGTTGAAATGCATCGTGTCTTGTCATGTGCTTTGTTTGTCAATGTCATTGGCGGTAAGTAACAAACTCTATTTCTAAATTTTGCTAGGAAAGAAATTCAATGGGTAGTAAATTTGAAAGGGAAAAAAAAAGACATTTTCTGCAAAAAATGGCAAAAACTGGAAAGAGACAGGTATAGGATAAGGAAGTAACAACCGAGCAATCACCACTCCACCTCACCAACATACAGACGGACAGAAAACGAGACAACCATACAACCAACCAGACAACCAACCAGACAACCAAGCATTCAACCAACCATCCAACCAATCAGACAACCGACCAGGCAACCAAGCAGACAATTTATCAGACAACCAACCATCCAACCAACCAGGCAACCAACACCCGACCAGGCAATCGACCATTTAACCAACCTCCAAACCAACCTTCAATACCAACCAGACAACCAACCAGACAACCAACTAGACAACCAAGCAGACAACCAGCCATTCAACCAACCAGACAACCAACCAGCCAACCAACCAGGAAACCAACAACCGACCAGGCAATCGACCATTTAACCAACCTTCAAACCAACCACAAAACCAACCAGACAACCAACCAGACGACCAACCAGACAACCAGCCAACCAACCAACCAGACAGCCAACCATCCCACCAACCACACGAAGCAGGCAAGCCCGGGGTGGCTGACCGTGTATCCGTGGGAGGTGTTGGCCTGTTGGGAGAGGAACTGGCATACGGTGAAGGTCAGCAGGTAGGTGGACATCAGGGGCGAGGTCTGGAACCGGTCCACCGCCCACTCCTCTCCTCCCCCATCCTCCCCCTCCCGCACCCTGAGCCAAACACAGATCAGCAAGTCAAAACACAGGCTGCACACCAATAATCAACGCGCCAAGGCCATGCTTAAGGGGTCGAGTATTTATAGACTGGCGGTATTAGATTGTGTTGAGAATTTGTATTGGGTCTGAAAGTTGATTCTCCGCCTTTTCTTTCACATAGCCGTCAAGGTACAAGTCAGGTGGTTCCAAGCATACAGATCAAAATCAAAGGAATGGGACTATTTGGTCTTCCAGCTGGCGCAAGAATAGGGCCACAAGGCAGTGCAAAGGCCTGAAATGTGACGTCAACTTTGGGGAAGGTCATGTATTTGAACATTGCATGCGATGGTATCAGCGGAAATCCCCCGAAA
>CM031628.1:42549593-42572093 GCA_018398815.1 Conus ventricosus
AGTACGCAGAGCACAGCCCTGTCATGAAGTCTCACAGCCCTGTCATGAAGTCTCAGACCGAATGAAAGTACGTAGAGCACAGCCCTGTCATGAAGTCTCAGACCGGAATGGAAATCTACAGCATCATCTTCGTCATCTCATCCTCATTGATCAGCGTTTAAGAACATCTCAAATTCTGTGGCCCTTGATGCCCTGCTCTCATGATGACCTTAATGTTGATGTCCTCTCCACGTTCTGTGACCCTTCATGCCCTGCTCTCACGATGACCTCAGTGTCGATATCCTCTCCACATTCTGTGACCCTTGATGCCCTGCTCTCACGATGACCTCAGTGTCGACATCCTCTCCACGTCTGCGCCCTTGGTGAGTTGGTGTCGGGTCACTGGTTTGGTAAATTCATGGGGACCGTTGTTAGACGGGCGTGGTCAGGGCGCCCTCTGGAGGAGGAGCTCGTTCACGCTGCTTCTTTTTGTCAGCAGGGGGCTTAACCAGGCTGTGTGCCCCATCTGCTGGACCAGAACAGGCACCTTGGACCACCACCGATGTGACTAGGCAGTAGTGCAGTGTCTCCTCCGCTGGGTTTCTTCACGGCGACTTGACATTACTGCTCCCTGTGGATTGCCGGTGTCGGTGTCATTTTGGGGGCATTAATTCTGTTCCTTAATGGTTGCCTTTTTGAGTTTCATTCATGTACACAGCATAGTGTCTACTCTCCCTTCGTACGGGGCCAAGGCCTATACATCAATAAATCTCCCCCCCCCCCTCTCTCTCTCTGTTCCTTTCTTTGTAAGTCTCTCAATGACACTTGGAAGCTTATCTACTGCAGCTTTTTTGTAGCGTCCTAATCCACCTTCACATTCTTAGGTCGCTAAAGTCTGGTGTTTTTTTTGTCTGCAAGGGATTCATTACCTTCCAAAGATGGTTAACAAACTCTCTCTCTCTCTCTCTCTCTCTCTCTCTCTCTCTCTCTCTCTCTCTCTCTCTCTCTCTCTCTCTCTCCTCCTCCCTTCTTCCCTCCCTCTCTCTCTCCCTCCCTTCCTTCCTCTGTCTGTCTCTCTGTCTCTGGCTGTCTGTCTGTCTATCTCAAATCAGATTAGTAATTTTACCGAATAAAAATTTCAAAATGAGGAAGACAGAAAGTAGTTGATTGATTTTTCAAAGCATCCAGGCACGTTTTTCTTTCTTTTTGCGTGCTTGTCATTTAATATGTAATGTTTGTTTACGTCACATCTTGAGAAGGAGCAAAGGCCTTTATTTAATATGAAATCCATCTTTCTATCTATCCATCCATCCATCCATCCATCTCTCTCTGCCTCCCTCCCTCTTCCTCACCTCTCTCTCTCTCGCTGTTTCTGTTTGTCTCTGTCTTTCTCTGTCTGTCTGTCTCTCGCTTGCTCGCTCTTTACTTTGACAGATATGAAAGTTATAGAGCTTTTAAGATGATTTTTTCAAAGCAAGCGATAGGCATGGGCGTGAACACGTAGTGTTGCAGTGTTGCCACAACACAGATAAGATTCTCCGTTCTCCCACCACACTACAACCCGCACCGCTCCATTAAAGCCGCGGAAGATAAGGCCTCTTCCATGGGGCCAACACAAGGTGCAAAAGAGCACAGCGCACTTTTCCAACATTCCGCTATAGTTTTCCTCTCCCTGTGCTGTTGTCATCGTCCAGCATTTCTCACGGACTGGAAGGATGCGCTAAGCCTACGTTACCATGTAAGTCATAGAAGGCATGACGCCATTCTTACATTTTACATTTTATAACATCATGTGTTGCGTGAAGGGTTTGTTGATAAAACCTTGAACTAGCCAAAACCTAATACAAAACAAAGCCAAATAAAACAAAACAAAACAAACAAACAAACAAAAACCCCAATTGAAAAAACAACAACAACTGTTACGTCATCTCCAGCATGACATGACCAACTTCGTCATACAATGCTGATTTCCGACAATTATGACGGTATTTATGACGTCGTGCTCGAGTACTCTTCCGTAATCACAAGCCTGAAATCCCTGTCGGGTCTGGCAGATGAGAAAGGCCACGTGAGGCCGTTTCTACCCCCCTTCCCCTCCTCCCCCTCACCCCCTGTCTCCTAGGGCAGGTAAGTTTGGGCACATGCCCATATTCCCTGCATGGGGTGGTTGTGGACCATGCCCAAATCACTCACTGGGCAATGGTCTTGGAACGGGGGGGGGGGGGGGGGGGGGGGGGGGGAGGGAGTTCTGGTTTAGGACCTCCCTCCACTCAAATTCAGGCACAATGTGCTTTGCTTAATATGTTTTGTCGTTTAGGAAACTGAAAATGTTGAAGGAAGGGAGTGTGTTTGTGTGTGTGTGTGTGTGTGTGTGTGTGTGTGTGTGTGTGTGTGTGTGTGTGTGTGTGTATACAGACGTTCAGAGAGAGAGAGAGAGAGAGGGGGGGGGGGACAGAGACAGAGACAGACAGACAGACATCAGTTGTCGATAATTGAGTTTTGTAAACTTTTGAAAACCGTTATATTGAAAACAGGTTCAAAAATATTTCAGTCCCAAACATAAGACTCCTTCGATTTTTCCATGGCAAACCTCCTCACAAACGATCCTTCACAAACGATCCTTCACAAACGATCCTTCACAAACGATCCTTCACAAACGATCCTTCCCGCTTTGCCGGGGGTGCACTGTGCAACATCTTCCACAGCCCATTCACAGCCCTGAGGTGGTCCCGTGCTGCAGACTGAGCCACAGCCATGGAAGCCTGAAGACTCCGGGATCCTCCTCCACCAGATGCAGCTTCTCAGCCAGGCAACCGACATGCCGCCACTCCCCTACCTCAGCCATGTGCTCGTCCGGGACAAGCCCTTTGTGCCGAGGTGGACCTCCTGGCCCAGGTCCGTTTTGAAGATGTGGAATCGTCCATCAAGGCATCAACAATTCAGCAGTTTGCTCTGTCGGCGGCTTCCCACAGTTTCTACAAAGCTCCAGGGAACAGCGCTGGGGAATCCAGGGTCTCCAACACTGGGCCGACTGCAGTATTCCCACAGCTTCCATTCCCAAGACCATGACTCCCACCGGATTGCGCCAGTCATCCTCTTTGGTAGCTGGTTTCTTTGGCAACTTCCGGCCTGACTAATTGACCGGGCACATCTATCATTAAGAAAGCGAACAGAAGCTCCCCGCGGATGTTACACGTTAGGTCGCTGTTGCATAGTTACACTTCACCTATCCCAGAGTCTTGAAAACCGTTGGGGCGCCACAGAAGACTTTGCAGCCATCTTCCTCCACTCCTCCCGGTTCTCAGACGCTCCTAGACAGCTGCTGAGTGTGAGGCCAGTCCATGCACTGATGTTGTCCTCCCATCTCTTTCTCTGTCTTCCTCTCCTTCTGCCTCCTCGCACTGTTCCTGTAGAATGGTTTTGGCAAGTCCTGCTGATCTTAATACATGACCATGCCATCTCATTTTCCCTCTTTTCACTGTGGACAACAGGTCTTCGTATGGTCCAATGGCTGACCTTACTCTGGTCTGTATCTGCAAGTTGGTAGTGTGCTATTTGTATGAGATGCCAAGGATCTTGTGTAAGCATCTCATCTCTAATGCAGGAATCCTTCTCTGTTGCGTCGTTTCATTTACTGCAGTCTTAATAAGTCATCCTTTAAAAATAAAAAATAAAAATTAAGAAAAAAAGTCCAGAAATTTGCGGCATGTGATTTGAGCTGACGAGCGTAACAAAGTATTAAAGACAGAGCCAGCGTAACATATCCTTTCCTAATACAAAACTTAAAGCATTTTTAGTTCTTCATCAAACCCTCACGGTACTCATCCCACATTTTCGTCTGCAGCTGGTGGTTTCTCCAGCCGGCAGCACACGCTCCGAAGTCAGACCCGCAGGTATACACTTTGGCCATGTGGTCACTGGTTTTCTTTTGTTTTTTCTAATGCCTCAGTTGCACGCATGTCATGAAGCACATTTCTTTCTTTCTCTTTTCTTTCTCTTTTTTTTCTTTAAATGCTACACACGCCTCTCTTCATTGGCATCTTTCTCACTTTTCCTCCTTCCCTTCCTTTGAATTGTTTTTTCTTTTCTTTTTCTTTTTTTTTTTTGTCTTTTCTGTTGTTGTTGTTGTTGTTGTTGTTGTTGTTGTTGTTGTTGTTGTTGTTGTTGTCTTCTTTCAGTGGTCGCGGGGTCATTCAGGTGTCTGGTTGGCAGCTCCTCCTATGTCCACGCGACACTGACTGACGGATGACCTGTCACAGCTATAGGCTGAGGTGTCCACCTGCCTCTGTTGACGTATGGCCGCTCTGCTATAGGGTGAGGTGTCCACCTGCCTCTGTTGACGTATGGCCGCCCTGCTATAGGCTGAGGTGTCCACCTGCCTCTGTTGACGTATGGCCGCCCTGCTATAAGCCGAGGTGTCCACCTGCCTCTGTTGACGTATGGCCGCCCTGCTATAAGCCGAGGTGTCCACCTGCCTCTGTTGACGTATGGCCGCTCTGCTATAGGGTGAGGTGTCCACCTGCCTCTGTTGACGTATGGCCGCTCTGCTATAGGGTGAGGTGTCCACCTGCCTCTGTTGACGTATGGCCGCTCTGCTATAGGGTGAGGTGTCCACCTGCCTCTGTTGACGTATGGCCGCCCTGCTATAGGCTGAGGTGTCCATCTGCCTCTGTTGACGTATGGCCGCTCTGCTATAGGCTGAGGTGTCCACCTGCCTCCGTTGATGTATGGCCGCTCTGCTATTGGATGAGGTGTCCACCTGCCTCCGTTGATGTATGGCCGCTCTGCGTGTCATCCGTGTCCGACACACCGCTTTGTTTCTCATCACCCACATGACCACCGCCAACATTTCATCAATTCCCTAATCTGTTTCTCATCACCCACATGACCACCGCCAACATTTCGTCAATTCCCTAATCTGTTTCTCATCACCCACATGACCACCGCCAACATTTCGTCAATTCCCTAATCTGTTTCTCATCACCCACATGACCACCGCCAACATTTCGTCAATTCCCTAATCTGTTTCTCATCACCCACATAACCACCGCCAACATTTCGTCAATTCCCTCGTCTACAGCATCGCTCGCAAAGCCCAGCGGACTTTTTTTTTTCTTTTCTTTCTTTTCTCCTCTTTTTTTTTTTCCTTTTCCCTTTTTTCTTTTCCCCCCAGCGGACTGAATTTTTGTTGTGGTAAGGCTGCCCCCATCACCCCCTCCCCTCCTCTTATATCACACCCCAACCCTCTCCAGAAATTTTCTTCCCTTCTCATGCATTGTTATCCATAGACGTTCTTTGACGGTGTCATTGCCATGACTGGCGCATGCGCACTGTCGACGCCATTGTTTAGTGTCGGGATCGGCTTGAGAGCTTGTGAGTGACGTCAATCTACCGTAAAGAAACCGGATACGGCGTCATCGTCACTAGTGTATATAGTACGGTATTTGTTTTGCTTTGTTAATGTGATTTCCTTCGATGATTCAAAATGCAGCTGTATTGCATAGACCTTGAAGAGCGCAGCTTCATCTAACCAAAGAAAGTACGCACCTCCGTAGGGTGACCTGTCTTTGATCTAACTCATGGTGCGTCATCCGTATTGGATCACTCTTAAATTGTTTGGGATTCAAAATAACGATTGTTTTCTGTTTTCTTTTCATGTGATGAAAATATTGTCAATCGTCAATTCCGACCCCACGCTCCCTGTCGTCCGCCCCTTACATAGTGACCACAGGCCTGTTTCATCCCCTTATATAGTGACCACAGGCCTTTTTCCTCCCCATATATTGTGACCACAGGCCTTTTTCCTCCCCATATATTGTGACCACAGGCCTTTTTCCTCCCCTTATATAGTGACCACAGGCCTGTTTCCTCCCCATATATTGTGACCACAGGCCTGTTTCCTCCCCTTATATAGTGACCACAGGCCTGTTTCCTCCCCTTATATAGTGACCACAGGCCTTTTTCCTCCCCTTATATAGTGACCAAAAGCCTGTTTCCTCCCCTTGTATAGTGACCACAGGCCTTTTTCCTCCCCTTATACAGTGACTACAGGCCTTTTTTCTACCCTTATATAGTGACCACAGGCCTGTTTCCTCCCCTTATATAGTGACCACAGGCCTTTCTACATTAAATCTCTCGGAATAGAAGTCTCTCTCTCTCTCTCTTTCTTTCTCTCTCTCTCTCTCTGTTTGTGTGCGTGTGTGTGTGTGTGTGTGTGTGTGTGTGTGTGTGTGTGTGTGTGTGTGTGTGTGTGTGTGTGCGTGCGCTGTACTCCCTCCTTTCTCATTCGTTCTCAGCCAGATAGGTTATGTCCACGTCAGAGCCTTACCATCCTCGTCTTTAGTGGAGAAATAAACGGCCACAGCGATGACGACAACGACGATACACACGATGACCAGAGCGACGAGAATCAGCCGAACCCGTCGGCTGCTGCATAGTCCTTCCGCCATGACAGTCACGTGATCTTAAGCGTACTTCCTTTTTCTGTTCCCGTGCTTCAGCTGAAACAAAGAAAGGAAAAAAAATTACCTGAGACATCTAATGTATGAAGAGAACGACATTAGTCAGAGAGACATTACATTGTATGAAGAGAACGACATTAGTCAGAGAGACGTTACATTGTATGAAGAGAACGACATTAGTCAGAGAGACGTTACTAAATCTACCTGAGACATCTAATGTATGAAGAGCGACTTTAGTCAGAGAGACGTTACTAAAACTACCTGAGACATCTAATGTATGAACAGAACGACATAAATCAGAGAGACGATACATTATATGAACAGAACGACATTAGTCTGAAAGACGTTACATTGTATGAACAGAACGACATTTGTCAGAGAGACGTTACATTCTATGAACAGAACAACATTAGTCAGAGAGACGTTACATTCTATGAACGGAACAACATTAGTTAGAGAGACGTTACATTGTATGAACAGAACATTAGTCAGAGAGACGTTACTAAAACTAACTGAGACATCTGAAGTGTGAACAGAACGACATTAGTCAGAGAGACGATACTAAATCTACCTGAGACACCTTAAGTATGAACAGAACGACATTAGTCAGAGAGACGTTACTAAAACTACCTGAGTTATCTAAAGTATGAACAGAACGACATTAGTCAGAGAGACGTTACATTGTATGAACACAACGTCATTAGTCAGAGAGACGTTACATTGTATGAACAGAACGACATTAGTCAGAGAGACGTTACATTGTATGAAGAGAACGACATTAGTCAGAGAGATGTTACACTGTATAAAGAGAACGACATAAGTCAGAGAGACGATACATTGTATGAACAGAACGACAGTAGTCAGAGAGACGTTACATTGAATGAACAGAACGACATTAGTCAGAGAGACGTTACATTGTATGAACAGAACGACATTAGTCAGAGAGACGTTACATTGAATGAACAGAACGACATTAGTCAGAGAGACGTTACATTGAATGAACAGAACGACATTAGTCAGAGAGACGTTACATTGTATGAACAGAACGACGTTAGTCAGAAAGACAATACTTTCGTGGTTCACGGGAAGACACAAAGAAGGCCGGTACATAACTGGAAATAACGTCTCCGTTGAACTCTAACCCATAACCTTTGCTCTGCGTCTTGGATTACTGCCTGTCTTGAGAGCTGGCCTTTTGATGGAAGATTGCTGAAGCAAAGACAACATTATATGACTTTGTCATGTCGGTTACTTAATATAGACCTACCTATCCGTCTGTCTACCTGCGTACTAGCCTGTCTCTCCTACTTATCCGTCTGTCTACCTGCGTACTAGCCTGTCTCTCCTACCTATCCGTCTGTCTACCTGCGTACTAGCCTGTCTCTCCTACCTATCCGTCTGTCTACCTGCGTACTAGCCTGTCTCTCCTACCTATCCGTCTGTCTACCTGCGTACTAGCCTGTCTCTCCTACCTATCCGTCTGTCTACCTGCGTACTAGCCTGTCTCTCCTACCTATCCGTCTGTCTACCTGCGTACTAGCCTGTCTCTCCTACCTATCCGTCTGTCTACCTGCGTACTAGCCTGTCTCTCCTACCTATCCGTCAGTCTACCTGCGTACTAGCCTGTCTCTCCTACCTATCCGTCTGTCTACCTGCGTACTGGCCTGTCTCTCCTACCTATCCGTCTGTCTACCTGCGTACTAGCCTGTCTCTCCTACCTATCCGTCTGTCTACCTGCGTACTAGCCTGTCTCTCCTACCTATCCGTCTGTCTACCTGCGTACTAGCCTGTCTCTCCTACCTATCCGTCTGTCTACCTGCGTACTGGCCTGTCTCTCCTACCTATCCGTCTGTCTACCTGCGTACTAGCCTGTCTCTCCTACCTATCCGTCTGTCTACCTGCGTACTAGCCTGTCTCTCCTACCTATCCGTCTGTCTACCTGCGCACTAGCCTGTCTCCAGCGTACCTGCCTACCTACCTGTGCATCTGTGCGCTGAATTAGTTTGACCTCTATTTCTGTCTGTCTATCTACTTACCTAACTATGTGAGCTGAATTAGTTTTACTTCTATGTCTGTCTGTCTATCTACCTAACTATGTGAGCTGAATTAGTTTGACCTTTATGTCTGTCTGTCTATCTACTTACCTGACTATGTGAGCTGAATTAGTTTTACTTCTATGTCTGTCTGTCTACCTACCTAACTATGTGAGCTGAATTAGTTTGACCTATATGTCTGTCTACCTACCTATGTGAGCTGAATTAATTTGACTTGTATGTCTGTCTGTCTATCTACTTACCTAACTGTTCAGCTGTGTAACTAGGTACGGGAAGATTTTCAGCTGTATGTTGTTTGGGCTATCTGTCTATCTGTCAATCAATCAATCAATCAATCAATCAATCAGTAAGTTAGTCAGTCGGTCGGTCTGTCTGTTCGTCCGTCCATCGATCTATCTATGTGCACACACGCGCGCACATACATGCAGTCACACGCGTGTACACACACACACACACACACACACACACACACACACACACACACACACACACACACGTGCGTGCACACATACACACACAAGCACGCACACACGCATGCGCGCGTGCCCCCCCCCCCCCCACACACACACGCGCGCGCGCGCGCGCACATGCGCACACGCACACATATGGGCCCATGCCCAAACATCCATACGCACACATGTATACATTCACTACACACACACACACACCCAAAAAAAAAAGACAAAAAAAAAGACAACCATAGTCAAGTAGTCACTCAAGGTCTGACCAGCGCGTTGGGCTAATGCGTAGGTCAGACATCTGCTAAGTCGTAGCCACGAGACCTTCTTCTTCAATTCCTTCATCTTAGTTCTTAATTCATTTACCCATCAGCTTCAAATCATGCGTAGTGTGGTCTCAAACTGAGCGGATGTGGTGTAGCGTATATGGACTAGTCCGCACGCAGTGACGCCTCCTTGATGAAACTGAAACTGAAACTGTGCGAAGAGAATTGGAATGGAATACTCTGATCCATCAAACGTATCTGTGGTGTGTGTGCGCTCGACGTGCGCACGCTTGCAGATAAGTGTTTTAATTTCCTTTGTTTTTCCCACTTGAATCGTTTCCTCTTCCATCTTCTGCAGCCAGTAATAATGGGAAGGTTGGGGGGGGGGGGGGGGGGGGGGGGGGCAGAGGTTGCTCAGCGCACGTGAGTATCGCTTTCAGTCTGCACCTGCTGTCTGCAACGTGTGCGGAGGATGATTACCGAGTCTCTTTTAATCAATGGGTGAAAACAATTTTATACATATAGAATGAAAAAGCATGTAAATCTGAGTCGGAATTTAGCCACATTAATTTTTTGTGTGTGGTTCTAGGCTAGACCCGGTGGGCATGTACTTGGACAGGTGCCAATTGTGAACTGTGGTATGGACGGTCATGTGAAACGTGATTTTATGAAAAGTGGTTACATAACAAAAAGGTGATTGTGTGGAACGTATTCGATCAAATAAATCGTGATTAGAAGAAACTGGGTTATGCGAAAAGTGATTCTGTGAAACGACATGAATGAGGTGAAACGTGACGCACGAGTTGAGGGGCTTGTGTTCACCGGCCACACAGACTGCAAGGTAAAAGGTGAAGTATAAAAGCTATGTTCCACACTGACTCGTCACAAGGTAAAAAATGAAGTATAAAAGCCCCCTATGTTCCACACTAATTGGCCACAAGGTAAAAAGTGAAGTATAAAAGCTCCTATGTTCCACACGGTCTCACCACAAGGTAAAAAGTGAAGTATTAAGGCCCCCTATGTTCCACACTGACTGGCCACAAGGTAAAAAGTGAAGTATAAAGGCCCCCTATATTCCACACTGACTCACCTCAAACACGTCTTCTCTCTCATAATTTCTCGCCCGTCACGGTTCCAGGTCAAATTATTTTCGAAACGCCCCTTAATGTTTCACAGCTGGCAAAGGAACAAAGACGTTGACAAATATCAACCCTTTTGGGTCTGAAATGTGACCGACAGTGGTTCTTATCCAACTGAAATACCTTGCATGACTTCTAATAGAGAGCTCATAAACTGTAGGATCCTCATTTCTCCTCTCTCCTTCCCTTTCTCCTCCCCCCCCCTCTCTCTCTCTCTCACTCACTCCCTCTCTCACTCCTTCTCACTCTCTCTCTCTCTCTCTCTCGCACTCTCTCTCTCTCTCTCTCTCTCTCTCTCTCTCTCTCTCTCTCTCTCTCTCTCTCTCTCTCTCTCTCTCTCTCTCTCTCTCCCTCTCTCTCTCAAAAAGAAAAAGAAAATCGTCCCTTTGCGTAGTAGATGAATGGTGATGCACACCCAGAGTTTTGGAGGTCACAGTTCTCTCTGTCAGTCAGTCTGCCTCTCTGTCTGTCTGTCTGTCTGTCTGTCTGTCTGTCTGTCTTTCCTCCTCAAGCGGCAAACTAGAAATACAAGAAGAAGACATAATGCACAAGATTCTAAAGAAAAACACGTGCTGAACATTGATGAACAAATTCGGTATTGATGACTCTGGAACTCTCCTCCAAGCTTAGGTCCCGGTTCCAGAGCTGACCAGCCTATTCCCAGCTTCTCCTGACTGGCCAGTGGGTCTGTACCATGGCCCTCATGGCCACAGTGGACCAGGCAACACCAGTGTGTACCGGCTGTCAGGAAGACATGATACCCACTGTGGATCAGGCAACACCAGTGTATACCGGCTGTCAGGAAGACATGATACCCACTGTGGATCAGGCAACACCAGTGTGTACCGGCTGTCAGGAAGACATGATACCCACTGTGGATCAGGCAACACCAGTGTGTACCGGCTGTCAGGAAGACATGATGACCACTGTGGATCAGGCAACACCAGTGTGTACCGGCTGTCAGGAAGACATGATGCCCACTGTGGATCAGGCAACACCAGTGTGTACCGGCTGTCAGGAAGACATGATACCCACTGTGGATCAGGCAACACCAGTGTGTACCGGCTGTCAGGAAGACATGATACCCACTGTGGATCAGGCAACACCAGTGTGTACCGGCTGTCAGGAAGACATGATACCCACTGTGGATCAGGCAACACCAGTGTGTACCGGCTGTCAGGAAGACATGATACCCACTGTGGATCAGACAACACCAGTGTGTACCGGCTGTCAGGAAGACATGATACCCACTGAGGATCAGACAACACCAGTGTGTACCGGCTGTCAGGAAGACATGATACCCACTGTGGATCAGACAACACCAGTGTGTACTGGCTGTCAGGAAGACATGATACCCACTGTGGATCAGACAACACCAGTGTGTACCGGCTGTCAGGAAGACATGATATCCTTTCTAAAGTGCTCCCCCCTATCTCCCCTGTGTGTGTGTGTGTGTGTGTGTGTGTGTGTGTGTGTATGTGTGTGTGTGTGTGTGTGTGTGTGTGTGTCGTGTGTCGGTGTGTGTCGGTGTGTGTGTGTGTGTGTGTGTGTGGTGTGTGTGTGTGTGTGTGATGCCTTTGATAGCTAATAGCAGGGCTGCTTTGTGTTTCTTTTATTAATTCATTTATTCTCGCTTTATTGTTTCAATGTTTTTTTTCTTTACATTCATTTGTGTCTTAATCTTGATGGGAAGCAACTCAGCTACAATGTTTTGAAGATAATTATGTATCGTTTGTAGTTTTAGTTGCTGTTTAAGTTGTGTCCCTTTCCAGGGCATGGGTCACATGGAAAACACGTGTATTTGCTGATCTGTTACCCTTGGAAATAGTGATGATGATGATGATGATGATGATGATGGTGATGATGATGATGATGATGATGATGGTGATGATGATAATGATCACTGACGAACCTTCGAAGACAGATCCATTATTTTCGACACGACAAGAATACTAGCAAAGGATTTTAATGTTTGCGGAATGTTCAATTCAGAACCACACCTTTAAGTGAAATCATATGGTCGAATCTGGACAGACACTAACGGCGTATGACGACAAAATGGACGCTTGGTATTCCTGACATTGCACGCCATTGGTACCGTCGCCGATCTCGAAATGGAACAAATTCACTATGCCAGCTTTGTAGACACGAGACACTCGCCAATGCAAGCGCATTTCGTTTTCACCCCCCCCCCCCCCTCCCCTCCGAACCCCGCCCCCTGTTCTAATAAACGACGAGCTCAGTGACATACTGTTGATATTGCCTTCAGTTCCGAGCCAGTTTAAATTAGCCGCTCGGGCACCAGAACTTCATCAGCAAAGCGCGAGACATAGGTTCCTGTCTTTCTTCCAAGCCCTGAAGTTGCGGTCCCGTGCTCTGTGATCAGCAGACAGTGGTCCGAATGATGCTGGTTGTGTTTGGGAGCACGTTTCGCCAGGCTGCTGTGGTGAGTTAACCTTCAGTCCAAAGAGGACAACATTCCAGCCATGAATAAAGTCCCTGGAGGTTTTACTCTCTCTCTCTCTCTCTCTCTCTCTCGCTCTGTGAACCACCACACACCCCACACACACACACACACACACACACACACACACACACACACACACACGCACACCTCCCCCCTTCTTCCAGATGGGGATGTTTAACCTGCCCGCGCCCACAGTGTTCACGTAGACTATTCTGGCACACAGGTTGCATGCATTGTGTATTTTCGTGTAGCCGGTACTCACCCGTCTTAGGACATGAGCATCGGGATCTTTAAAGTCCGTGTATGATCTTAGGGCATGTGACACAGACTAGACCTCGGTTTATAGTCCCATCCGAACGACTATATGGGGAATGGAGTCAGAACCAATGTTAACTCCGAGGGAAAAATCCCCCTATACCGAAATTCGAACCCGCAACCCCAGGATCACGAGTCCGGCGCTCTACCAACTGAGCTATCCGGCCCCCACACGCACACACATACGTATACATAAACACACACACACACACACACACACACACACACACACACACACACACGCATACACACACTCGCGCGTGCGCGCGAGTAGGTTATGTATCTCTGTCTGTCAGCTTCTCTATCTTCTCGATGAGGAGCTCAAATCTCAGTACTCGTTACAGAACTGCGAACTTCAGACGTAGCCAAGAGCAACCAAGCGAGACAACCCATGACTGATAGTCTTGATAAAGTGCTCTCCCTTGGCGTGCCCCGTCCGCCATGTTGATAACGTTAACGACGATATAAATTAGCGTGTGAATGGCTTCCCTGATAAGCCCTGACTTGGACCACAGGGGCGAAGACATCAGGCCCGCTGGTGGACTCTTTGAAGAGAAAGGAGGGCGAAGAACAGAGAGACAGAGACAAGTGTGTCTGTGGCAGTGGGGATTTGAGATGTAGGCAATCGAAACGACTTGGAATAAAATGCTCCTCTCTCTCTCTCTCTCTCTCTCTCTCTCTCTCTCTCTCTCTCTCTTGTGTGTGTGTGTGTGTGTGTGTGTGTGTGTGTGTGTGTGTGTTGTTGTTGTTGTTCTGTTTTACGTCTTTCCACATTACGTGATATTAGACGAAAAAAAAAAAAAAAAGAGGGGGGGGGGGGGGGGGGGAGGGGTAAAAAAAAAGGTTAACTATGAGGTAAATAACTAACTTATCTACAGCAATAACACAAAAGTAGAAAATCCACTTAATCAAAGACTGAAAAAAGAAGGAACCCCCCCCCCCCTCCACTAAAAACCCACACCAAAAAACCCCGAAATATGTAACTCTTCTGTCTCATCGCACCACTGACTGTTATATGTTATAAATATTTGCCAATTGGACTTTTAGCTAAGTGCAAAAAGAAAAGATACGTTTCACTTGCTGACAGTGACCGGAAAACATTTTGACTAGGCTGTACAGACGTGTTTGGAATGAATTTTTTCATTAAGTTACACAAAAGAATGTGATCAGTTGATATGCTATGACCACATATACAATGTACATTTTTTGACATACTTTGTTTTAAAACAATCCAATTTCCATCTACAGATCAAGGAACTTATCTGTCGTCTACGATAAATGTTTTGATCGTACTTACTTAACATTTCATGAATACTTCTCATTTCATCGTGTAAACCAAAACACCCAGTTTCTCTTTCTATCAAATGAAAATTAGAAAATTGTACTTTCTCTGCCAAAGTATAGCACTCTTGCATTGACATAGAGAAGTTCAAAAATTGCGAATCTGATGATCGCTTTGCTCCTCTCTTTGCCAGAACATCAACCTTTTCATTATAGTATAACCACAGTGGGAGGGCACCCAAAGAAATGTTATTTCAGTGTCTCTGGATGAGAGGAAATGTACTAAATTATTTATTTCAGTAATCATCTCAGGTCGAACTTTTAATCTAAAATTCTTCATTGCTGTAAGAACTGACTTGGAATCTACGCATAAAACAACTTTAAATAAATTTTGAGGGTAATCAACAACACACTTTAAAGCCATAATTATAGCAGTTAACTCAGCAGTGAATATTTGTTTTTTCCAAGATAATAGGACTTTTCTTCGTTAAGACCTGGGATAATGTATGCTGCACCTGCATGTTCACTGATTAATGACCCATCAGTGTATATCTTAAAATGGTTGGAATAGTGATCATGCAAATGCATTTTGATATTGGATAACAACAAATGAGTATTTTCAGCCTTTGTTAAATCTGTATGGTCAATATCAAAATGTGCTCGCATTAGTTTCCATGGGGGGATAGGAGAAACAATAGATCTTTTTGCAATAGATGTTAGTTTTATATCTGAGGATTCTAAAATCGAGGAAGTATATGTTCTTAGAGTCGTTTGAGATGATATATTTTTAGCCCTTTTGGGAAAATCAATGTCCGATTTAATATTTATTTCAGGGCCTATATTGTTGTCTATAGTAGAACTTCTTATAACAAATTTGGTGCATGCAAGATTCCTATATTCTTCCAGTGGTAATATCCAGCAGCACTGTATGCTTTTGTACAGGAGGCATGGACTGGTAGTCCCATGGCTATCTTATATGCTTTGGAATCAATACTTTGAAGTTTTTTCAGTAAGTATTTGGGTGCACTGAAGAACACTCTTGTGCATACGTTAATTTTGATCTAACCAGTGCAGTAGAAAGGTGCAAAAGAGCAACTGTGTCCTGAGCCCAAGCATGCTTGCTAATAATCTTTAATAGATTTAAACTTTTTCGAGCTTTTGTTAGAATATGCTCTATATGAAAATTCCATGACAACTTTGATGTTAAATTTACTCCAAGGAATTTCACTATTTTGGTATATTTGATGGGTATGCTGTTGACTTGAAATGAAGGCATATTAACTGGATCAGATCCAGTATTAAATAACATCATGTGTGTTTTTTCTGTTGATATTTGCAAACCATTTTCAGTCATGTAAGCAGAAAAGGTGTTTAATTCTTTTTGATATAACTTTTTAATACAGTTTTGTGATCTGACAGATGTACATTTTTTTAATGTCACTTTCATCCATATGCATATGTCATCTGCATATTGGGCTAGTTCTATATTTTTAGTAATTTTTGTGGGTAAATCGTACATAAGAATACTAAAAGTAAAGGGGCAATAACAGACCCCTGAGGAATGCCCATGTGTAATTTCCTTCTTGTAGAATAGGAGTTCCCTACCTTCGTTCTAATATATCTGTTTTCTAAGAAGTCTTTAAGAAACTCATAAATGTTTCCTGATAATCCAATCTCTTTAAGTTTATAAAGCAAACGAGAGTGCCATACTTGATCGTAAGCTTTAGTGATATCAAAAAAGGTTGCTAGTAAACATTTTCTTCTGGAAAACTGATGTTTAATTTGAGTGGTAAGTTTGACCAAGTGTTCAATAGCACTTCTTCCCTTTCGAAAACCTGCTTGGTTTGTTGGGATAACTCTGTTCTTTTCACAAAAGTAGTTTAGCCTATTCAAAACAATTGTTTCATAGAGTTTACAGACATGAGAAGTTAATGAAATAGGTCTGTAACTATCTATTCTTTCTTTCAGTTTACCTTCCTTGTGAATCGGTACTATTACTGATTCTTTCCATATTTGTGGCAAAAGACCTGAACTCCAGCATTTTTTAAATATACTAAGTAAAATGCTTATCCATTTGTCTGGAAAATGTTTAATCATTTCATTAGAAATGGCGTCAATCCCCAACAGCTGTTTTTTTTGTTTGGTAGAGAATCTATGGCGTCTTTCACCTCTTGTAATGTAATTGGGGCGTTGATGTCGCTTGTGTCATTATCAGATACATCATTAAAGACATGGGCAGATTCTTTTTCCTCTCTGAATTTTCTTTGGTTTCCAGACAACCCATCTAACCTGCTTACTTTAGCAAACTGGTTGACAAACGCTTCTGCTTTGTCTGCGGATGATGGTAACTTATTATTATCAAGAATAATAGGATATTCTGGGAGTTTGATTCCATTTTTTATCGTTTTTATCTCTTTCCATACCATTCTACTATCTTTATGATCGAATGTGTTTCTTTCGCAAAAATCATCCCAATAATCCGTTTTGGCTTGTTCCATAACTCTATTACTATGTATATTTGAGTGTTTCATTTCTTTAAATTTTTCATCTACCATTTTCTTATCTTGACTTTTCTTAGAGTGCACGTATTCCTTGAATATCCGTTTTTTTTCTCTTTAACTGCCTTATCGCAATCTTCAGTCCACCAAAAATTACCGAGATGTTTATCCCCTTTAGATCCATGATTCTTCAATTTAGGAATACATAAACCAGACACTTTTAGAACAGAAGTACTAAACATATCAGACATTGTATCAATATCATTATCTGGGGACAATCTTATGTCTAGATCTTTAAGTGTATTGTAAAACTGAGACCATTTGGCATTTTTATAATCAAATCTTGGGATTGTATCATCAGGTTTTGTGTCTTCAAAACTTGGGGACTGATTAATTGTAATAATGATTGGTATGTGATCACTCCCAAGAGTTTCACTATACGTTTCCCATGCACACGACAAAGCCATTTTAGGTGAAACCATAATTAAATCAATAGCAGTAGGTCTATGTGTAGATACATCAGGAACTCTGGTATAAGAACCATCATTGAGTAAACAAAAAGTTGAGTCTACAACATTTTCCACAAACCTATTACTACTGACCTGTGTGCACTCTTTTTCCAGAAAGGAGAATGGGCATTAAAATCCCCTCCTACTAACCATTTACCATTATCATTCTTGATATTTTTCACCCATTCAGTATTAGCTTCATCTGGACCCTTAGGTAAATATACAGAAGCACAGTTTACTGTTAAGGAGTCCGAAAACTTGGCAGTTACAGCACATGAAAAAATCCCATGTAATCCACTAGGCACAGGTGATTGTTTGTCACAATACTGTAGTCCAGTGTGAATATAGATAGCACAATTTACTCTATCACTATTTTTGTCTGTATCTACTACTGGTGGATAGTAGTACTGTTCCAATCTTGGTAGTTTGTTCTTACTGATATTAACAGACTGGAATAAGAGAACGTGGCAGTCAGATGACACTAAAAATTGACGTAAGCAGTCAATATTAGAATAAAGAGAGCGGCAGTTCCTTTGCAGTATTTTTATATTGTTGTTAAATTTCATGTTTGAAAAAATAGATAACTAAACGAATAAAAAATATGTCGCTTTAACACAATTGGTGCTTAGCTACACACAGACGTAGGCTGGTATGCTGCATTTGTTCCGAACAAAAACAACAACAAAAATGTCACCAGTTGTATAAGACATTGAACCTATTGGACCAGGCAGAGCCGTAGAAGGAATCCTCCGGGAAGGGAGTGGGGCGCGGGTACCGGGGACGTCGCGCTGTCTTCCGGGGCCGCTCCCAGAAGAGGTTCCTCAGATGCCGGCCAATATTCCCCGCTAGGATGCTAGCTCCTCTTGCAGTGGGATGTAGCCCATCACGGAGGTTGAAGCGGGCGGCTTGTAGGTTGGAGTGAGTGATGAAGGTGATGTTTTTTTGTCATCATTCAGCTCTGACACCAAAAGTGCGTTGTACAAGTCCCCCTTTTATATTGAGTTCGGGGTCTAATGTAGGAGCCATCTTACTGACTATGATGGCCAGATCAGGGTTTTCTTCTTTGATACTCCTCACGCACTTTGCCATTCTTCCGGAACATGTTGCTGCTGATTCTGTTTCTAGGTCCTTCGATCCAACATGTAAGAGTAAAGCATCAGGAAGTGTCTTGACGGATGCACTTGCTTTGGCCACTGCTGGTTTGATGTCCTTTATTGTTCTTGCATTACTCTGATGCACCTTACATCCGTATGACTTCCCTAGTCTGTTGGTGCTGACTTTCTTTATGACAGGGTCATTCACATATAAAATGTTGGGAAGGCCTTTTAAAATTGGATTTCGTTTGTCTCTGGACTTGGTCTTTAAGTCATTGACGTTTTCTTTGTGTCTGGACTTGACCTTTAAGTCATTGACGTTTTGTTTGTCTCTGGACTCGGCCTTGAAGTTATTGTTGTCATTTTTCTTGCACTGTTCCTTAGACTTCGGCTTATGACGCAAAGAAGCTTTGACGTCATTTTTGTTTGCGTTATCATTTTCTTCTATCTTTTTGTTTTTATCACTTTCAAGTACATTTCTGTTCTGCTTCTTTTCTGTTTTGATTGTTTCTACAGACAGAGCAACCTGAGGAGTTGTCGATGGTCTTGAGACCCTAGCCACTTCTGCATAAGAGAGGTAGGAGAAGGGCTCTGTCTGGATTGCTATGCTAGCTGAGTCCTTCGTGGATCTATCAATTTTGGAATGCAGAGATCTTATTTGCTGTTCCAGACTCGCTACTTGATTGCACAGAGAGGTGATAGTGCCTTCGATCTTAGTGAAGGTCTGTGTGGTACTCACGGAGTTGATGTTGTCTGTAGGATCAATGTTGTTTCTTGGCCTTGGCTCTGGTCCATCCTTGACAACGGACAGACTGAACGGCCTCCTCAACTCCGAATTACAATTTGTCCCCTCGTCGTTTCCGCGTGTTGTTAGCACATCCTCAGTGCATCCTTTTGCACACAGTACCGGTATGCAACTTCTCGGATCCTGGTTTGGTTTCCTTTTGTTTGCTTTGGGCGAAACATAGCAACATCCACAGCACTAAGCTATCGGTTGTTGTCTGTAGGCGCCATCTTGTGTGTCGTGTGTGTGTGTGTGAGGGGTCTCCTTGTCTCTCTCATTTTCTGTCTGTCTGTCTTACTCTCTTTTTCCCCCACTCTGTTCCTTTCTTTCACAAAATCTCCCCGTCGCTCTTTCTCACTCCAGCTCTATCTGTCTATCTTTCTAATGCGCTGGTCGGACCATCTGCTAAGTCGTAGCTATGAGACCCTCTTTTGAAATGATCTCATCTCAGTCACTTATTCATTTACCCACCAGCTTTAAATCGTGCGCAGCGTGGTGTCAAAACTTACAACTGGTGTAGAGTGGAAACGAAGCGACAGCAGGCAGAAATGGAAACAAACTTAAAAGGAAAAGGACTATTTCGCCAAACGAAAGCGACAAACAAATTGCAACACAAAAAAAACACGACGCGTTTTGACCTCTGAGGTCTCCTTAGGCAAGACCAACGGCAATGAAAACGAAGAACGCACAATCTCTTGTGTCTTCAAATCGGGCGCAAAATGGATGTGGAATGAATCGGTGTAGCGTGTATGGACCAGTCCGCACGCAGTGACTCCTCCTTGGTGAAACTAAAGCTGAAACTATTCTTCAATGGAAAGATGAAAGAAGGAGCGATGATTGACATCGATCGAAACATGTATTTCTAAGAGCTTAGTCTAAGATGTACCCACACATTCAGCCACAGTAGCATTCGTATCGCAGAACACAAACGGTAGGTCTCCACTCATTCAGCCACTGCAGCATTCGTATCGCAGAACACAAACGGTAGGTCTCCACTCATTCAGCCACTGCAGCATTCGTATCGCAGAACACAAACGGTAGGTCTACAAAGCCACTCATTCAGCCACTGCAGCATTCGTATCGCAGAACACAAACGGTAGGTCTACAAAGCCACTCATTCAGCCACTGCAGCATTCGTATCGCAGAACACAAACGGTAGGTCTACAAAGCCACACATTCAGCCACTGCAGCATTCGTATCGCAGAACACAAACGGTAGGTCTACAAAGCCACACATTCAGCCACTGCAGCATTCGTATCGCAGAACACAACGGTAGGTCTACAAAGCCACACATTCAGCCACTGCAGCATTCGTATCGCAGAACACAAACGGTAGGTCTACAAAGCCACACATTCAGCCACTGCAGCATTCGTATCGCAGAACACAAACGGTAGGTCTACAAAGCAACACATTCAGCCACTGCAGCATTCGTATCGCAGAACACAAACGGTAGGTCTACAAAGCCACACATTCAGCCACTGTAGCATTCGTATTGCAGGAACACAAACAGTAGGTCTACAAAAGTGCGCGAATCGGGGCACTGACACATGACACACAACGCTACTGGCCATGTGCTCAGCTCAAAACTTACCTCTTCAAAAAAGCCTATTCTCTTCTGTAGATGACTAGATGTCTCCTAAATTCCCCACAACTAGTTCGGTGAGGCAGTTTATGCATGTAGGTGCGTCTGCCATTGTGTATTTTCTTTTTGCTGTGTGCATGAATATTGTATGAATAAGTGCAAATGGTGGATGTAAGCGCATTGAGTTGTACAACAAGAAATGCGCTATATAAGTATTATACATTGTTATTATTATTATTATTATTATTATTATTATTATTATTATTATCATCATTATGTGCGACGTCACTGACCATGTGCGACACCACTGACCATGTGCCACACCACTGACCATGTGCCACACCACTGACCATGTCCGGCACCACTGTCCATGTCCGGCACCACTGACCATGTCCGGCACCACTGGCCATGTGCGACACCACTGACCATGTGCGACATCACTGACCATGTGCAACACCACTGACCATGTCCGGCACCACTGACCATGTTCCACACCATTGACCATGTCCGGCACCACTGACCGTGTCCGGCACCACTGACCATGTCCGGCACCACTGACCATGTGCCACACCACTGACCATGTCCGGCACCACTGACCATGTGCCACACCACTGACCATGTGCCACACCACTGACCATGTCCGGCACCACTGACCATGTCCGGCACCACTGACCGTGTCCGGCACCACTGACCATGTGCCACACCATTGACCATGTCCGGCACCACTGACCGTGTCCGGCACCACTGACCATGTCCGGCACCACTGACCATGTCCGGCGGGCCCTGAAACACTGAAGACAGGCCGTGACCAGGCTAGGAATGGGAGGGAAGGTCCTGGGTTCCACTCCCACTCCAGACGGCCAGGGAGGAAGAGAGTTTGGGGTTTCTCCCCTTAGGTAATCTCTGTGCCGGCTCCCGCATAAAAAACAACAAATCACGTGTGCACTGGTGTCACGATAAGACGTCATCCGTGAAGACAGTATGTGGCTGCCTTAACGGTGTGTCAGACACGAGCGAAAAAAGGTCAAGTCTCACCTATATACCTCGGAGATGTACCCAGGAAAGGAGGGGGGGGGGAGGGGGCAGACAGGCAGGCAGGCAGACGAGAGTGAGAGAGAGAGAGAGAGAGAGAGAGAGAGAGAGAGAGAGAGAGAGAGAGAGAGAGAGAGAGAGAGATTCGGAAAAAAAAAATATTATGATAGGCCTTGGCCCATAATGAAAGGATGTGTGAACATCATATAATCACTTGTAATTTAAAAAAAAGAGAGTAAGAATGCATCAAATAAATGTTTTGTTTTGAGAAGTGCCAATATCCATCGGCAGAAAGAAAACAAAACAAATGAGTGTATATCTCTATGATGTTGCTAGTTCTCTAAACTTAAAAAGGATATCTTTATCTGTCCCGAACAGTTGTTTGTCGATCAAAAAAGCAAAAATAATGACGTAATTAACATCTACCACTTTTACAAAGGAACACAATTCATTGTCTTATAAGACAGATCAATCCACCAGAACGTCTTCCTTGTTTTGTGAGCTTGACAGCTGGTTTACAGAAAACTGTAAATCCTGGACAAAGCTCTGGTTGACATGTTTCTGTAAAGGTTTCAGACCAA
>CM031628.1:42579593-42582093 GCA_018398815.1 Conus ventricosus
AAAAAAAAAAACCGCCAACAAAATCTGCTCCAAGGCGGATCTATTTTCCATAAACTTTCAGATTGAATGAAAAATAGTTACCTCTTTCAGGAATTCAGACATCACTCCTGGTGGAACATCCCAAAAGGAAAAACATCTTCATGGAGTCTGCAGATAAATGCTGGAGTCGAACGTCCCGTAAATCCCAGTGAGGTTTCCTGGTGTGGGGGCTGAACCCAAAGACAGCAGCAATGTGCCTCCTCAGCTTTTAAAGCACAGGAGCGTAAACAGAGTGACCGGTCGTTGTCCGCCACCCACCGGTACCTTCCCTGCAGCCCCCTAGCGGCGGAAGGTAGGAGCTGCTTCAGTCTGAACGGACCTGAAGGAGTTGATGATCCGTTTGTGTGTGGCAGCCCCTTTGCCGGGACGCAGCGCTCTTTCATCTGGATATTACAGCCCAGAAGAAAATCGAAACAAGACCGATGACAGCGGGGAGCAAAATGGCCGCGAGTCACGTGCAGCGGGCTGCTGCCGACAGGGGTAATGTGACCAGGCCGTAATGTCCACAAGGAACATGAAGACGGGGCGCCGCATTCCGGCACTGCACGACCAAGCCGGAATGTCCGACTTTACCCAAGTTTGGCCGGTTGCGGCATTTTTGATGTCTACTTAGTGTACGGCCATGATGTCTTAATGACTCCATTGGCGGACATGAAAAGTCTGTTTTCCTCTCTCTCTCTCTCTCTCTCTCTCTCTCTCTCTCTCTCGCTCTCGTAGGGAATGGAGTTTTGCAGTTCGCTTCGGCGCAAAATGATCATGCTTCATACTTTGGGGCAAACATGTCTGTGTACAGGTCGTTGGCCTCACAGTTAAAAGTTTCAGAGTCTCTCTCTCTCTCTCTCTCTCTCTCTGGGATAGGTCTTGAAATTAGCCGTAAATGTTTACTTCATAGGAATTTGAAGAGCAACTCTGCAAAGGAAAGTATGCTCCACATGACATCACATCCACGTCTTTACATTAACTGGGTTTGGACGTGGTTGCCGTAAACTCATTGAATGGTCCGGGATAATTCCAGAGGAAGATAGACAGTGCAAGACTTGTGATAGGAATGTGCTCGAAGTGAGCTCCACTTCATTTTTAAACGTCCAAAATATGCACAGTATAGAAGTTTGTACGCCTACATTTCTTGCTCGAAAGGCTTAAGTTTTAATAGAGTAAAAACACTAGCCAGAACAAGTCTTTTTCTGATAAAATTTGCCAAATACTTAAGATTTTAAGGAATTGCCTAATTAGGTTCCAAAGTAGTTGCGCTTCATTTGCATTCGGAGTACATTCGACTTGTACGCGAGATGACAAAACATTTCCCCCCTTCCGATCCATGCGTGATTTCCGAAGACAGTGACGGACATGTCGAAAAGTTTCCTGTCTCACAATGCCATGACAGTGAAGAACATAACGAAGTTTACTGTCCCACAATGCCATGACAGTGAAGAACATGACGAAAAGTTTCCTGTCTCACAATGCCATGACAGTGACGGACATGACGAAAAGTTTCCTGTCTCACAATGCTATGACAGTGACGGACATGACGAAGTTTCCTGTCTCACAATGCTATAACAGTGACGGACATGACGAAGTTTCCTGTCTCACAATGCCATGACAGTGACGGACATGACGAAAAGTTTCCTGTCTCACAATGCTATGACAGTGACGGACATGACGAAGTTTCCTGTCTCACAATGCCATGACAGTGACGGACATGACGAAGTTTCCTGTCTCACAATGCTATGACAGTGACGTCATGACGAAGTTTCCTGTCTCACAATGCTATGACAGTGAAGGACATGACGAAGTTTTCTGTCTCACAATGCCATGACAGTGACGGACATGACGAAGTTTCCTGTCTCACAATGCTATGACAGTGACGGACATGACGAAAAGTTTCCTGTCTCACAATGCCATGACAGTGACAGACATGACGAAAAGTTTCCTGTCTCACAATGCCATGACAGTGACGGACATGACGAAGTTTCCTGTCTCACAATGCTATGACAGTGACGGACATGACGAATAGTTTCCTGTCTCACAATGCCATGACAGTGACGGACATGACGAAAAGTTTCCTGTCTCACAATGCCATGACAGTGACGGACATGACGAAAAGTTTCCTGTCTCACAATGCTATGACAGTGACGGACATGACGAAGTTTCCTGTCTCACAATGCTATAACAGTGACGGACATGACGAAGTTTCCTGTCTCACAATGCCATGACAGTGACGGACATGACGAAAAGTTTCCTGTCTCACAATGCTATGACAGTGACGGACATGATGAAGTTTCCTGTTTCACAATGCTATGACAGTGACGGACATGACGAAGTTTCCTGTCTCACAATGCTATGACAGTGACGTCATGACGAAGTTTCCTGTCTCACAATGCTATGACAGTGACGGACATGACGAAGTTTCCTGTCTCACAATGCCATGACAGTGACGGACATGACGAAGTTTCCTGTCTCA
>CM031628.1:42587093-42604593 GCA_018398815.1 Conus ventricosus
ATCCCATTCAACTTCAGTCGTGCTCAGCAAATGTTAAGACATCATGCAAGTGGATGTGTCTTACTCACTGTATCGATCTTTTCTTCGTGGATTTCAGCAAATGCAGATTGATGTCTTTCCATCGAATCGATCTTTTCCTCGCAGATTTCAACGTACGTAGGTTGATGTCTTTTTGTTTTTCTCTTTTGTTTCTTTTTTCTTTTTTTCTTCTTTTTTTTTGTGTGTGTTGGATTCACCCAGTCTTGTTGACATAGAGGTCCATGTAGCTCGGCATCTCATCACTAGCGGCCGACAAATGCCAAGAGGACATGGAATAGGCTGCAGCATTACAGGGAGATAAAAGAAAGGCAAAAATACAAAGAAACACACGAGACAAAGTGTGCAACGACGTAGAACACACAACAGTAAATTTCAGAATGAAGATAAAGTGTACAGCGACGCACAACACACAACAGTAAATATCAGAATGAAGATAAAGTGTACAGCAACGCAGAACACACAACAGTAAATTTTAGAATGAAGATAAAGTGTACAGCGACGCAGAAGAATAAACGGAGTAAATATCAGAATGAAGATAAAGTGTACAGCGACGCAGAAGACAAAACGGAGTAAATATCAAAATGAAGATAAAGTGTACAGCGACGCAGAACACACAACAGTAAATTTCAGAATGAAGATAAAGTGTACAGCGACGCAGAAGACACAACAGTAAATTTCAGAATGAAGATAAAGTGTACAGCGACGCAGAAGACACAACAGTAAATTTCAGAATGAAGATAAAGTGTATAGCGACGCAGAAGACACAACAGTAAATTTCAGAATGAAGATAAAGTGTACAGCGACGCAGAAGACACAACAGTAAATTTCAGAATGAAGATAAAGTGTATAGCGACGCAGAAGACACAACAGTAAATTTCAGAATGAAGATAAAGTGTACAGCGACGCACAACACACAACAGTAAATTTCAGAATGAAGATAAAGTGTACAGCGACGCACAACACACAACAGTAAATTTCAGAATGAAGTGATTGCAGGCGGAAACGGAAACGAAAGTCAAAGAGAAATTATGATCACTCCACCAGACAAAAGGGACAAACAATTAAAAAAAAAACAAAAAACAAAAACACGACGCGTTTCGACGTCTTTGGTCTTCTTCAGGGGAGGTCAACAACATTCAGGACAATGAAAAAGAAGAACGAGCAATCACGCATCTTCTAAAACTGGGCGCGAAATGGACGTGGAATGACATTGTCCTGAGTGGTTTTGATCTTGCCTGAACAAGACCACAGAGGTCGAAACGCGTCGTGCTTTGTCTTGTAACTCGTTTGTCCCTTTTGTCCGGCGGAATGATTATAATTTATCTTTAAAATTGAAAACAAAGTTTTGACAAATATGTCATCTTTAGACGTGGACAAATGGGGAAAAAAAGCCAAAAAGTCCACCCCCCCCCCTTTTTTTTTTTCAATATCCGGATAGCAGTCAGCATGACAGTGACCAAAAAGATCCTACCATCCAATGTGGTGCTGGAACCCGGTGTCCCTAACGGTCTATGTGTCCTTGTGGTCCCATTTTTGCTGGTGCTCGGCAGGGGCGGATCAGTTACTTAGAGAGGGGGGGATTCCAAAGTGGGGCAGGGGTCCAGGGGCCGCCCAGGCCCCGGTGGGGTCCAGGGGCAAAGACCCGGTGGGGGGTCTGGGGGGCAAAGCCCCCCAGAAGCTGAAGATATTTTCACTTTCTGAGGTGCTTTGGAGGCCTCTCCTGGTGTCTATTTACTATGAATCTGTACACAAATGTCTGGACATTTTTTTGCAGAAAGGCACTGTGATCAACGAAAATACATAAACTTACTTACATAGGTTGACTGAGAGGGACAGGAGGGGCATCCATAGTTGCTCCACTGTTTACAGAAAATTCTTTGGCAGCAACTGCATATAGGACCTATACTTTGTAGCATAGGAGTCCACAGCTGCTTCAATATCAATGGGTATGTCACGATGGACCCTCATGAGCGCAAGACCATTCAGACGGCCTGCTCCCATTGATGTGCGCGTGTAGGTTTTCAACGACCTCAGCCCAGAAATGGTCCTCTTTGCAGCTAAACAAACTGATAAATACGCTGGCCGCGATTTGTATACACTGTGTTGAAAAACTCTTCAACTCCGGCAAGCTTCTCCACGACTTCTTTCTCTTCGCGATTCGCGCTCGTAAACAAAGAGAGCGCAAGGGAAGTAAGTCTGCCGATGTTGAAAGATACGTCTTTCCACCACATACTTTCAAAAGAATCAGCATCCCGCATGATGCAGGGGCAGAAAATAAGATGTGTTAACGTGTTAACATGTTCAAATTTATTTCTTTTCTTTTTCTGAGAGATGAATTTGGTATTTTTCTTTTTTCAAAAAAGAAATTATAAAGCTGAGAGTTTTTTTTTTTTGTTTTTTTTTTAGGGGGGGGGGGGTTCCGGAACCCCTGGAACCCCCCCTCAGATCCGCCCCTGCTCGGATAGTTGTCATACGTCAGCAAAGGCTTCGTGGGTTGATTCAACTGCGGAGACTTCACCCTTTCTATTCTGACTCAGCCCGAGAAGAGTTAGTTAACCCTTTAAACGTCAATGTAGCTCTGACGCGCAAGGCACCAGTGTTGCCTCCTGTTTGGGGAATGTCTCATTGCATGCTCTGTGTGTGTGCTGTGTTGTCATTTCTGTTATACGATTTGGTGTGGTAGGCAGCGTTCGTTTCGAGTTATGGGCCTGAAATTATCTCATCATGAGGGCAAGTGTTACCGCACTTCTTCGTTATTCGTTTACTACTTCCTGTCACATTCATTGTTTCCTTTCATACCAAGCAAACCGAGATTACCTGTGTTTGCTCCCGCTTGTCCGTATGTTGACGTGACTATATTCCGGATTAACAGGCTGTGCCGGTCTTGAATGAATATCAATTTGTTGAACAATTAAGTAGTGGGGGAAAAGAAGTGCAGGTTAACAATTCTTCCATCATTATAATAATGACTTGGCAAAGATTTGAAAAATAAAGTTTGAAGATGAAGAAAATGGGAAAATATATGTTTTAAATATGAAAACCCTTCACTAGCTGCATGAGGGAGCCATCACAATCCCTCTCGAAGACAGATTTATATATATTGCCTGCTAATAGGCCTTTCGTCCGCTGGATCGGACTCGTCAGGGAGACACGGCTGATTGTGTCTGCTCTTGGCGTCAAATAGAGACACACCACAGTCCGTAATTCTGTGGTGTTCTCCACCACCAAGGGTTCAAAAAAGAATCCAACAGCACCCCCAAAGCAACCAGCCAAAGGTAGAAAATAAAACAAAACGAAAGTGTGGAGAGGAAAAAAGTTGCTCCATTCCTCCAGATGTGGTTGCTGTGCAGATGTGTTGTAGGTACATGGCATATGAGCAGGCTTGGAACATCATTTCGGGGGAGGGGGGGGGGGGGGGTCTTCTTGTTTGTTCTGTGTGCTCTGTGCTGTCATTTCTGCTGGGCGATTAGGGGTCATTAGCAGCAGTCGTATGGAGTCATGGACGTGTAATGATCTCCTCATGGGCGCAAGAGTTAACCTACTTCTTCCTAATTTTCCATTCTTGCAGTTTCTCCTCCAACCAAAGAGACGCGAAGCTTTCTGATGTGGCGGAAAGACGCGCCATGTCAGTTGTATGAGCCGTCAAGGTTTTCCTTTGATGCGGAAAACAAGTGGCGGCAGAATCGCTCCAGGAACAACGAAACGACAAGAATGCCAGAATACGGAGAGCTGAGTCAGGAACAGAGCACGCCCACGTCAGCTGCCACGAAAAGAGAGGAACGATTTCCCTCACTGCTTTCACCCTCAGCTTCGGCTGTGGCTACAGGACAGAGAGAGGCCTGGGCTCCAGGACAGAGAGAGGCCTGGGCTACAGGACACAGAGAGGCCTGGGCTCCAGGACAGAGAGAGGCCTGGGCTCCAGGACACAGAGAGGCCTGGGCTACAGGACAGAGAGAGGTCTGGGCTACAGGACAGAGAGAGAGAGAGGCCTGGGCTCCAGGACAGAGAGAGGCCTGGGCTCCAGGACACAGAGAGGCCTGGGCTACAGGACAGAGAGAGGTCTGGGCTACAGGACAGAGAGAGAGAGAGGCCTGGGCTCCAGGACACAGAGAGGCCTGGGCTACAGGACAGAGAGAGGTCTGGGCTACAGGACAGAGAGAGAGAGGCTTGGGCTCCAGGACAGAGAGAGAACTGGGCTCCAGGACACAGAGAGTCCTGGGCTACAGGACAGAGAGAGGTCTGGGCTACAGGACAGAGAGAGAGAGAGAGGCCTGGGCTCCAGGACAGAGAGAGAGAGGCCTGGGCTACAGGACAGAGAGAGGTCTGGGCTCCAGGACAGAGAGAGAGAGGCTTGGGCTCCAGGACACAGAGAGTCCTGGGCTACAGGACAGAGAGAGGTCTGGGCTACAGGACAGAGAGAGAGAGGCCTGGGCTCCAGGACAGAGAGAGAGAGGCCTGGGCTACAGGACAGAGAGAGGTCTGGGCTCTAGGACAGAGAGAGAGAGAGGCCTGGGCTCCAGGACAGAGAGAGGCCTGGGCTCCAGGACACAGAGAGGCCTGGGCTCCAGGACAGAGAGAGGCCTGGGCTACAGGACAGAGAGAGGCCTGGGCTACAGGACAGAGGCCTGGGCTACAGGACACAGAGAGGCCTGGGCTACAGGACAGAGAGAGGTCTGGGCTCCAGCACAGAGAGAGGCCTGGGCTACAGGACAGAGAGAGGCCTGGGCTACAGGACACAGAGAGGCCTGGGCTACAGGACAGAGAGAGGTCTGGGCTCCAGGACAGAGAGAGTTCTGGGCTCCAGGACAGAGAGAGGCCTGGGCTCCAGGACAGAGAGAGGCCTGGGCTACAGGACACAGAGAGGCCTGGGCTCCAGGACACAGAGAGGCCTGGGCTACAGGACAGAGGCCTGGGCTACAGGACAGAGAGAGGCCTGGGCTACAGGACAGAGGCCTGGGCCACAGGACAGAGAGAGGCCTGGGCTCCAGGACAGAGAGAGGCCTGGGCTACAGTACAGAGAGAGAGGCCTGGGCTACAGTACAGAGAAAGAGGCCTGGGCTACAGTACAGAGAAAGAGGCCTGGGCTACAGGACAGAGAGGCCTGGGCTACAGGACACAGAGAGGCCTGGGCTCCAGGACAGAGAGAGGCCTGGGCTACAGGACACAGAGAGGCCTGGGCTACAGGACAGAGAGAGGCCTGGGCTTCAGGACACAGAGAGGCCTGGGCTACAGGACACAGAGAGGCCTGGGCTACAGGACAGAGAGAGGCCTGGGCTACAGGACACAGAGAGGCCTTGGCTACAGTACAGAGAGAGGCCTGGGCTTCAGGACAGAGAGAGGCCTGGGCTCCAGGACACAGAGAGGCCTGGGCTACAGGACAGAGAGAGACCTGGGCTCCAGGACAGAGAGAGGCCTGGGCTACAGGACAGAGAGGCCTGGGCTCCAGGACAGAGAGAGGCCTGGGCTACAGGACAGAGAGAGGCCTGGGCTCCAGGACAGAGAGAGGCCTGGGCTACAGTACACAGAGAGAGGACTGGGCTACAGGACAGAGGGAGGCCTGGGCTCCAGGACACAGAGAGGCCTGGGCTCCAGGACAGAGAGAGGCATGGGCTACAGGACAGAGAGAGGCCTGCACTACAGGACAGAGAGAGACCTGGGCTACAGGACAAAGAGAGGTCTGGGCTACAGGACAGAGAGAGGCCTGGGCTCCAGGACAGAGAGAGGCCTGGGCTACAGGACAGAGAGAGGCCTGGGCTACAGGACAGAGAGGCCTGGGCTACAGGACAGAGAGAGGTCTGGGCTACAGGACAGAGAGAGGCCTGGGCTACAGGACAGAGAGGCCTGGGCTACAGGACAGAGAGAGGCCTGGGCTACAGGACAGAGAGGCCTGGGCTACAGGACAGAGAGAGACCTGGGCTACAGGACAGAGAGAGGCCTGGGTTACAGGACAGAGAGCCCTGGGCTACAGGACAGAGAGGCCTGGGCTACAGACAGAGAGGCCTGGGCTACAGGACAGAGAGAGACCTGGGCTACAGGACAGAGAGAGGCCTGGGCTACAGGACAGAGGCCTGGGCTACAGGACAGAGAGAGGCCTGGGCTACAGAACAGAGAGGCCTGGGCTATAGGACAGAGAGAGGCCTGGGCTACAGGACAGAGAGAGGCCTGGACTACAGGACAGAGAGAGGCCTGGGTTACAGGACAGAGAGTCCTGGGCTACAGGACAGAGAGGCCTGGGCTACAGGACAGAGAGAGGCCTTGGCTACAGGACAGAGAGGCCTGGGCTACAGGACAGAGATAGGCCTGGGTTACAGGACAGAGAGGCCTGGGCTACAGGACAGAGAGGCCTTGGCTACAGGACAGAGAGAGGCCTTGGCTACAGGACAGAGAGGCCTGGGCTACAGGACACAGAGGCCTGGGCTACAGGACAGAGCGAGGCCTGGACTACAGGACACAGAGAAGCCTTGGCTACAGGACAGAGAGGTGTTCGACTGTCTACATTTAAAAATCTTTTCATTGCATACAAATGGACATTTTCTATTTCAACACTTTTCTCAAGAGCCCAAATTTCCGCCCCATATTGTAATATTGGCTGCACCTGAGAATCAAATAGCTTTGAGAACACTGAAAATGCATTACAATTCAATCTATATAACGTGTGAAGTATAACAGCGACTGCTCTCTTTGCTCTATTTGCAAGGTCTTGGCATCCAAAAGTGAAACTTAATCTGGTTGTGAAATAAAAACCAAGATACTTATGCATTGGCAACAAGAATATATTGACTACCATAGACCCATCTCTCAGTTCGAGCCAAATATCCACCTTTACGGAACACAATAATATTAGTCTTATTCATATTTACTTTTAATTCTAATCTAGATGCAGCGGAATACAAACTATTCAATTGTCTTGAAGACCAACAACAGTTTAGACATTAAAATAATGTCGTCAGCAAAAAGCAAGACAAAGATCTCCAAAAGGTCAAAAGTTACACCATGCCTACCATTTTGAATAATTTCCATGGCCAGTTCATTTATGAACAAGGAAAACAAAACTGGACTGCAGACATCCCCTTGCTTAACTCCTCTGGTACACATGACATAATCTGATAATTTTGCTCCAGATCTGACCCTAGCTTTCACTTCACTATACATACTCCTTACACAACGGTACAGTTTACCTTTAATTCCATTCTTCAATAAAATAGGCCATAACAATATCCGTGAAACTGAATCAAAGGCTTTTTCAAAATCTACGAAAGCAACATACAACTTTCGATTATTCACAAATTGTTTCTGAACTGCGGCTAAAAGACTAAACATATGGTCAATTGTAGAGTAGCCTTTCTTGAATCCTGCTTGGTGTTCTCCTGTCATATTATTCTGAGATATCCATTCATGTAATCGGTTATTGATAACGGAACTATAAAGTTTACTACATATATTGCACAGAGATATACCCCTATAATTGTTTACATCATTTACCTCCCCTTTTTTAAACAAGGGCAATATTATGGATTCTTTCCAGTCCTCTGGATAAACCCCAGTGTCAAAAAGAAAGTTAAAGAATTTACATAAAAAGCTTACAACGGTCTCACCAGAATTCTTGAAAAACTCACCAATGATACCATCAGGTCCAGCACTTTTTACCATTTTTCAATTTTTTAATGGCTAGTATTATGTCTTCTCTGGATATTGGTCTATCATATATACTTTCTTCATTATCAATCTCCACATTGGTCACTCTGTACACTTGGCCATCTTTTCTAACAAATTTTTAAAATGTAGGAACCAATCTTCCATTGGAATGTTATTTATAGGTTGTGATTTCTTTTTTGAAATTTTGTGTATAGTGTTCCAGAAGAACTGTTGATTTTTGACTGAGGACATAAGATCATTCAAAAGAGAATTATTGTATTCTTTCTCTTTTCTTTTATTTAAAATTTTTGTATTCTCTTCTTGCTATACAGAACGATACTCTGTCATTTTTATCCAGCTTTTTCAAAAAAATTATGTACAATTTCCGTAATTTACTTTTGGCTGCCCTACATTCTTGATCAAACCAATTCTGCTCAAATTTCTTGTTTACTGGTTTAATTTTCCTCATATTTTCAGCTTGTTCTTTGACAGTTTCATTAAATAAAGACAGTGCCTTGTTTACGTCCACATGAATAAGATCTTCCGCAGCTTTCAACTTTTCTTGAACATGTGGTGAATTCATAAGATCCGTAAACTGTTGACCATAATCTGAATTCCAGCAATACTGAACAATGAACTGACTACCCTGACCACACTGTACACTAGGAGCAATACTGGTATGTGGCTGATCAGTCTGCATTTCAATACACATCACTAGTGGCAAGTGATCAGAATCGTATCTTTCCATCACAGTAAGAGAAATCCTTTCATACAATAATTCCAAAAAGTATACAGATGCTAAAAAATAGTCATTCACACTGCTCCCTACATCACAAATGTACGTGAAACGACCTTCAAGGTCGCCATTACATACACCATTCAGAATTATCAGTCCTAATACAGTGCACATGTTAAGTAATTTCTTTCCATACAAATTTAATACCTTGTCTTGAGAACATCTTTCATATATAATATTAACCTCCTTGTCATAATTAATGTATAATTCACGTTCGCATACAATTTCCGCAGAAATGTTTGAAGTTCTTGCATTCATGTCACCACAAAATAATAATTCAATATCATCAAAATACATCAAGTTGTTGACAACACAATTCTCCAGCAATTCAATACCATCATCAAAACCACACTTGGAATAGAAAGGTGAATTTTCCGGAGGGACATACACACATACAAGTAAGACATTTTTACTAAAACCGAAAAAGTCTCTATCAAGCATAAATAACATTGAATACTGATGGTCACAATCCACTTGATGAACATACGGAAGACGACTTTTCCGTACCATACAAATCAGTCCTCCTGAACACCGACCCTGCTTCGTAAGCCTTACAGCCGGTTTTACAAATAATCTATGGTCTGGAAAAATAGTTGACTCAAATGATTCAGCAAAGGTTTCAACCAAACATACAAAATCAAAAGAAGAAATAAAGTGGATAAAGTCTCTGTCGTGTAATTTACGAAACAATCCACAAATATTCCAGTGAAGAAAAGACACACTATTTACACACTTATTTACAGAAGACGTCAAAGGATATGTGTATTTGTTTTCGCGTCATGTTCGTGTTCAGTCGTACTGTCACCGCCATGACTTAAAATTCCATCTTCCATCGCACAATCATTACCATCATTCACCCCATCATTGGCACAAACAACAGCATGCAAAGGTACAGGATCATCAAGACTGTTAGCTACATCTGCACTGATACTGTCAACACTTTTATCTATTTCAGCAGCAAGTACACAATCATCACGACAGCCTCCCCGCCCAGCCCCACGTGTTCTCTCAAATACACTGTGTTGAGTTTCACACACACCAGTGTTTACAGTAGATGGCATAACATAGCTATGTACCATGGAAGACATATTGCACGAAACATGACCGCCAACAGTCCAATCCAGCTTTTCCACAGTTGACACATTAACCGATCGTGTGTTATTAACATCTGACCCATTGCCGTCCACACCGATGTCAGTGACAAACTGCACGGGATTTCCAACACATAGGCCTACCTGCTTCAAACCAGAATCGTTCACTGTCCCAGTTAAAGTGTCAGCACGTGGAGACGGAATATGAATCTCGTGCGGTGGCAGCTTAAATTTCGCCTCCCTCGGACTTTGACAACGGGGCATTTCCCAAAGGGACATTTTCCAATGACAGGGCCGGCCTGAATCCTATCTTAATTCCGCCAGATTGCCACCGACATCCACACCAAACTTTTTACTGTCAATTACAAGATGGTCATATACCATTGACACTTTCTTTCCTTGTGCCCGAGCGGACTAAAGTGTGGGATAAGTTTCTTTCTTATTTCTCTTACCCGAAAGGAAAAAATCTTCATTAACAAATACTTCTGTACCCTTCAGTTTCTGTTTTGCTCGTAAAATTTTGTCCTTATCTTTGAAGAACGTACAACGCGCAACTATTGGCGAGTCTGGCTTGGAGTTTACACGATGCACTCGGTCGAAGGGAACCTCTCCTGCAAAATCGATTTTATCAGTTAGCATTTCTGTTACCAACTCTTCACAGTCCTGCCAAGTCTCGTTATTCCTGCGAGGAATACCATGAATTATTATGTTATTCCTTTTCGACCGGCCTTCTAATCGTCCACTTTTCTGTCCAACGCTTCCACTCTGGCAGAAAGTTTGGTGTTTTCATCTTTTAATCGGTCATTTTCCTGTTTTAAGTGACACATTTCCTGCTTCAGACCACTCAGTTCATCCTGTAAGGTCACACACATCTGCTTCACATCTTTTACATCTTCACTGACACAATCGGACATGACAATGACAACGAACACGACAGAGAGAAAGAGAAGAGAGGAGGAGAGAGAGAGAGGGGAGGAGGGGAGAGAGAGAGAGAGAAGAGAGAGAGAGGAGAGAGAGAGAGAGGGGAAGACAGAGAGAAGAGAGAGAGAAGAGAGAGAGAGAGAGAGAGAGAGAGAAAGAAAGACAGACAGACAGACAGACAGACAGACAGACAGACACAGACAGACAGACAGACAGACAGACAGAGAGAGAGAGAGAGAGAGAGAGAGAGAGAGAGAGAGAGAGAGAGACAGACAGACAGACAGACAGACAGACAGACAGATACAGACACAGACACAGAGAAGAGAGAGAGAGAGAGAGAGAGAGAGAGAGAGAGAGAGAGAGAGAGAGAGACAGACAGACAGACAGACAGACAGACAAACAGAGAGACAGACAAAAACACAGAGAGAGAGAGAGAGAGAGAGAGAGAGAGAGAGAGAGAGAGAGAGAGAGAGAGACGAAGACGAAGACGGAGACGAATACGAGTACGAAAATGTATTCAGATTAAGGCCAGAGCCCCGTACTGAAGGGGCGATACCTGCAATACACATAATATGAATATCATCATGAAAGAAAATGCAAAGGAAAAGCAAGTACATATATGCATTATACAATACATTTTATGAATGAATACAGTACGCAACCTCGTTTTTCTTCATGAATGTACATAGCAAGATTACAGAGAATGTTTTCATTTCCTGATACTAGGAGTAAGCATAATCTGAAACTACAGAGAAGAGAGAGAGAGAGAGAGAGAGAGAGAGAGAGAGAGAGAGAGAGAGAGAGAGAGAGAGAGAGAGAGAGAGAGAGAGAGAGAGAGAGAGAGAAGAGAGAGCGAGCTAACATATAAGCTGATGTGACGGAATGAGAGAGCACTATGCAGTCCAGTCTCATTCCAGTTTATCACAGAAGCACCGTTTGTGACCCTTCCTCGTGACACCGCCTGTCACAAACCTCAAAACACTGCCAACAGTAAACAACAACTTTTTTTTTTTTTGGCCACGCCCGTCACCTGTCTTTCTGCTTCTAAAGCAGAGAGGGTGGGATGGGGATGGTGAGAGGGAGCAGGGGGTGGGTGAGAGAAGGGGAAGGAAGGTGGTGGAGCGGGAGTCGGGTAGAGGAGGGGTGGCGGTGTGTTGGGGTGGGGGTGGGGGTGTTGGACTGTAGGCCTACTCGTTAAATCCGGATCGGGTATCGAGGTCGCTGCAGACTTGATCTGTGCTCTGTACAACAAAGATACAGCACAGCCAACGTAGATATATCATCAGCGTGGTGTGTCTCCCCCCCCCCCCCCCCCCCCCCCCCGTCCCCAAACAGGGCCGACATCGCGCGGTGGTCATGGCGTCGGCTGGCTGTTGCACACCAACAATGACTGCGCCGAGGTCTTGCTTTGGGATCGCTCAGACGTTCTTTTCCTTCATACGACCATCAAGGTACAAGCCAGCTGGTTCCAAGCACACAGATGAACATGAAAGAATTGGGACGGTTTTGGGGGAAACCCATCTGGTAGGATCAGGGTGAGTGCGGCGAAGGCCTGACATATGACGTCAGTTAAAGTAAAGGGTAGCTCATGTATTTCTAGACTGTGAATGATTCCACAGGGAGAAATCCCCCCCCCCCCCCCCCCCCCCAAACAAGTGACATGATTTGATCTTATTACCAGTGTAACATCAATTTTGGGGGGCTCAAATTTATAGCTACACCTCAAAAAAACTTTCATGGATTATCCAGTGATTTGGTGCACACCCCTAGTAACTGTGGTGTGTGGTCTGTCTGGTCCATGTCAAGAGATGCACTTCCCACAGTGCTTCCCCTTGCTTCCATACCGAGTGAGTTGTCTCCCCGTGCCCCCTTTCAACTTGGGGTCTCGTGCCTTAGCGGATGGGGGAAAGCGTGAGGGGGTGGGGGTGGGGGGGGGGGGGGGAGGGGAGGGGGGGGGGGGGGGGAGAGGAAGGGAGAGAACGGCCAACGGACCAAGTCAGACGCTCTGACGCTTGCTCGATAGACACGGACGTTTTCAGCTGGAACCGCATTGACGACGTGTAACGAATTCTCTCCCTTGTCGACGAGCATTTGAAAAAAAAAGAGTAGCAGTAGCAGCAGCAGCAGTAGTAGTACTACTACTAGTAGTAGTAGTAGTAGTAGTAGTAGTAGTATAACATTATTATTATTATTATTATTATTATTATTTTATTATCATTATTATTATCATTGTTGTTATTACTATTATCATCAGTGGTAGTAGTACTAGTAGTAGTGGTGGTGGTAGTAGTAGTAGTAGTAGTGGTGGTTGTAGTAGTAGTAGAAGAGCATTATTATTATTATTATTACTATTATCATCAGTAGTAGTGGTGGTAGTAGTAGTAGAAGTAGTATTGTAGTCGTAGTATACGTTCTAACTGCAGACGCAATCGCCCATGATCATGTGCAAACCTCCCCATGTTCCAGCTGTAAAGAACGCACAAGGCCAGACGGGCTGGGAGAGAGGAGTCCGATCAGGTTTGAACAACAAGTGTCGCAACAGTCAGGTCCCATACAACAAGTGTCGCACGAGTCAGGTCCCATACAACAAGTGTCGCACGAGTCAGGTCCCATACAACAAGTGTCGCACCAGTCAGGTCCCATACAACAAGTGTCGCACGAGTCAGGTCCCATACAACAAGTGTCGCACGAGTCAGGTCCCATACAACAAGTGTCGCACGAGTCAGGTCCCATACAACAAGTGTCGCACCAGTCAGGTCCCATACAACAAGTGTCGCACGAGTCAGGTCCCATACAACAAGTGTCGCACGAGTCAGGTCCCATACAACAAGTGTCGCACCAGTCAGGTCCCATACAACAAGTGTCGCACGAGTCAGGTCCCATACAACAAGTGTCACATACAACAAGTGTCGCACCAGTCAGGTCCCATACAACAAGTGTCGCACGAGTCAGGTCCCATACAACAAGTGTCGCACCAGTCAGGTCCCATACAACAAGTGTCGCACGAGTCAGGTCCCATACAACAAGTGTCGCACGAGTCAGGTCCCATACAACAAGTGTCGCACGAGTCAGGTCCCATACAACAAGTGTCGCACGAGTCAGGTCCCATACAACAAGTGTCCATACAACAAGTGTCGCACCAGTCAGGTCCCATACAACAAGTGTCGCACGAGTCAGGTCCCATACAACAAGTGTCGCACGAGTCAGGTCCCATACAACAAGTGTCGCACCAGTCGGGTCCCATACAACAAGTGTCGCACGAGTCAGGTCCCATGGTCTGTTTTCTTCCTGTAATTCGGTCTACAGTTCTGGTACCTAAAGAAGGGAGCCAAATTTCCCCGGAAAGACATGGAAATTTGACCAGCCAGGGACCTCGGAAAGAAAGGGAAATTTGACAAACTCGGGACCCCGGAAAGAAAGGGAAATTTGACAAACTAGGGATCCCAAAAAGAAAGGGAAATTTGACAAACTAGGGACCCCGGAAAGAAAGGGACATTTGACAAAGTAGGGACCCCGGAAGAAAGGGACATTTGACAAACTAGGGACCCCGGAAAGAAAGGGAAATTTGACAAAGTAGGGACCCCGGAAAGAAAGGGAAATTTGACAAAGTAGGGACCCCGGAAAGAAAGGGAAATTTGACAAACTAGGTACCCCAGAAAGAAAGGGACATTTGACAAACTAGGGACCCCGGAAAGAAATGGACATTTGACCAGCCAGGGACCCCGGAAAGAAATAGAAATTTGACAAAGTAGGGACCCCGGAAAGAAAGGGAAATTTGACAAAGTAGGGACCCCGGAAAGAAAGGGAAATTTGACAAAGTAGGAAGAAAAAAAAAAGGGAACAGAGAGGTAACGGCCAAAAACCAAAGAGGAAAAAACAAAAGTGAAATAACAATAACTCCAGCAGCTTTGGTAGTTTTGGTGTCAGCACACACACGCACGCACGCACGCACGCACGCACGCACGCACGCACGCACGCACGCACGCACGCGCACACACACACACACACACACACACACACACACACACACACTCTAGTGGTACTCTCCCTTAGAAACGTCGGGGCCTGACTGACCACACTCAGTAAGTCACCAAGCGTTTATTAAAGATCCGTGAGACCATTGCCTTACCCAGCGCTTTCTGTTTAAAGATCCGTCAGACTGTTGCCTTACTCAGTGCTTTCTCTTCAAAGATCCGTGAGACTATTGCCTTACCCAGCGCTTTCTCTTCAAAGATCCGTGAGACTATTGCCTTACCCAGCGCTTTCTCCTTAAAGATCCGTGAGACTATTGCCTTACCCAGCGCTTTCTCCTTAAAGATCCGTCAGACTGTTGCCTTACCCAGCGCTTTCTCTTTAAAGATCCGTGAGACTGTTGCCTTACCCAGCGCTTTCTCTTTAAAGATCCGTGAGACTATTGCCTTACCCAGCGCTTTCTCTTTAAAAATCCGTGAGACTGTTGCCTTACCCAGCGCTTTCTCCTTAAAGATCCGTGAGACTATTGCCTTACCCAGCGCTTTCTCCTTAAAGATCCGTGAGACTATTGCCTTACCCAGCGCTTTCTCCTTAAAGATCCGTCAGACTGTTGCCTTACCCAGCGCTTTCTCTTTAAAGATCCGTGAGACTATTGCCTTACCCAGCGCTTTCTCCTTAAAGATCCGTCAGACTATTGCCTTACCCAGCGCTTTCTCCTTAAAAATCCGTGAGACTGTTACCTTACCCAGCGCTTCCTCCTTAAAGATCCGTGAGACTGTTACCTTACCCAGCGCTTTCTCCTTAAAGATCCGCCAGACTGTTGCCTTACCCAGCGCTTTCTCCTTATAGATCCGTCAGACTGTTGCCTTACCCAGCGCTTTCTCTGGCACCAGACTGCCAGATGCCCCGCCCCTCACATCCACAATCAATACACGTTCATAAACATGACATAATGACTGCCAGATGCCCCGCCCCTCACATCCACAATCAATACACGTTCATAAACATGGCATAATCCCAAATACTAGCATTTTCGCCAGATGAAATTAGTCATTAGAAGCCTGAGTTCGGTTTTTCTTTTTAAAGACTCCCGGATGACTAACATCCCCACATGGCCAGCTCCTCCCACAATAACACATCTTAAAGGCCGATAACCAACCGACAACTCCATACGCCTTTCCAGGTCGCTTCAAGAGCCCCCCACCCCCACCCCACCCCACCCCCACCCCCCACTCGATCCCCTAGTCTGGCGCCGGGCATGCCATGAGTTCTGGAAATGGTCTGCGTCTCCCCCTCCCTCCCCTTCCCCTTCCCCTCCCTCCCTTCATCTTGCCACCACCGGAAGAGTTTGTCTTACACCCCTGTCAGATCGCTTCCTTATGGGCTGACAGAGTTTCTGTGTCCTGTTGACAATAAACCCTCACGCCCCAGAGAACCCAGGCCTGCTGATAATAAAGAGACCTGCTGATAATAAAGAAACCTACTGATAATAAAGAGACCTGCTGATAATAAAGAAAGAATGCACAACAAACCGCCGCTACCCCTGACCGGGGGCTGTACATGTACATGGGCGGAAAGGTGTGAGGGGGTGAAGGGGTGAATTTAGCGTCAATGTGAAATTCGAGACATTCTAACTGGTATTACACCACCGCTGTGACGTAAAACAGTGTGACTGACCGATACGAAAACGTGCGTCATTCCTTGCTCGAAGCTCTGTGCGTCAACATACCATTTCTACATTTGTTTAAACTTTTTTTTTCTGTTAGCAAGGACCTAGAATCTGCAAAGCACCATTGCATCTGTGAAATGGCTGAAGGAACACCTGGACAGTTTATCTCAGACTATCGGCACCATGGCAACAGTGGACTTGTCGTCAGGTCAGCGCAGACACCGCTGTAGACCCGTCGGCAGATGAAAATTTTGTTGGCATGCACAGACAGATTCAAAGACCCCCCCCCCCCTCTCTCTCTCTCCTCTCTGTTTCTCTCCCCCTCTCTCTTTCTGTCCCTCTCTCTCTCTCTGTCCTCTCTCTCTCTCTCTCTCTCTCTCTCTCTCCCCCTCTCTCTCTCTCTGTCTGTCTGTCTGTCTCTCTCTCTCTCCTCTCTCTCTCTCTCTCTCTCTCTCTCTCTCCACCAGAATGAGGTCTCTCTCTGTCCCTCTCTCTCTGTGTCCCCCCCCTCTCTCTCTCTCTCTGTCCTCCTCTCTCTCTCCTCTCTCTCTCCTCTCTTCTCTCTCTCTCCTCTCCACCAGAGCGAGGTCAACAGTACGGCACCCAGTCCTCTAACACACGGACGTCTGACTCCACGAGGTCGTTGCCCATAGACAACGACAACAATTTAGGAGAAAGAAAAATAGCCCTTGAAAGAAACCCATCAATTTTCTGCACCAACCAAAGGGCGTTACTATTCATAGTGAAGGGGGGATAATGTCAGCCCATGGTAAGAAAAAGATATTTCCTTTCTTAAAATAACATTTATCTTGTTTCTGAGGTAGACGAAGTGAATTTCAAACGGAAAGAAGCGCAGTAAGTTGTTTCATCGGTGTCCATTTTCCTGTCTCCGTCTCTTCTGTCTACGAACAGATGTTTCAGGCCAGGCCATTGGTCCAGTTCTGTCACCTTTCTCCCCATTGGTACACGACACCAGCGACCTGCACCTGAAGTGTCAACCACTGACGTCACAGCCGTCAGGACACACGGGTTCCCACACGGCAATGGTATGACGGAAGATTGTTCTATTTTCTTTCAATATCAGTATTAAAATGACTGGTGTACACCAGTACAGACACTCAAACTTCGTCGTCGTCGACGTCGTCGTCAAGAGAGAGAGAGAGAGAGAGAGAGAGGAGAGAGAAGAGAGAGAGAGAGAGAGAGAGAGAGAGAGAGAGAGAGAGTGAGTGTGAGTGTGTGTGTGTGTTTTGCAGCTTAAAAACTAAGACGAAGCAAACATGAACACGCTCGGATAATGTACATCTGTCAAAGACACAGGGGAAATTTACTGCGCGCATTTCTGTCACAACAGATTAGCGTTTTCAACTGGAACCCGCT
>CM031628.1:42614593-42627093 GCA_018398815.1 Conus ventricosus
AAACCGTTACAGGCTGTTACAGCCGTTAGTAACGGCTATAACGGGTAAACTAAATTATCGGGCATCATCCGAGACCCATAATGAACATACCTGCTAATTTTCACAAAGATCGGCCAAATACTTTCTGAAATATTCCATGGAGAAGAAAAAGCGTTACAGGCCGTTACAGCCGTTAGTAACGACTGTAACGGTAAACTAAAACATCGTGCGTCCTCTGTGACCCATAATGAACATTTCTACAAATTTTCAGGAAGATCCGCCAAATACGTTTTAATATTTTCTAAAAAGAAGAAAACCCGTTACAGGCTGTTACAGCCGTTAGTAACGGCTGCAACGGGGGTAAACTAAACATTGGACATCATCCGTGACCCATAATGAACATACCTGCTAATTTTCACAAAGATCGGCCAAGTACTTTCGGAGATATTTCATAAAGAAGAAAAAGCGTTACAGGCCGTTACAGCCGTTAGTAACGGCTGTAACGGTAAACTAAAACGTCGGGCATCATCCTTGACACATAATGAACATACCTACACATTTTCAGAAAGATCGACCCAGTAGTTTTGTCTGGAGCGAGTGGAACACATTTTGACCACGGACACACACACACACCACACACACACACACACACACACACACACAACACACACACACACACACACACACACAACGCACACACACACACAACACACACACACACACACACACACAGCATTTTTCGTTCCCATTCTAAAGTACTCCCTGTTCTATAAGAACTGGGAGTACAATAAAAACAAACAAGACACAGTCTGGAACGTGGCTCTAAGTTATTCTCTCAGGTCGTTAAAAGGAATTGTGTTGCTGTTTACTGAAGACACAACTGCTTTTCACAGAGAAAGTGAGATGTTTTATAATCCCAAAATTGAGCAATTGTCTTGCACAGTGGATGGCAAGCCTGTCCAGTTGTATTCAGCTGGACTTTTACCTCACCAACACTTTGATGAAATAAGAAAATTGCTGGAGGAAGACAAACAAATCCCACAGCCGATCTTGTCTGTAAAAAACTTCATCTTCATAATGTAAGACTTGAAGATTAATTTAACAAAAAATATGGGCTGTGGCTGATTTTAGATCAACATATGGCAACAGATTACATGGAAGTGGAAGAAGGGTAGGGGCAGATGCATAAACATACAGATTAATAAGAAAGCAGAGGAAGATGGCCAGTTAAAAATGTACGTTTTTGTGGTTTGTGACGCTCAGTTAAACACTGAAGAAAACAGACTAAAAGAAATAACCTGTAAAAAGCAGATGGATGAAACAGACTAAAAGAAATAACCTATCAAAACAGAAGGGTAAACAGACTACAAGATATAACCTATTAAAAACAGATGGATAGTTTGAACTTTCTACCCAAAGATCCGCACTGTTCGCTTATTTGTGGAATTACTGGGTGTGGAAAAACCGTCTTCATACTTGATTTATTACAAACAATATACAGATTTCATTATGGGTATATTGTTATATTCTGTACAGCAATTAAGCATAACAGGTCTTACAAAGAAAGGCAGTTTATTTGGACTGATGAGAATAAACTATATTCTAGCTGATCCTAGCGACAAGCTAAGTGACTGTTTAGAACATTATTAAAAGCTCTTTGAGGGAACTGAAACACTGTTTCTTATTGATGACTGCTCGGCTGAGCGAGACATTGTTAAAAAGCGCAAAACTCTGTCAAAGCTGGCCTTTAGCGGTCGCCACACATTAGTCTCTGTGTGGCTTTTAACTCAGAAATACAATGCTGTCTTAACAGATTTTCGATCACAATTAAATTCGGTTATCTTATTTATACTAAGGACAAGGATAGTTTTGAAGACTGTTTGCGTGAAAATTATATAATAAGGGACAAGAATGAACTGATGAAAATAAAAGAGCGGCTAGAAAAATCTAAGCACGCTAAGTTATGCTTGCGGACTGACCCGCCAGTTCAATATATATTTTTTTTTTTTTTCACGTTATAAAAACATGTCGCGCGGACCAGAATCAAAAATACAACTAGCTCCCAAATGTATTTCAGTAGAGCTAAAAGACCTAGCAGACATATTCGAGTTTGATTTAATAGGAGAGCCAGGAAATGTTTACGGACTTGAATACACAGATGAAGGCTTTTACAAACGAGCAGAAATTGGAGACAAAAAACAGCAACATCCTAAACTGGATCAAATAAGAAATCTATGCGCAAACGATTACGGCAAACACGAATACAAACTTTATAAACAAGACAAAAATTGGCGTTGCTTCCTGAAATTGACTGGGATTTAAAATTTGACTTACTAAGCTCAAATGTATACTTTGATAGGAAAAACAATTTTAGAAAAGCTTTGAACGCAGGAGCCCTTCTTGTTAGCCTCGTCCCAGGATCAGAACATAGAAAGCGGATAGAAATATATGTATATATAATATAAATATATATAATATATATATTTTATTAAGAATATTTTTAAAAAATGAGGTATTAAAATCAACAAGCTTGTTTCGAACCTCTCGCTCTCCTCAGATATTCTTTTGGGGCACGCTATCTGTCTTTTATAGCGTGCGGGACCTGATTCCATTTCGAAACAAGCTTGTTGATTTTAATACTTCATTTTTTTTTAAATATTCTTAACAGATGTTGCTCCCCAAGGGATTGACACCTTCAGATTTTTAAAGAACACTTTTATATATATAATATAAATATATATATATATATATATATATATATATATAATATATATATATATATATAACAGGCACTGTGTTTGGTGGAACAATTTGCAGCTCTTCACGAACAAATGATCTTTTAGGGGCGGGCTTTTTAGAAGAGAGAGTCTCTCTTAAATGATACACAGGAGGGGCTGTTTTTCATTTTTCTTTCAACTTCATATATGTCTACGCTCCATACAGGGTCTGTAGCTCTAATTCTACATCACCCTCTGCCTCTCCAGATGCAAACAAGTATCTTACTTTTAGTCCAAACAGTAGGAGTGTTTGTTTGTCTTGTGTGTCTTCAGTTACTTTTTTTTTTTTTTTAATTTAATCGCCTCCACTGGCTTAAGACCTGTTGCTTTTAAATTCTTCATTGTTCATGGCGCGTAAGACTGCTGGCAATCTTTTGACCCATTCTGTATTGCGTGTTTTGTCCATAACTTCTCTGTGATATTGATTGATATCAGTTTTAAAAACAGTTGGTTTACAGCTCCTTTAAACTCTTTTCCATCATCAACCTAGATCATCCTAGGATATTTTAATGGACCTCGCACGTATATTGTAAAGCCACAGCCACAGCAGTTGAGCTTTTATCCGTTAAAGGCTCAGCGTCTTTGTATCTTGAAGCCATGTCAACAACTGTCAGAGCATATTTAAACCTTTTTCTTCTAACTTTGTCATGTGGAAGATACAAGTCCATCTGGTGGGTGTCATTTGGAATTAAATTAACAAATCGAGTCCTTATTATTCTTTTTGGGCGGGTAAATATATTTGCCAGATTGCTTGTTTTGAAAGCCAGTCTTTTGCTTCTGATTCAGACACGCCTGCAGCTTTACTCAGTTTACCAATAGCAATTTTACCTTTCCAATATCCCATAGGAGAATAATATATTTTGTCCATATTTTAACTGTATTTTAGTTGTATTTTGACCATATTCTAATTGTATTTCAATTGTATTTATTTTACACAAGAAAGTGAGCAACAAGACAGACTGACGTCATACCAACTATAATACAAGATGCGAAGCATATAAACGTACTCCCAGTTTTCCAAACCGCTTATAAATCGGCCAAGTGCTTTGTGAGATAAGAAATATAGGCAAAATAACGGTTTTAACGGTTATTTAACCGATATACACTTTTGAAACTGGTATTTTAGTCCTCACTGGGCTAAAGCCTGTTTACATACCAAATCGGACAATATGTCAAGAATAACGGTTGTTAACGGTCAGATTTTGAAACACTGCATGGAAGTGCCATTTGTGTGTGATGACCTTTCTATATACAAAATTGCATTAAAATCCACCAAATATAAAAAAATAACGGCAAAATAACGGTTTGTCGGTTATATAACCGATATACACTTTTGAAACCGGTATTTTAGTCCTCACTGGGCTAAAGCCTGTGTACATACCAAATTTTATCCAAATCGGACAATATGTCAAGAATAACGGATTTTAACGGTCAGATTTTGAAACACTGCATGGAAGATAACCTTTCTATATACAAAATTTCATTAAAACCCACCAATATATAAGAAATAACGGCAAAATAACGGTTTGTCGGTTATATAACCGATATGCACTTTTGAAACCGGTATTTTAGTCCTCACTGGGCTAAAACCTGTGTACATATCAAATTTAATCCAAATTGGACAATATGTCAAGAATAACGGTTTTTAACGGTCAAATTTTGGAACACTATATAGAAGTGCCATTTGTGTGTGATAACCTTTCTATATACCAAATTTCATTAAAATCCACTTATATATAAGAAATAACGGCAGAATAACGGTTTTTAACGGTTGTTTAATCCATTTTCAGCATTACACCACTTACATATGGACAGAGGATCCGATTTGTCACAAGATCATCCAAACCGCTTATAAATTGGCCAAGTACTTTCTGAGATATTCCATAAAGAAGAAAACCCGTTACAGGCCGTTACAACCGTTAGTAACGGCTATAACGGGGCAAACTAAGACATCAGGCATCATCCGTGACCCATAATGAACATACCTGCTAATTTTCACAAAGATCGGCCAAGTACTTTCGGAGATATTCCATAAAGAAAAAACCGTTACAGGCCGTACAGCCGTTAGTAACGGCTGTAACGGTAAACTGAAACGTCGGGCATCATCCTTGACCCTAATGAACATTCGTACAAATTTTCAGAAAGATCGGCCCAGTAGTTTTGTCTGGAGCGAGTGGAACACATTTGACCACGGACACACAGACAGACAGACACACAGACAGACACACACACACACACATACAGACAGCATTTCTTCGTTCCCATTTTAAAGTACTCCCTGTTCTATAAGAACTGGAGTACAAAAAACTATCTCTGCAGTCTTCTGTTCTTCCGATAGTTCATAAAAGTCAGACAGCTCTGGCAGTGGTGACGTTTGAAACTTATCTCCAGTCACTAAGTAATACTCCTTAACTGCGTCATCAACGTATGTAAATGTGTGAGCCGCATGTCCCAGTTGTCTTAATCTTTTTTTTTATTAATAAAGTCTAAGTGAGCAATCTCTCCTTTTCTCGTACGCGTCTTGTGCCTTGGCCAACTCTTCCATAGCCCTGTTATGCCGTTCTCTCTCTTCATCGGACCGCAATTTACTAAACATAATTGCTGATTGCTGCCAGAGAAGGCCAATGCATTAACAATAGCTCCTCCCACCATCAGAACCAATCCAGACATCTTTTTATGCATTAATATTTTCTGGAATAATTTCTTGTTTAACAAGAAAGCCTTTTGATGCAACTGCTGCAGCTATTACAATTATCAGTTTGACAGAGTCTTCAATTGTCTAGTTTTCATAGGTCGGCTGGTTTCATTTTAAACATACTTTTTCCTAACATGCTATATCCTATACTAAGGCCACCAATTACAGCAGAGTGGTAAACAGTATTGACGATCTTTGCAGTGCTCATGTTTTTATTACCTAAAAATATGAAAGACTGTCTATATGCTTTTTAATCAAATAATCCTTCGTTGCTAGAGATAAAAATAAAATTGCGAATTAGTTTGGGTGAATCTTCTATTTTTCCCATGTTTGGCGGTTTTATTCTTAGAAAACATTTTGTGAGGGATGAATAAACTATAGCACCTATCCCAGGTATTGCATAATTAATCAGCGCTAAGATCATTGTAATTATTACTTTGTATATTATTTTTCTTGCATGTTATCATTCTGTATTTAAAAGTAATATATATTATTATTATTCCATTGTAATCATTATTCTTGTTTAAAAAAATGAATTGCGACGGGCTATTAAAGTGTGAGGAGTCAGCAGACCTCTGCCATGAGGATAGATTATACTCTCTAGCTGCGTGTGAAAAACTAGACAGTATTTAGGCACTGAACTAAGTATTGAACAGATTCAGCAATTGTCTACCTCAGACATTGAGAAGTATTACGCCAGGTACGAGGCACAGCTAGGGTCAAGAATGGCTAAAATCAGTAGGCAGACAAAAATTAGTTTATATGCTAAATATAGTAGGGAAGATGGTACCGATTGATTCGAAGAAGATTTAAAATATCACTTAACACAAGATCCAGTTTTATCCAAATCGCTTGAGTCTCTAGCATGTGACGTGTATTACAAATTTGGAACATTATCATGTCCGTTCATCGAGGATTAATTACTTTTAATCATTTAGATTTTAATAGAATTTAAAATGAGCGATCAGGAAAAGACACAAGGGAGAAGAATGCGCCTCAGAGGAGAAGACTGCGACTCCACAGGAAAAGATCCACAAGTGAGTAATGTTGCTAAGCCCAAAACTCCAGGACGCGTCTTGGCCGGCCGTAGTCTAGCTGAATGGAATAAAACCCAGGGCGCGTCTTGGCCGGCCGTAGTCTAGCTGAATGGAATAAAACCCAGGGCGCGTCTTGGCCTGCCGTAGTCTAGCTGAATGGAATAAAACCCAGGGCGCGTCTTGGCCGGCATTGACTACCTGAATGGAATAAACTACAGAAAGCAAACCAAGAAGCAAAACAAAAATTAGATAGTAATACAACAACAATACCACCGCCACAATCATTACAACAATCATCACTGCCATCGCAATCAAACTATAAGATGTATTATGTACTGGCAGTTGGTGCTGGTGGTTTCTTGGCATACAAATATCTAACGCCATACTTAACAACAAAGTCACAACCACCCATAGAAGTGCTAAAAGAAAAAGTACCAATCTCTGAAGAAAAGGCACAACCTGTTGTAGATCCATTTTTAATGGATTAACTTTTGAAATACGTCAAGTTAAGTTCTTAAGTCAAGTTCTTGCTAAGTCAAGTCAAGTTCTTAAGCCAAGTTCTTACTAAATTAGTAATAATAAGTTCTTACTAGGTCAAGTCAAGTCAAGTACTAAGTCAAGTCAAGTCAAGTCAAGTACTAAGTTAAGTTGTCAAGTCAAGCCAAGTCAAGTCAAGTCAAGTCAGTCAAGTACTAGTCAAGTTCTTAACTAAGTTCTTAAGTCAAGTTCTTACTAAGTTCTTAAGTCAAGTCAGTCAAGTACTAGTCAAGTTCTTAAGTCAAGTTAGGTCACGTCAGTTCTCCAATGACCTATAGCATATGAAAACTCGGGAGTAAGTTCGTTTGTTATTATTAGAGGCTAATGATTTCTTATTCACAGCAGTTGTGTTTACTTGACGAAGAGTAGAGCGTATATTAACATTTGTATGGTAAAATACTTTGTCTTGAAAGAGAGCCTGTTTGTAGTTGTCGTGAGTTATATTCTTTTTAACAACTTCTTTAGTTATGCCCTTGGCTTTCTTCATTACAGAAGTCTGGCTGGCAACGCTATACATCTTCGACCGCAGACCAACATATTCTTGTATAATTACACCATTAAGTTCGTCTTTAAATTTCCCAATCACTTTCTTATTTACAGTTGAATGTAAAGGACTGTCTTTAGGGTAGTCACATGTGTCGTACCACCCATCAGCGCCCTTAGCTACTTCTAATTCCATGTCTTTGTAAAAATCTTCAGTTGAGATGTCTAGAATAAAAGAGTCAGTGTCTGTGTATAGGACTTTTGCTTCCGGGTATAGTGGCTTAAAGTAGTCATACAGAAATTCTAACATTAACAACTTTGACAGCTCTAACACAGTAAACCTAATAAAACACTGGTTTGTCCAACTGTGCACAGAGTTTTTTCATCATAATGCCATACAGGCTGCTATTAAATCGTCTAAAGTCTTGACAATTAGGTTTAGAGACTAGTTTAATTGCTGTTTTTTCTTTTGTTACCAATCTTAGATATTTACGTTTGTGTGGGTTCTCCATCGTCTTGCCAAAACAACTGTTGTTAATTAGTTTAAAAAGTCTTTTTCTGAAGCATCAGTGGATTTAGTTGTAAGATCAGTGTTCTTCACGATGTATGGTTTCATAAAGGGCTCTTGGTCAAAAGCAATTATTCTGTGAACAGCAGTAAGTTTTAATCCGTGTCTTAAGTAAAACTGTAGCAGTCTGTAATGGCACACATACTTGCTCTTGTGACGCAAATTAGGCACAAGTTTTGGTGGTTCTGTGGGGGCCATTTTTAATTTTTCTGCGGCTAGGGGTAATCGTTATGAAGATCATACAATTCTTTTGGGTACAGCAAGTCTGCTTCCAAGATTAGTCCTGTTGAATGATCAGGTGTAAGATTTAACAGCATACCTAACACATTATTAACTTCATGAGGTCCTTTTACCATTCTAAAGTTTCTTTGGCAGTGTCTGGCTCATGGCCCACCCATATAAATTGTTAGCGTCTAAATACATTAAATAGTTAGATGGTTTAGTAGGGTCATAGTCATCTAAATACTTATTGTTGGCTTTGCAGTAAGGATGCGAGGCCATGCTAGTGCCACCTCTCAAACCATGTTCGATCATTTGAAGTGTAGCCAGATCAGATATTAAGTCAATCTCAATATTTGTAAACTTTAAGAATGCGTCCCGAAACAATCCAGGCGCAGAAATGTAATGTGATGAGTCTAGGCTATAATGTTTCATGCATGTACATCTGTAATTTTCAAACACATCTGCTAATAAACATACGTCAGCCATCAGATATTGATCGTGATAATCGCCCATTGTTCGACAGTGTAATTCTTTCCAGGTTTTCTGTGCATATTGATAGTCAGAGTCAGTTATGCCTTTGCCTGAAAGACGACTGTAACAGTCTTCCTTAGGTGGCAGCACTTGCTCATCAAACCTCTCCCATGAGTCCATGTATTCATACGGATACACACCTTTACGTACTAAAGATGGGTCATAATATTCTTTAGTTATTGGACAATCAGCGATCCTGTTAATTTCTCCAAAGTCCCCATCAAATGTTGAGCAGAGTCATAAAAGGATAAACAGTCAAGGGTAAAGGTCATATACTTTTCTGAAGACTGTGCAAAGCAGCTAACCCTCTTATATTTAGAAGTCACTGCTTGCATAATAAAATGAGAATCATAACCTCGTAAGTTTTGTAAGAAGATGGGTAATTTCCAAGTCTTGGGGTCAAACTTAAGTTGAAGATTACACTTGAAGTGTGCTGCTCCTCTGAACTTTCAGCTAATGTGATCATGGTCTCTTACTGTTGGGTTTTCTTCACTGTTAGATGTTAGCTCTAAGCCGCAAATCCAACAGTGAGTAGATGAGCCATAGCGTTCTTGATCTTCAGGAGTCATAATAATGTCTGGGAGGTTCAGTTGATTGGAGAAGTAATTACGAACTAGTTTCATGTGTTGTAAAAATCGATTAGCTACGTCGGGGCCTCTGTAAATCACTGGTGTTGTGTGTTGACCATCCGACCTAACAACCATAAAAGCATAAGAACAAATCTGATGATTGGTTAATAAGGCTGTTTTTGGTTGTTCTAGTTCTTGTGGACCTTGATACTGTGGCAAGAGTGATTCAAAATCAGCATAAACCACGTATGGGTTCATCTGCATTTTGTGTAAATTCTTAAACCTAACTTTAGACCCTGGTGGAGATGCAATAAGTTTGGTTTCACAGTCTACAACACTTTTACAGTGTTTCCTGTGTTTGGCAGCTGCTTCTGTAGTTGGAATTCTTAATAAACACCTTCTACAAATCTATTGTTTAGATTTATGCTTTGATGTATATTCTAACAGTCTACTCGTTGTTCTGATTAATACATAATGGCTCTTTGGTCCATCTGTAAACAACAAGTCAACAAGATTGTCTTCTACAGACCATGTATATACGCTTAAAGTTATTGGTTTGTTTTGCTCATCAAACTGAACTATATGTTCTACGTTTACTGGAAAATCTATGCCTTCGAAGTTCAACTCATGTGTATATTGTTCGTAATTGCAGACTCTGTCTGCGTGCTTTCCAACGTGATGTCATTTTGCCAAAACACACCACATAAAACACATATTGTCAGAATTCTTTATGTTTAAGACTGCACGTTTTAAAACTAGCTCTCTTGGAAGAGGAATGTAAGTATTGCCCACTATGGGATAGTATTTTGTTTGTTTTAATCTGATTTCAAGGACCGTGCCTTAACTTCAACCGACCCTCTTAGCTTGCCTCTTCACTTGCATTATTAAACTGTGTAAGCATGTAATCAGCCCAGTCAGATGTAAAACCATGGTAACTATTAACTTCTTTTTGCCTAGTAGAATCCCAGACTTCCATGTTATTATCATAAGGTGTTGTAAAATCAATTAAAATAACCAACATCACTTTTACTGGCGGATTAATGTGAAGAGACTCCGGTATTTTACTTATAGCATGTATCACGCTTTCCTGAACATTTGTGGGGTCAATAATATCCATATCTAATTCATTAAACATGTTGCTTAAATGCTCATCACTAACTCTCAACAATACGACATGTCGTACAGTTTCTCAACCTCGGATTCACTAAGTATGGTGTTCATTTTTCTAACCCACTATATACATAAAAGAAAAAAAAATGATTATAATAATTAAATCAGCAAACGTACTTTTATTCTGTTCCTTCATCCAAGTGTTGCAATACTTCAACGCACATTATCTCTAAAAAAAAATATTTATAACATGACTTGCCAATATTTTCGCTTTTGCTGAATCATTAAGATAAATATCTAACTCTTTGATTGCTTTGTCTAATAGTTCATCATAACTTTTCATTAAAGTGTTCAGATCATTCTTAAAATCGGATCCACTAAGATCGGTCTTCATTTTTAAACCAAGATATTTAAATAAATAAATCAATAAAAATTAAATCAGCAAAACATTCAAATGCAGGTATTTTTTTCTTGACTTCATCGCGCACAATCAGTAGCAGCAATATAATGCACGCGCCACACGCAGGCAGCGTCTTTTATTAATTGCAGAGTAACCCATTGCGTTGGCAAGTGTTATTGATTTCTGCCTTCCTTGTTCACACACAGAGCAATCATTAACAAACATAATAAGCAAACAATAATCATTAAAGTAATTTGTCTCTCTTTAATCATGCATCAAAGTAATTGTCTCCCTTGAATTAATTCTCTATTTATGGCTCTCTGAGAGAGAATCGATTATTAAAAGCTGTATTTTCATATTTAATCTGCTAAAGCATTCAATACAGATATTGTACAAAGTAGTGACTAAAAAGTAATGTAAGATACAGTTGTTGTTTAACCTTTAAAGATATTCTTCTTGAATAAAAGACAACTTTAAGAACATTTACACTGTTCACCAAAGAACTGTGAAAGCTTTCAGTGTGTTGGGTTTATATATTACGGTTGACTTCTTATTATTGTGAGTGCGCTGTATGTTGCTGACTGTTAGTGTAAATTAGTGCTTTGAGCAACATGAGTTTAACTCAAGTGCTCATAACTGTGTCAAACGGGCATGGATAAACGGTTTATTTATAGGAAGCTCCGTAATTGTGTCAAATGTGCATGTTAAAAATGTGCAAAACACGCATGGATGACGATTTGTCCTAATTTACAGAGTTTTGCAATTTTTAAATAATGATTCTATAAATAGATGTATGTCAGATAGAAGGTCAATATGCGGACTCACCTTGCCGGGTATATAGTTTTTTGCCATGTAAAACCCGTTTTAACATTCACTTGCTTACTTGCAGTGCACTTGTAAAAAGGAGGGTTCATAGGCAAAACGGCAAGTGGGGAAAGAGGTGGTTGAAAAAAGAGGGTGAGGGGGGAAATAGATGGGGGGGGGGGGGGGGGGGGGGGGGGGGGGGGGGGGGGGGGGGGGGGGGGGGGGGGGGGGGGGGGGGGGGGGGGGGGGGGGAGGGGAGGCAGTCCACATATTGACCTTATACATCTTCCATTGTAAGTGTAGGCAATATTTCAACAAAGAGCGACTCACACGCCACCATTTCTCGCGGAAAAGAAAAAAAAGCCCTGTATAAACACCTCGCTCTCTCTCCCATTAGTCCTCGCATATAGTCATGCCCATTCACGCACGACGCTCACTCTGAACAGAACTAATGTGAAATGATTTCAAAAGTGACGTGTGCGTCTCTTCCAATTAATTTCGTTCTTTTTCTGTCGCTGTCCTTCTGTGTCTGTCACCCGGCCACCCATCTGGCTATCCCCCACCCCCTCACCATGTTTTCAACATGAGGATCTGCGCAGCCTTCGGCTGTTAGTTGAGGGCACCCCTTCCTGGGGTCAGGCCTTGCTTGGACGTTACAGGGAGATATCCTTTCTCCCGATTTCTTTTGACATAAACAGAATTAAACGGCAGTTAATTGATCAAAGCGTTTGCTTGCGGGGCTGACGGTTGCGAGCAGGAATCCCTCTTGAGGTGGAATTTGTTTTCGG
>CM031628.1:42629593-42632093 GCA_018398815.1 Conus ventricosus
CTCTTGCCTAGCCTTCCTGTCTGTCTGTCTGTGGCTCTTTTCTGCCCTGCTCTCTTGTCTAGCCTTCCTGTCTGTCTGTCTGTCTGTGGCTCTTTTATGCCCTGCTCTCTTGTCTAGCCTTCCTGTCTGTCTGTCTGTCTGTCTGTCTGTCTGTCTGTGGCTCTTTTCTGCCCTGCTCTCTTGTCTAGCCTTCCTGTCTGTCTGTCTGTCTGTCTGTGGCTCTTTTCTGCCTTGCTCTCTTGTCTAGCCTTCCTGTCTGTCTGTCTGTCTGTGGCTCTTTTATGCCCTGCTCTCTTGTCTAGCCTTCCTGTCTGTCTGTCTGTCTGTCTGTCTGTGGCTCTTTTCTGCCCTGCTCTCTTGTCTAGCCTTCCTGTCTGTCTGTCTGTCTGTCTGTGGCTCTTTTCTGCCCTGCTCTCTTGTCTAGCCTTCCTGTCTGTCTGTCTGTCTGTCTGTGGCTCTTTTCTTCCCTGCTCTCTTGCCTAGCCTTCCTGTCTGTCTGTCTGTCTGTGGCTCTTTTCTGCCCTGCTCTCTTGTCTAGCCTTCCTGTCTGTCTGTCTGTCTGTGGCTCTTTTCTGCCCTGCTCTCTTGTCTAGCCTTCCTGTCTGTCTGTCTGTCTGTGGCTCTTTTATGCCCTGCTCTCTTGTCTAGCCTTCCTGTCTGTCTGTCTGTCTGTCTGTGGCTCTTTTCTGCCCTGCTCTCTTGTCTAGCCTTCCTGTCTGTCTGTCTGTCTGTCTGTGGCTCTTTTCTGCCCTGCTCTCTTGTCTAGCCTTCCTGTCTGTCTGTCTGTCTGTGGCTCTTTTATGCCCTGCTCTCTTGTCCAGCCTTCATGTCTGTCTGTCTGTCTGTCTGTCTGTCTGTGGCTCTTTTGTGCCCTGCTCTCTTGTCCAGCCTTCATGTCTGTCTGTCTGTCTGTCTGTGGCTCTTTTATGCCTTGCTCTCTTGTCTAGCCTTCCTGTTAGTCTGTCTGATGGTAAAGGGAAACGAAAGTCTCTCTCTGTCTGTCTGTCTGTCTGTCTGTCTGTCTGTCTGTGGCTCTTTTATGTCCTGATCTCCTGTCTGGCCTTCCTGTTAGTCTGTCTGATGGTAAAGGGAAACGAAAGTCTCTGTCTGTCTGTCTGCCTGCCTGCCTGCCTACCTGTATATCTGTCTGACTGTAAAGAAAAATTCAACTCTCTACCTGCCTGCCTGATGGTAAAGGAAAATTCACGTCTCTGTCTATCTGCCTGTCTATCTGCCTGTCTATCTGCCTGTCTATCTGCCTGTCTATCTGCCTGCCTACCCGCCTGCCTGCCTGCCTGCCTGCCTGCCTGCCTGCCTGCCTGCCTGCCTGCCTGCCTGCCTGCCTGCCTGCCTGTCTATCTGCCTGCCTGCCTGCCTGCCTGCCTGCCTGCCTGCCTGCCTGCCTGCCTGCCTGCCTATCTGCCTGCCTGCCTGTCTATCTGCCTGTCTATCTGCCTGTCTATCTGCCTGCCTGCCTGCCTGCCTGCCTGCCTGTCTGCCTGCCTATCTGCCTGTCTATCTGTCTGTCTGTCTATCTGCCGGCCTGTAGGTCTGTGTGATGGGAAAGGAAAATTGAAGTCTCTGTTAATCTGCCTGCCAGTCTGTCAGTCTGTCTGTCTGCCTGTTTAATTCTCTGTCTGCTTGCCTGTCTTTGCTTGTCTGTCTGCCTGTCTGTCTGTCTGACTGACTTTCTGCTCGTCTGTCTGCCTGTCTGTCTGTCTAAATGACTGACTCTCTGTCGGTCTGTCTGTCTATCTGTCTGTCTGTCTGTCTGTCTGACCGACACTCTGTCTGCCTGTCTGTCTGACTGACTTTCTGCTTGTCTATCTGCCTGTCTGTCTAAATGACTGACTCTCTGTCTGTCTGTCTGTCTGACTGACTCTCTGTCTGTCTACCGGCATGCCTACTTGCCTGCCTGCCTGTCTGTCTCTCTGTCTGTCTCTGTCTCTTTGTTTTTCTGTCTCTCTGTCTGTCCCTGTCTATCTATCTGTCTGTCTCTGTCTCTGTCTCTGTCTCCCCACACACACACTCACTCTCTCTCTCTCTCTCTCTCTCTCTCTCTCTCTCTCTCCTCCTCTCTCTCTCTCTCTCTCTCTCTCTCTCTCTCTCCCCTTTCCTGTTTACAAGGCTGGAAGTCTTTATCCCCATTGATCAACATAAAACAAGTCTGGCTTACTCTGGACTATATGTTTGGAACTCTCTTTCAACGACAAGACAAACTCGATAAAAGGTTTCATGAAAACGTCTGCGCGCGCATTTCAAGAAGAGATGACTTAATGTTGCAATCTATAACATCTAAGCTACTCGGACAAACTCTTCCACAAGACTACCTCAGCATCTTGGAATACATCGTCGGAAAAAGCACTCACTTCAAGAACTATCCGCTCACTCTGTCTCCCTCCTCCTCCTCCTCCTCCTCCTCTTCTTCTTCTCTCTCTCTCTCTCTCATGGGGATGTTTGTGTTCTAAGATATTTATGCATGTGTTCATTACACTGCAAG
>CM031628.1:42634593-42637093 GCA_018398815.1 Conus ventricosus
CCTCCCCCTCTCCCTCCCCCCCCCCCCCTCCCCCCCCCCCCCCCCCCAAAGAAAAGCACCTTAAGTCCGCATCCACTGTTTATTGACATTTTGCTTCCCCTGGTGCGTGGTTTTGTTGGCAGAGAGGTCTGTAGTTTTCTTAGTACCCTACGAGTTAAAAGAGGCCTCCTTCTCCGATGTCTACCCTGTAAAGACAATGTGTATTTTGTCTATGTGACCCCCTCTAGTTAGAAAAGGTGCCCTTTCTGATGTCTACCCGATATCTTGTCTATGTGGCCTTTTAGTTAGAAAAGGTGCCCTTTCTGATGTCTACTCAATATCTTGTCTATGTGGCCTTTTAGTTGGAAAAGGTGCCCTTTCTGATGTCTACCCAATATCTTGTCTATGTGGCCTTTTAGTTGGAAAAGGTGCCCTTTCTGATGTCTACCCAATATCTTGTCTATGTGGCCTTTTAGTTAGAAAAGGTGCCCTTTCCGATGTCTACCCGATATCTTGTCTATGTGGCCTTTTAGTTAGAAAAGGTGCCCTTTTTGATGTCTACCCAATATCTTGTCTATGTGGCCTTTTAGTTAGAAAAGGTGCCCTTTCTGATGTCTACCCAATATCTTGTCTATGTGGCCTTTTAGTTAGAAAAGGTGCCCTTTTTATGTCTACCCGATAAAAAAACAATGTGCATTTTCTGTTTATACCCTTCTAGTTAGAAGAAGGTATTATTAACGTCTGTCCCCTAAAGACAGGTGTCTTTTCTGACGTATACCCGTTATAGACAATGTGTATCGTGACAATGTACCCTTCTATTTTGAAAAGATAATCTTTCTGACGTCTTTCTCTTCAAGACTTATCTTGTCAATGTTCTCTTCTAGTGTTCAAAGTGGGAAGACTGCAGTGGAAAGTAAAACAAAAGAGCAAATATAAAATTACATGGCTGGAAAACGAATGAACAATAATAACAAACAACAACAACAAACAAACAAAAACAAACAAACAAACACACACATATAAAACGCGTCTCGACCCTGTTGGTCTTCTTCATGCTGAACAAATAACATTCAAAACAATGGAAAGCAAACCAACAAACAGCTACTTATCTCTTCGTTGTGCGGGCCAAAATCTGTTTTCTACACCACTTGATTTTTCCCTCAGACGAAGAGATGAGTGACTGTTCCATCTTTGTTTTCATTGTCTTGAACGTTATTTGTCCTGTCTGAGGAGGATCACTAGGTCGAAACGCGTTGTGTTTGTTTTGTAATTTCATTGTTCCTTCGTTTGGCGGCCCGGTGATGCTGGTTTTGCTCTTATGTACCCTTCACGTTAGAAAATATATCATTTTTTAAAGTCTATCCCTTAGAGACGATGTGTGTCTTGCCTGCACCGGTATAAAGTGGATTGGGAATGGAAATACTGGGCGAGGGTTTGTAAGCTTCATGTTTTTTTTTTCAGTCTCTATTATTGTGTTTATATGTGTTCTTCTTCTTCTTCTGTGTACGCAGGCTGATACTCCTGCGGACACTCCCTATATGGACAGGCAAGTATTAATCCCATCTACCCAACAAAGGGAGTGGAGTTTTGTGTGTATGACCGTTTTTTTTATCCCGCCATTAAGGCAGCCATACTCCATCTTCGGGGAAGGTGCATGCTATGTGTAACGTGTCATCCATACCAACGGCTAAACTGGCCTTCTCTTCCGAAAGTTGGTGATGGGATTTTACGTGTGTGCAAGATGTTATGCGTGCGTTCATACACGGAACCTCGGTTTATAGTCTCATTCGAAGGACTGTACGGGAAATGGAGTCAGAACAAATTTTAACTCCGAGGGAAAAAATCCCCCTGTACCGAAACGGCCCGGTGGAGATTCCAACCCGCAACCCTTGGATTACGAGTCCGGTGCTCTACCAACTGAGCTATTCCAGGCCCCCGTTTATAGTTCACACGAATTCTGCGAGCGGTCTTTTGCCTGGTGCTGGTTCCGCTGACTAGTGTGTGAAACATTTCCTGACAAAGTTAACCGTTTCGTGGCCAGGTAAACCGGTAGTCACTGTTTCTCCGCGTCAGCCAAGCTGATAGCTGGTCTGTATAATAGCATGTAGCTCCGTGAGTTTGGGACCAATTCTCTCTCTGTTTTGAGTAAAGTAAAGGGAAATAATTTGACCTTAAGGGGTGTAATAGCCTTACAGCAGCATCACCAGATATGGTCCGAAATGCAATCAGGAAGCCAAACCCTGATGAAGATTTTTTGTCATGTTTGTTCTGAAAGTGTTAAGTCAGTCTGTGATTTAAAAAAAAAAAATTGTTGTTGTTGTTGTTGTTGTTGTTGTTGTTGTTGTCGTCGTCGTCGTTATTTTTTGCTGTCCCAGCTTCTGTGCCACCTCATTCTGAGCCCACGTCCACAGCCACACCCGGCCCGTCACGCCGTAACCCCGGCACCGGCTGTCCACAGGGAGCACTTGATGTTAAGCCGTCATGAGGCATCACATCAGACCAGACACTGCCGAGTCACTTC
>CM031628.1:42642093-42647093 GCA_018398815.1 Conus ventricosus
TTGAGTCGGGTGACGGAGCTTTGCACTGATTCCGTTAGAAATGAGAGAGGAAGATTAGGCCGGCACACACACACACACACACACACACAACACACACACACGCACGCACGCACGCACACACACACACACACACACACACACACACACACACACACTTGCAGTCTGGCTGTTAAAAAAAGAGATCATTAAGAAAGATAGGCTCTCTCTCAATCTCCTATTTCCCTTTGCTCTGTTGCTCCCCTTTCTTAACATGTTTCCAATCTCTTTCAATTTCCAACCTTCTCTCTCTCTCTCTCTCTCTCTCTCTCTCTCTCTCTCTCTCTCTCTCTCGTTTTTTTTGTCTGTCTCATGCATTGCAAATCAAGGCTTGAAGGCTGTGGTCGCCCCACCTCCCCCCTCCCCCCATCTCTCTCTCGCTCACTGCCCTACTTTACCATCTTGTTTACAATCCATTATGCTTACTGTCGGAGTAAGTGGCCATGAACGCTTGGCTGAAAGGCAGGCTCCACGCTTTGTGTGAACGGAACGTCGGTGTCCGCCAGTTGGAAGGCTTCTGTTGTTTACAAATCAAAGAGGATGGAACAAACAGACAAACAAACCGACACACAAACAAATAAACAAACAAGCAAACATAAAAAACACCCTCTTTGTGGACATCAAGTTCTCTCTGTCTGTCTGTCTATCTGTCTGTGTCTCTCTCTCTCTCTCTCTCTCTCTCTCTCTCTCTCGTATAGAATGCGAAATACAACGCTCTGAACGTTCGCCGTAACAATACCGCGGAAAAGTTCCGTTCGTACCACAGCTTCTCACAGAAAAAGTGTTTCTGTGTGTCAAACCGAAAAGTGAACTAATTGAACTCCCATGGCATGTCCTCTTGGCGTTTTTCTTTTTTCTTTTTTTTTCTTCTTCTTCTTCTTCTTTTTTTTTTTTTTAAATAACGTTGTCAATGTTCTCTTCAACTAAACGGACGCTAAGCTAGGACAAAACAAGCTGTAAGACAGAGAGGGGGAACGAAAGGAAATCTTTCCCAGAACTGTCAAAAGATTTACCTCTTCACTGCAGAATAAGCACTTGTCCGGCGCGCAGTCCACCACTGACAGAGAACGTCGACAAAGAGATGCCCCGGAGGAGGAACAAAGAGGAAAAGCCCCGGGTGACGACAAAGAGAAGACCGCGAGAACACCTCTCCAACCGTTTCCCAACAAAACACGTCGACCCCCTCCCCCACCAGCCTGTCTCCTCACCCCCCTCTCTCTCTCAATCTCCCCTCAGCCGCAAACACCTGAAGCCATCGCCCTCAAGCCAGCCCCTGGCCTCAGCAAATGAAAACAGCGGAGCACACAGATACAGCAAAAACATCGCCAGCCAGCTGAAACTCCCACTGCAAGGAGAGGGGCGGGGAGGGGGGGGGGGGGAGGAAGGGATGGAGGGAGGGAGGGCGGGAGGGAAGGAGCAGGAGAGAAGGGGAGGGAGAAAGAAGGAGGGGGAGGGGAGGGAGGTTACGATTGAGAGGAGGAGGTCGGGACGGTAAGAATGGGGAGAAGATAATGTAGGGAGAAGGTGGGGTGGGGTGGGGTGTGGTGGGGGAGAGGGAGGAGCAGTGAAGGGGGAGGGGGAGGGAAGGAGGAAGGAGGGGAAGGAAGAAGAGCGCGCGCGCGCGCGCGCGCGTGTGTGTGGTGGAAGTGAAGGGGGGGGGGGGGGGGGGGGGGGGGGGGAGCATCCATCATTTTCATTCCATGCATCAGACTGCGCGACGGCCTCAACTTCAGCACGGATGTTTACATCAGCCCCGGCCGCGCCACGCTTAGCCTCCTTCTTCAACCACGTGGCAGAGGTGGGGAGGGTTGGTGGGTGGGGTGGGTGGGGTGGACGATAGAATGGGGAAGGAAGAAAAGGAGGGAGGGCTAGCTGGCGGAAAAGGGTTTTTAGGCTAAGCAGGAGTGGAAAGGCTTGGGCAAACAATTTATTCTTCAGGGGGGGGAAAGCCATTCGCAATGAAGAAGAAGAAGAAGAAGAAGAAGAGGAAGAAGAAGAAAACGAAGAAGAAGAAGGAAAACAAGATAAGAAAGCGAACTAGTACAACACAAGGACAAAGGAATTGCAAAGAATGATAATAAACAAAGGAGACAGAAGCAGGAAAATGACCAGCAGAAGATGGGTGTACCAGCAGAAGATGGGTGTACCAGCAGAAGATGGGTGTACCAGCAGAAGATGGGTGTACCAGCAGAAGATGGGTGCACCAGCAGAAGATGGTGTACCAGCAGAAGATGGTGTACCAGCAGAAGATGGGTGTACCAGCAGAAGATGGGTGCACCAGCAGAAGATGGGTGTACCAGCAGAAGATGGGTGTACCAGCAGAAGATGGGTGTACCAGCAGAAGATGGGTGCACCAGCAGAAGATGGGTGCACCAGCAGAAGATGGGTGTACCAGCAGAAGATGGGTGTACCAGCAGAAGATGGGTGTACCAGCAGAAGATGGGTGTACCAGCATAATATGACATTTCTCTGTGCGCCGATTCCGCTACTTCGTACAGCAACAAATCTACGTTCATCACTTTGATACCACCCGCAGAGACAGACAACCGTTTCCACCGGTGGTTCTGGCTGCGCTAAGAAAAAAGTCATCTTGCACTCAAACTGACGTGTGTGTGTGTGTGTGTGTGTGTGTGTGGTGGGGGGGGGGGGGTGCTGAGAGGATGGACAGATGGTTTAGAGAGAGTGAAAACGGACGGGGATGGGACGAGAGGAGGGAGAAGAAAAGGGGAAAGGGAAACGGGGCAAGGGCCAGGAAAAGAGGATCAATATTTGGCATAGAGTGAATCACTACTGGTCATTCTCCCAGAAGAACCAAGAAAGAAAAGGGAAAAAGAACAGAAAAGGGCAACAGCAGGAGCAGCTGTAGTAGTAATAGTAGTAGTAGTAGTAGCAGCAGTAGTTTCAGTTTCAGTTTCATCAAGGAGGCGTCACTTGTTGCGGCACAAAGTGTCGCAACTGCACAAAGTGTCGCATGCGACACTTTGTGCAAAAGTGCGACCCTTTGTGCTGAGAAGATTTACACAAAGTGTCGCACTTTGGAACATGCGACAGTTTGTGCCGGAAAGCCCCTTATTGTGCTAGGGACATACTGTGCACGACCCACACACTGGCTGAGTTCGAGCATTTCGGACAGATGGTCGCACACTTTGCGGTGTTCCCACGGTATATCTTGGGTTCATCATCGACTGATAAACAGTGAAGGTCAAAACGACGGAATGGTCTGAAAGCTGAGAACGAAGTAGTAGAAGTAGTAGTAGCAGAAGCAGACCAAGTTGAAGGAAAATATAATAGCAGCACTTGTAGTTGGTTTTACGAATAGTATTAAAAGAGAAATTATTGCTGTTGTTTCAAACAGTTCTAATACTTAGTAAACGCGCGCGCATGTGTGTGTGTGTGTGTGTGTGTGTGTGTGTGGTGTGTGTGTGTGTGTGTGTGTGTGTGTGTGTTCGTTTCATTTACTGTTTTGATCGTACGCTAGTTTCTTTGTGTGGTAAGAAGTAGTTTCATACACATAAGTGCATAAATAGATGTCACCAAACATACCCTTTTCAATTCATTATCCCTTTCTTTTGTAGATGAATGGTAGAGCAGCATGTAACAAATCAGGAACAATCAAAAGCAGGAAAAAATATGTTGCAGTTGTAATGGTAGTAGTAGTATACTACTAAAAAATATTGATGATGTAAACAGTTGTAATGCAGACTAAACATTTTTCCGTGTTTTTTTTTTTCGTTTTATATCTTGTTTTAATCATCAATCAACTTCTTTGTGATGATAACAGTAGTTTTGTAGACGTGCAGTGCATAACAGAAGCAGCAGAAAGTGCTTTCAGAAGATAGTAGTATTAGTAACGTTTCAGAAGTTAGTAGCTTCGCGTTGCGACTATCTAGTGAAATGATCCCTGTGTGAAATTATGTCCTCTGTCTTTGTATCATTACTACCCAGGGTTACTGATCGATGGTCATTTGGCCTATTTTCACCGCTGGACTGCTAATCAGTATAGTACGGGTTCATGTGAACAATTTATGACGTTGCTGACCAATGGTCAGTGTCACTGACCAGTGGTCATTTTTGCCCCATTTCCACTGTTTGACACTAGTTAGTGTTGAACGAGTTCATGTGAACAATTCATGTTGTGGTTGACCAGTGGTCAGTGTCATTGACCAGTGGTCATTTTGGTACAATTTTACTGTTTGACAGCTAATTAGTGTAGAACGAGTTTATGTGAACAATTTATGACGTTTCTGACCAGTGGTCAATATCATTCACCAATGGCCCAAATTCACTGTTTGACAGCTAGTTAGTGTAGAACGAGTTCTTGTGAACAATTTATGACGTTTCTTACCAGTGGTTAGTGTCATTGACCAGAGGTCGTTTTGACCCAATTTCACTGTTTGACTGCTAGTTAGTGTAGAACGAGTTCATGTGAACAATTCCTGGCGCTGCTGACCGGTGGTCAGTGTCATTGCCCAGTGGTCATTTTGGCAACATTTTACCGTTTGACAGCTAATTAGTGTAGAATGAGTTCATGTGAACAATTTATGATGTTGCTGACTAGTGGTCAGTGTCATTGCCCAGTGGTCATTTTTGCCTCATTTCACTGTTAGACTGCCAATTTCTGCTGTAAACGTGTGTGTGTGTGTGTGTGTGTGTGTGTGTGTGTGTGTGTGTGTGTGTGTGTGTGTGTGTGTGTGTGTGTGTGTGTGTAAGAGAGAGAGAGAGAGAGAGAGTGAGAGAGAGAGAGAGAGAGAGAGAGAGAGAGAGAGAGAGAGAGAGAGAGAGAGAGGCAGTCAAACAGTGAAATCATGCAAAATTACCACTGGTCAAGGACACTGACCATTGGTCAGCAACGTCATAAATTGTTCACCTGAACTCGTTCTACACTAACTAGCTGTCAAACAGTGAATTTGGCCAGAATGACCACTGATTAGAAACGTCATAAATTGTTCACATGAACTCGTTCT
>CM031628.1:42649593-42653875 GCA_018398815.1 Conus ventricosus
TCAAAAATAAACACAACCAAAGTCGTGGTCCGTCGCCAGCCAATTAAGCATAGCAGAGAGGCTTCACGGAGACAGTCTGTCCAGCCAGACGGACTAAGTAGCTGACCGACGCCTCGATGTCTGGTCAAACGAGTCTCGACGCCCGGATCAGACTCATCCAGCCAACTTGGGCACAGTGAGGAGGCTAATCCTAATCCTCCACGGAGACGGTCTGGTCCACCCAGACAGACTAAGTAGCTGACCGACGCCTCGATGTCTGGTCAGACGAGTCTCGACGCCTGGATCAGACTCATCCGGCCAATTTGTGGGACCAGTGCCCACAATTAGATCGACGTCCCGAAAAGGGAGAGGGGGAAGTCAGTGTGTGGTGGGGTGAAATCAAGCTAATCAATTAAATACCAATTGACCACCACAGAGAGTAAGGCGTGTGGGCGTGACTGTCATGATTTGAATATCCAATGGAATTAGAGGGAGATAACTTCGGGTACGAGGCGGTAAAAATACTGACCAATGGTAACTCGCCCTTTGACAGATGAGTTTCAAGATAAGATAGGGATGCGGGAGTGGAGAAGGAGAAACGAGAGAGAGAACGAACAGAGAGAGAGAGAGGAAGAGGTTCTGGATGTAGGTCTGCTCGAGAGAGAAGCAGAGAGATGAGGGGGGGAGAGAAGAGAACCAAGTTGAGAGATTAGCACAAGATAGTCTGCAGAGGAAGGACTAAGGAGAGATGTGGAGAGAGAGAGTCGCTAACTAATGAAGAGGAAAAGAAAGAAAAGAAAAAAGAAAAGAAAAGCAACCATGTCCATTTGATAGAGCAGACTAGAAGAGAGAGAGAGAGTGCAATGCGTTAATGCAGGAAGAAAGAAAGGAGAACAGATCGATGTTGATAGTCACTGTTCCACCTTAACCGCGGTTCGACCTCATACTTGGCCAGCGCCACTTTCATCGCAGTCCAACCTGACCAGTGCCAGCAGTCCACCTGACCAGTGCCAGCAGTCTAACCTGACCAGTGCCAACAGTTGTGTCGTGCTTGTGAAAGTGACAGTGAAAAGAAAAAGAAAGAAAGAAAGAAAAGACAGTGATTCGTGAATAGTTAAGATCACCTGGCCAGGTAAAGTAGAAATCTGTTATATACCCGGGTTAGTTAATGATGTTTTAGATAAATGATTTTGTGAAGTTCAGGAAAGAGGGAATGTTTTATTTTGTTTGATTCCATATGCATTGATGTTTCGTTCTATGATCATGTGTAGTAAAGTTATAGACTTTACTAGTGGTTTGATGTGACGAATGTATGATATATGAATGAGATCGTAAGCAAGCTGTGAGTGTGTTTGGGCTGTGTGCTAGTCCTTGCCCCATCGACATCACCCAGTTGACGAATTTATGTGGCAGCCTGCCAGGATATTCTGGGCCCAGTTATTATAATTGTTCAACTTTCTTTCAAGAGGAAGCTGGGTGGGATTCAAGTGTTGTACTCCGAAGAAAGGGGTTTCTTACTGGATGTTCCAAGATAGTTTAATACTAGGCTTGGCATTGCTTTCCAAGATAGCGAATACTAGGCTTGGCATTTTCAGCCTCAGAGTACTTATTTCGCATACAGATTGCCTATAATTCGCTCTCATTAGTCGGGTCAGGCGCTGGGCGTCCTTATAAAAACTAACTACGTTGTCCCAAGCTAATATTATCATTCATAGAGTGTGCTTTACGTCACTCGTGTCGGTAACCGACCGAGTTTGGCTGCGTAGTTATAAAATCTTGTTCAAAAAAAAAAAAAAAGAGGAAGATAGAAGGCGGAAAGAAAAGAACACCCCTATGACAACTTGTGGCGTCGCTCGGGATCTAGGTTTAACTCAGGAGATGGTTGCGTGCATTCGTTGAACAACCAACAAAAGATGGAAAGAGATAACGCGCGGAAAGGAGCCTGTGTTTGCAGGTAGACAATAGCAAGCAGGAAAGGAACTAAAGCTGCGCAGAGCAGGAAACAGAAAAGAAATAAGGGAAGCACAGGAAACAGAAAAGATTAAGATTCAGGGGCTAATGATAATCAGGCTAGGGAAAACGCAGGTAACAGAAAGAAGGAGCAGGAAACGAAGATTAAAGGTGCAATTAGAGGTAGAGAAAGTGAGAATACAAAGGGAGACCACGAGGAAGGGAGTTCAGTTTCCAGTGACTCTGTGCGCAGTTACGACGAGGTGGGAGGTGGGGGGGGGGTGGGGGGGGGGGTGTGGCGACGCCCCCCCCCCCCCCGCGCCCCCCCCCCGCCCCCCCCGCCCCGCCCCGACCAAAGTTCCCAAATTTCCCATCTGAAGGAACCGATTCGCATTGATGAGGGGCATACATCAGTCGTTTCGAAACGTGTGCGACAAGTCCAGGGTGGCCTTCAGAAGAGTGGGGCAGTCATTTTTGTCAGCGTTTATCTGACGGGACGGCAGTACAGATTCACTGCGTTACCAGCTGAACCAACAGTCTGATTTCGCGCTGTGAAGGAATCGCTGATGACAAAGGATTTGACCAAACCTGAGGAGGGGTTCAGGAAGAAATTTCGTTCAGCTAAATTCAAGCAGGTGAGATCGTAACACTCACTTGTGGTGCACGTTTAGATCACTTTTGAGAATTGGGGTAGAGTGAGCGGTACGTAGAAGAGTTCGCTGAAGTGAAGAGCTGGTTATGAATGGTACAATTTTGTCAGGTTGCGGCCCCTGAGTTAACCATACATTTGAAAGTGAGACAGCCTGAGACAGCAGGAGAGTTTGTTGAAGTTTCGCAAGATATAAAGAGAGGGCACGTTTGGGCCTAAGGTGCGGAGAAACAGGTGCCAGGCACAGTGAAAGAGTGCATGAGACCAGGGAGTTTCTGCAAAGTCTGCAACCCCAGTGGTGGGGCATAAAGAAGGGCAAAGGGACATTAGGTGTTTCATTTGTCCAAGAAGGGACATGTGGCGAGGGATTTGTCGCATGAGGTTCCAGAAGGCAGCAGCCTTGCAAGAAGTCGATAAGGGTCGCCAGGGAAACGACCTGCAGTGGAACCAAAAGGGATTCAGTCTGAAGAGGGTGAATGCAGCCTATGGCTAGACTGGGCAGCAGTCAGTGTCAGGGATGGAGGGCACTAGGCTGAGTGGTTTCGTTACCAGTGGAAGAAGGGTGGATTGGCCAGCAGAGGGTTGAAAGTGTTACGAGACATGGTTGTTCATGTGGTGTAGTTAGAACAACGCTGGTCGAGAAAGGGGATTTGACAGGGCAAATCCAGACCTGTACTCTAATCGAGGGCACTGTGAGGGAGTTTCCAGTTGCCAAGATAGAAGTAGTACCCCTTACTTCTCAGGCGAGTTGTCTGCGTTGGTGATGGAGAAACCCCTTCATGATTTTATCATCGGAAATATTCCAGGTGCAAGGGATCCAGGGGATCCTGAGTTGTTGACTGCTACAGGGGCAGCAGTTCAAAAACGGAGCAAGAAGGAGGGAAAGGTTGATAAACCGTTAGTGTTTCAGCAAGGAAGTGAGGCATAGATGTGTCGCCTGATGTGTTTAGGGCAGCGCAGGAACAAGACCCTTCGCTCGTGAAGTCTTGGAGTTGGCAAGAGGGGGAGAGAAACAGGTGGTTAGAGGAGTGAGGGCGAATTTCTTGTGAAAGGCGGGCTGTTGTACCGAGTGTTCACCAAGGGGAAGACAGGTAAGGTGACCACTCAGTTAGAGGTACCAGCAGGTTATCGTGACACTGTCATGTCCCGTGGGTCACGAGTCGCTCATGGGGGTCATCTCGCACCAGCAAAACAGCTGACCAAATCTTTGATGACTTTCATTGGCAGGACAATGGCAGACATCAAGCGTTTCGCATGTCATGTGACGTGTGTCAAAGGTCAGCCACAAGAGGGGTGAAGAGGAGGCGCCTCTTAAACAGCCCCTCTTAATTGGGCACACCCTTCAGGAGGGTGGTGTTGATCTGATTGGCCCCAAACGCGCCCTGTTCCAAAGGTGGGCACAGGTATGTGTTGACGCTCGTGGGCTACGCGACCAGATACCCGAAGCAGTTGCATTGAAAGGCGTAGATACGCAACAGGTGCTGAAGGGCTGGTAGACATCTTTTCTCGCGTGGGTGTGCCAGCACAAATTCTCAGTGAAGGGGGTCACAGTTTTACCTCAGGCGTGATGAAGGAGGTTTAACAGGCTGCTAGGGATCACACAGCTTCTCACTACCCCATACACCCACAATGCATGGCTTGGTGGAGAGATTCAATGGTGTGTGAGGCATCTTAAAGAGCTCTTGTGGAGAGGATTTCAAATGG
>CM031628.1:42654875-42659875 GCA_018398815.1 Conus ventricosus
AATTGTCACGGTCAAAAATAAACACAACCAAAGTCGTGGTCCGTCGCCAGCCAATTAAGCATAGCGGAGAGGCTTCACGGAGACGGTCTGTCTAGCCAGACGGACTAAGTAGCTGACCGACGCCTCGATGTCTGGTCAAACGAGTCTCGACGCCCGGATCAGACTCATCCAGCCAACTTGGGCACAGCGAGGAGGCTAATCCTAATCCTCCACGGAGACGGTCTGGTCCACCCAGACAGACTAAGTAGCTGACCGACGCCTCGATGTCTGGTCAGACGAGTCTCGACGCCTGGATCAGACTCATCCGGCCAATTTGTGGAACCAGTGCCCACAATTAGATCGACGTCGCCGAAAAGGGAGAGGGGGAAGGCAGTGTGTGGTGGGGGTGAAATCAAGCTAATCAATTAAATAACCAATTGACCACCACAGAGAGTAAGGCGTGTGGGCGTGACTGTCATGATTTGAATATCCAATGGAATTAGAGGGAGATAACTTCGGGTACGAGGCGGTAAAAATACTGACCAATGGTACTCGCCCTTTGACAGATGAGTTTCAAGATAAGATAGGGATGTGGGAGTGGAGAAGGAGAACAAGAGAGAGAATGAACAGAGAGAGAGAGAGGAAGAGGTTCTGGATGTAGGTCTGCTCGAGAGAGAAGCAGAGAGATGAGGGGAGGAGAGAAGAGAACCAAGTTGAGAGATTAGCACGAGATAGTCTGCAGAGGAAGGACTAAGGAGAGATGTGGAGAGAGAGAGTCGCTAACTAATGAAGAGGAAAAGAAAGAAAAGAAAAAAAAGAAAAGAAAAGCAACCATGTCCATTTGATAGAGCAGACTAGAAGAGAGAGAGAGAGTGCAATGCGTTAATGCAGGAAGAAAGAAAGGAGAACAGATCGATGTTGATAGTCACTGTTCCACCTTAACCGCGGTTCGACCTCATACTTGGCCAGCGCCACTTTCATCGGCAGTCCAACCTGACCAGTGCCAGCAGTCCAGCCTGACCGGTGCCAGCAGTCTAACCTGACCAGTGCCAACAGTTGTGTCGTGCTTGTGAAAGTGACAGTGAAAAGAAAAAGAAAAAAAGAAAGAAAAGACAGTGATTCGTGAATAGTTAAGATCACCTGGCCAGGTAAAGTAGAAATCTGTTTATACCCGGGTTAGTTAATGATGTTTTAGATAAATGATTTTGTGAAGTTCAGGAAAGAGGGAATGTTTTATTTTGTTTGATTCCATATGCATTGATGTTTCGTTCTATGATCATGTGTAGTAAAGTTATAGACTTTACTAGTGGTTTGATGTGACGAATGTATGATATATGAATGAGATCGTAAGCAAGCTGTGAGTGTGTTTGGGCTGTGCGCTAGTCCTTCCTCCATCGACATCACCCGAGGTTGACACCCATCCCACCTTATTCTTATGCACACACTATGTACATATATAGCATATCTACAATATCACATGTAGAGCGTAATATTTATAATGCTGAACAATTAAGTAGTGGGGGAAACAAGTGTAGGCTAACAATTCTTCGGTCAGCATAGTAATGACTTGTCAAAATTTTAAACTTTAAAAAAGAAAAATGAAGATGAAGAAAATGGGGGGAAATATATTATAAATAACGAGAAACCCTTCACCAGCTGCATGAGGGAACCACTGTAACCCCTCTCGAAGGCAGATCTATTTGTATCGCCTGCTCCTAGGCCTTTCGTCCGCTGGATCGGACTCATCAGGGAAACACGGCTGACTGTGTCTGTGCTCCCGGTGTCAAATAGAGACACACCACATTCCATAATTTTGTGGTGTACTCACCACCAAGGGTTCATAAAAGAATCCAATATCATCCCCAAAGCAGCCAGCAAAGGTAGTAAATGGAATAAAACTAAAGTGTGGAGAGGAAAAATGTTGCTGAAAAACTAAAATCTATATGCAAACAGTATAAAATGTAGGGGACAATCTTTGAGCCTATGCTTGAGGATCCATTCAAGGATGCAAGGGAGATCAAAAGATATGGAACAGTCTGAGTGGTCAGCTCTGCTGTTCAATAACACACGCATTGTCAGTGGCTAAGAATTGTGCAGAACAACCTTTACTTCGATCTCCTATATATACCCCAAACACCATCTCCACCATCCAGGTATGCATACTCATAGACACATAAGATAAGATAATGTTGCTTATAGCCCAGCCGACCGCAAAGGGCCACATCAGGGCTGTCATAGACACATACACATGTGAACAATCTAACACGCGATCGGAAGCGGCCATTTTGATTTTCCCGCTGCTTGTCTACAAAGTCATGGAAAATTCAGGAAACAAAATAAGACCAGCTAATTTGTGGATAAACATATGTATTTTATACACAGTATATCATTATCCAACATGTTGTCATTAGAAAATAATTTTAGCTTACATTCATTTTGCGTGATAATGTTCACTGCGGGCACCTCGCGCTAGAAAATCGTCTGCAATTTTGGCTCATCTTTTTTTTATTTATTTCTCAAAATAAAAAAAGATTTTGAAGTGGCTTCCAATCTGAAATCAGTTATAACGTTGTAAAGAACAATATACCAAAGTATTGTGCTTGTTGCACGAAGTGCACAATTCTGGTTAATTCTGCAACATAGAACCCCCACTACACACACACACACACACACACACACACACACACACACACACACACACACACACACACACACACACACACACACACACACGTATGCACCCGCACGCACACGCAGTAGTAGAAGTAGTAGTAGTAGTAATAGTGGAAGTAGTAGTAGTAATGGTAGTAGTAGCAGTAGTAGTAGTAGTAGTAGTAGTAGTAGTAGTAGTAGCTGAAGGAGAGACAGAAAATCAATAGATGAAAACTATGACTATGATGATCGTTGTGTTCTGATTGGTCCTTTCACGGAGCATTGTGTTCTGATTGGTCCTTTCACGGAGCATTCTGTTCTGATTGGTCCTTTCACAGAGCGTTGTGTTCTGACTGGTCCTTTCACACAGCATTGTGTTCTGATTGGCCCTACCACAAAGCGTTGTGTTCTGATTGGTCCTACCACAAAGCGTTGTGTTCTGATTGGTTCTACCACAGAGCGTTGTGTTCTGATTGGTTCTACCACAGAGCGTTGTGTTCTGATTGGTTCTACTATACAGCGTTGTGTTCTGATTAGTTCTACCACAGAGCGTTGTGTTCTGATTTGTTCTACCACAGAGCGTTGTGTTCTGATTGGTCCTACCATAGAGCGTTGTGTTCTGATTGGTTCTACCATAGAGCGTTGTGTTCTGATTGGTCCTGCCATAGAACGTTGTGTTCTGATTGGTCCTGCCAAAGAGCGTTGTGTTCTGACTGGTCCTGCCATAGAGCGTTGTGTTCTGATTGGTCCTGCCATAGAGCGTTGTGTTCTGATTGGTCCTACCACAGAGCGTTGTATTCTGATTGGTCCTACCACAGAGCGTTGTATTCTGATTGGTCCTACCACAGAGCGTTGTGTTCTGATTGGCCCTACCACAGAGCGTTGTATTCTGATTGGTCCTACCACAGAGCGTTGTATTCTGATTGGTCCTACCACAGAGCGTTGTATTCTGATTGGTCCTATCATAGAGCATTATGTCCTGACTGGTACTTTTGCACACGCACACACACACACACACACACACACACACACACACACACACACACACACACACACACACACACACACACACACACACACACGGACGCATGCACACACACACACACACACACACACACACACACACACACACACACACACACACACACACACACACACACACACACACACTGAATGACCGCCATGAATACTACAGCACAGCGTTGCCCGTGGATGCCAGAGACACAGTAGACGGAGGGGGGGGGGGGGCGGGGGGGGGGGGGGGGAGGTGACTGGCTGTCTTCATGGCCGAGGGGAGGGCACAACCTGCTCTTTAGGCTGTTTGTCTTGCACTTAAAACAGAGTTATCTTTTCCTGGAAGGAAGCGGAAACAGACGACTGGCGGGGACCATGTTATCTGATAGGAGGGATCTGGCTTTACATCTTGTGGATACTGTCTAGAGGGAGGACTTTCTTGGCCGACGTTTTGAAGAGAGTGTTTACCACATGCCTTATTCCTTTCTTTCTTGTCTCTGGTTGAGGCAGACGCATATATATCAGGAAAAAATGGTGAGCATGTTTTCAATGATCGGCAGATGTGGGGTCAAGACTGCAGACTACTAAAAGCCAGACTCGGCTGACGTAAAGAATAAACCTGTCTTGTACTTTGTTTTTTGTTTTTATAAACCTGGGTTGGGCTTTGTTTCAAAACGGTTTGGGCTTTGTTTCAACATGGGTTGGGCTTTGTTTCAACCTCATCTGCTGCTGGCCACTCAGCTGAGTGTGTTAGAGATTTGCCAATATGGTATCTGGAATGATTCGTCTGGTACAAGATCTTGATACTTTGATTGATAGACAAAGGTGACATACGGACTGTTAATTAAAGCATGGTAGCCCCCAAGCACTTCCAAGTAACTGTTCCAACGTGTCTGCCCTCACGATGTGATGGAGGGGAGGAGGTTTATCCCAGCTGACGGAGCTACAAAGCAGTGGTCTGACCAAAGATAGTTCGCCCTACGGAAAGATGGTTCACTCCGCGGAAAAGTGAAGCCAGATGGCTGGCACATTCCATGCTGCCACTCCCACCCTGACATGCTATCTTTCCACGCGTGTCCAACATGGCGAGTAAGGCAGGAGGCAACTGGTGCGCCGCGCCGAACTGTTTTAATTCTCGGAAGAAGGGGTTCCGGTGTTTTTCTTTTCCAAAAGACGAAGAAAGGTGAGATCATTTTCTGTGTTACATTTCCTGAATACGTTGTTTTAATTAAGAGAGAGAGAGAGAGAGAGAGAGAGAGAGAGAGAGAGAGAGAGAGAGAGAGTCAGTTCCACTGCGTGAGCGAGGAAATTGCTCCCGCGATGTTGTCATGCAGAAGCCGAGAGAGAGAGCGTAC
>CM031628.1:42667375-42702375 GCA_018398815.1 Conus ventricosus
AGCGGCTCCATGACAGCAATGTCCTCTGGCAGGCAGTGGCTCCATTGACAGCAATGTCCTGTGGCAGGCAGCGGCTCCATGACAGCAATGTCCTGTGGCAGGCAGTGGCTCCATTGACAGCAATGTCCTGTGGCAGGCAGCGGCTCCATGACAGCAATGTCCTGTGGCAGGCAGTGGCTCCATTGACAGCAATGTCCTGTGGCAGGCAGTGGCTCCATTACACCAATGTCCTCTGGCAGGCAGCGGATCCATTAAAATGGCCAGCTCCTTCTCCCAGCCCTCCACCCCCCACCTCTTGCCCCACCACTCACTGCTTCTCCCAACCCTCCATCCCCCTCATCTTGCCCCACCTCACTGCTTCTCCCAGCCCTCCACCCCCCCCACCTCTTGCCCCACCTCACTGCTTCCTCCCAGCCCTCCACCCCCCACCTCTTGCCCCACCTCACTGCTTCTCCCAACCCTCCATCCCCCTCCTCTTGCCCCACCTCACTGCTTCTCCCAACCCTCCACCCACCCCCCTCCTCTTGCCTTCCATCCCCCTCCTCTTGCCCCACCTCACTGCTTCTCCCAACCCTCCACCCCCCACCTCTTGCCCCACCTCACTGCTTCTCCCAACCCTCCACCCCCCCACCTCTTGCCCCACCTCACTGCTTCTCCCAGCCCTCCACCCCCCACCTCTTGCCCCACCTCACTGCTTCTCCCAACCCTCCATCCCCCTCCTCTTGCCCCACCTCACTGCTTCTCCTAACCCTCCACCCACCCCCCTCCTCTTGCCTTCCATCCCCCTCCTCTTGCCCCACCTCACTGCTTCTCCCAACCCTCCACCCCCCACCTCTTGCCCCACCTCACTGCTTCTCCCAACCCTCCACCCCCCACCTCTTGCCCCACCTCACTGCTTCTCCCAACCCTCCACCCCCCACCTCTTGCCCCACCTCACTGCTTCTCCCAACCCTCCACCCCCCCACCTCTTGCCCCACCTCACTGCTTCTCCCAGCCCTCCACCCCCCTCCTCTTGCCCCACCTCACTGCTTCTCCCAACCCTCCACCCCCCTCCTATTGCCCCACCTCACTGCTTCTCCCAACCCTCCACCCCCCTCCTCTTGCCCCACCTCACAGCTTCTCCCAACCCTCCACCCCCCTCCTCTTGCCCCACCTCACTGCTTCTCCCAACCCTCCATCCTCTTGCCCCACCTCACAGCTTCTCCCAGCCCTCCACCCCCCTCCTCTTGCCCCACCTCACTGCTTCTCCCAACCCCCACCCCCCTCCTCTTGCCCCACCTCACTGCTTCTCCCAACCCTCCACCCCCCCTCCTCTTGCCCCACCTCACTGCTTCTCCCAACCCTCCAACCCCATCCTCTTGCCCCACCTCACTGCTTCTCCCAGCCCTCCACCCCCCTCCTCTTGCCCCACCTCACAGCTTCTCCCAGCCCTCCACCCCCCTCCTCTTGCCCCACCTCACTGCTTCTCCCAACCCTCCAACCCCATCCTCTTGCCCCACCTCACTGCTTCTCCCAACCCCCCCCCCCTCCTCTTGCCCCACCTCACAGCTTCTCCCAACCCCCCCTCCTCTTGCCCCACCTCACAGCTTCTCCCAGCCCTCCACCCCCCTTCCTGTTGCCTTCCATCCCCCCTCCTCTTGTCCCACCTCACAGCTTCTCCCAACCCTCCATCCCCCCTCCTCTTGCCTTCCATCCCCCCTCCTCTTGCCCCACCTCACTGCTTCTCCCAACCCTACACCCCCCTCCTCTTGCCCCACCTCACTGCTTCTCCCAACCCTCCACCCCCCCCCCCCATCCTCTTGCCCCACCTCACAGCTTCTCTCAACCCTTCAGCCCCCTCCTCTTGCCCCACCTCACAGCTTCTCCCAACCCTCCATCCCCCTCCTCTTGCCTTCCATCCCCCTCCTCTTGCCCCACCTCACAGCTTCTCCCAACCTCCACCCCCCCTCCTCTTGCCCCACCTCACAGCTTCTCCCAACCCTCCACCCCCCACCTCTTGCCCCACCTCACAGCTTCTCCCAACCCTCCATCCCCCTCCTCTTGCCCCACCTCACAGCTTCTCCCAACCCTCCACCCCTCCTCCTCTTGCCCCACCTCACAGCTTCTCCCAACCCTCCACCCCCCCTCCTCTTGCCCCACCTCACAGCTTCTCCCAACCCTCCATCCCCTCCTCTTGCCCCACCTCACAGCTTCTCCCAACCCTCCATCTTCCTTCCTCTTGCCCCACCTCACTGGATAGTGCTGGTCAGCCCAGATGTACTACAAGGAAACTGTACACACCAAGTACCCCTCATGACGTCATAACCCTCGCAACGACGATGGTGCAGGTCTTCAGAAAGAAGAAGAAGAAGAAGAAGAAGAAGAAGAAGAAGAAGAAGAAGAAGAAGAAGAAGAAAAAAGAAGGAGAAGAAGAAGAAGAAAAAGAAGAGAAAAAGAAGGAGGAGGTGAGGAGAAGGAGGAGAAGAAGAAGCAGGAGGGGATGGAGAGGAGGAAAAAGAAAAAGAAGGAGGGATGAAGAGAAGAAGAAGAAGAAGAACAAGAATAAGAAGAAGAAGAAGAAGAAGAAGAAGAAGAAGAAGAAGAAGAAGAAGAAAAATCTCACCGGCCATGGACAGGACAGTAATTCGCCCAACAATGGACCAACTGACCAAGTACCTGATCCATTTCTGTGACCTGCTTTCAACAGACAACACTGCCCAGCTCAATGAGAGGAAGTCAAGGACCTATCGTCTTTCTTTCCGTGGAATCAGTTCCTTTCCACTCATCCTCTCTGTGACGAAACGACGAAAAGAATATTGGCTGTTTTCGGTTTCGAATGGATCACCGTACTTCTCTGTCCGTCGGTGTCCTTAACTCGCCGCTGGATAGACATGGGACTGGGACTGCTAAGTCGTCTGCAATGTACCCAATAGCCTGCTTTGACGGTATTATAAAGGGAGGAAACTATGACAGCACTGTGGTGCGCACCAAGCGCTGAGGCTCTGTCTTACTAAGTGTTCTCTATTAAAATGATAGGGTAGTTTTTGTATCAAAATTCACCTCCACCCTCTGTCTTACTAATGTGTTCTCTATTAAAATGATAGGGTAGTTTTTGTATCAAAATTCACCTCCACCCATTGTCTTACTGGTGTGTTCTCTATTAGAATGATTGGGTAGTTTTCATTTCAAAATTCACCTCCACGCTCTGTCTTACTAGTGGTGGAATGAGCAACGTTCTGGTACTAATTACCAGCAGAAAGTTTTACTTTTCTCTGGAATGAAAAAAACAACAACTCTGAAATGGCTCAGGAGTAATTCACCTTAGCCTAAAGCACTTAAAAGTGCTTGTGCCCTGAATAAGAAATAGTTCCGAACATGAAAAGATGTTTAAAAAGTTGAGCGACTCACGTTGATTGCAATGTCATACACAAACCTTTACTTTTTACACAAGATTAAAATGCACAAAATAGTTATAAAGTCACTCTGGCCTCATGTGGGCTGGCCTCTCTTCACTATCTCTCATCATAAAAGAGGGACTGATCTCTCAATGTGAGTTGGAGTCCAGTGGGTACACAAGCACTCAGCTTTGAAGATGATGAAGTGTGCAGTGGGTACACACGCACTAAGCTTTAAAGATGGAGGTTGCAGTTGGTACACACGCACTCAGCTTTGAAGATGGAGAGGTGTGCAGTGGGTACACAAGCACTCAGTTTTCAAGATTGTGAGGTGTGCGGTGGGTACTCAAGCACTCAGCTTTAAAGATGGAGAGTTGTGCAGTGGGTACACAAGCACTCAGCTTTGAAGACAGTGAGGTGTGCAGATCTCTCTCTAGATTTTGTAGGCCAGTTTTTAATGCGGCTGCGTCATAGCTTCAATTCTTGATCCTGTGCTGGGCCAGGTCTGTAGATGTCACATGGTGACATGGTCTGTGGAGATGACAGAGCCTGGTCTGTAGATGTCACATGGTGACATGGTCTGTGGAGATGACAGAGCCTGGTCTGTAGATGTCACATGGTGACATGGTCTGTGGAGATGACAGAGCCTGGTCTATAGATGTCACATGGTGACATGGTCTGTGGAGATGACAGAGCCTGGTCTGTAGATGTCACATGGTGACATGGTCTGTGGAGATGACAGAGCCTGGTCTGTAGATGTCACATGGTGACATGGTCTGTGGAGATGACAGAGCCTGGTCTGTAGATGTCACATGGTGACATGGTCTGTGGAGATGACAGAGCCAGTTCTGTAGATGTCACATGGTGACATGGTCTGTGGAGATGACAGAGCCTGGTCTGTAGATGAGTGGCTAGGAGTTCGGCTTGACAAATCCTTACACCTTGCTGACTTTCAGGGAAAGTGTGAGGTCTCAGCCGACAAAAAAAGTAACACCAACGTAAACTGTATCACCTTTGCTTTTCATTCTCTACTTTACTTCTTCACTCAGGGTTTGAGTGGATTTGAACAAGTGATATGACACGGTAAGAAGCTGCTAAACAATTGAAACAAGGGAAATAACTTTTCAGTGTGGTCAACTACTATTGTGATGTGATAAGGCACTTGAATGCACTTAGTCCAAGTGCACATGTTAATCAGAATCACCTACGAGAGGGTATTAAGACAAGCAACAGTATTCAAAAATAATCTCAAAGATTTTGCAAAGTATTACCATGAAGTTATGCTGTCAAAAGATAGTGATCATTAATCATCGTAACAGACTTCACAAAGTATTGGCATAGTTGTATTGTCAAGCTATAAGGCATAAATACAAACAGCGCATAGCGTCAAGACTTAGAAACTAGCTTCGATTTCATTTCTTCTGGGCCAGTCATGAAACTTTACACAGGATCTCAGGGTAGGTGAGATGACCATTCTTCTCTGTGGCATGTACCAGTGTTGAGTTTTACACACTGAAAGTTGACTCTGTTCAGCCTGAACGCCTATGGTGGATCAGTGGAGTTGTGGGTCTTGTTCTCTCTTTTTAGAGAGTTAACTATTTCGCAACGCACCGTGCGATAGTTGCGGCAACTCCGTCGACCCGTTCACAATGACCCGATCCGGAGTTTCGACAACGCTGCTGTGCTCCCTGTACACAACTAAAAGAAAATCCCCTGTTCTCTCGTCTATGGTCTAAATGATGAAGCTGCCTTAAATATTTAGCAGAGACTTCTAGCCATTGGAAAGAGTAAGTTAACATGCACTAGCAATGACCTATGTGACCTTAGAGTAGTCAGAATAAAGAGACTCGTCTGGCACTGGGAATATCTGCAGACGGCACATGTGGAATTTCCTGCCTCACCAACATGTCGGGCAGAAGAAGAAAAAAAAACAGCACGGTGAACTTTTTTGTGTGTGCTTTTTTGCTTTTGCGCTCAGCTCTTTCATGATTGCTCTATGCATCGAACAGTTTTATACGTGGTATTGTCTGAGGCCAAAACAGTGAAAAGTGTGTACAGTGTGCAATGATTTATTTTATTTTATTTTTACTTGGATTACACGTAGTGGATACCTCAGGCTTTCTCTGCATCTATTCAAAGTAAGAGTGAAATGTTATGCCCCTTTTCTTCCTCATTTGCTGTTGTCATACTAACCAAACAAATGTAAACAAGATTGTGTTCTCCAACGTGCTAGGTATGTTGTTTTCGTAACTGTAGCGTTGCTATTTGCTTAAATTAAATATATCTAAGTGTATGTTCATTGAAAAGTTTGCGTTTTATCCTTTCTGTTGATATATAACGATAGGTTGTTACGTTTATATTAGGGGACGTAACATGAAATAAAAAAAATGCGAAAATCGCGTGTCTGCAATGGTTGGAAGCACGTGTGAAGCACACGGTGCCAGGAAGTGACGTTGCTCTGCTGCGCCCCTCGTGAAAGAAGACAGCTACCCATCATGCCTCTGATTCCTGTCTGATCGACAGGTTGTCAGGGTAACGTGACAGCCAACAAAAAGTTATTATGGAAAAAAAGGGGTGGGGGGGGGAGGGAGGGGGGGGGTGGGGGGGGGGGGGGGGGGGGGGGTAGGCATATGAAGGAAAGGGGCCGGAATAGCCCAGTTGGTAGAGCGCCGGACTCGTAATCCAAGGGTTGCGGGGTCGAATCTCCACCGGGCCGTTTCGGTACAGGGGGATTTTTCCCTCGGAGTTAACATTGGTTCTGACTTCATTCCCCATACAGTCCTTTAGATGAGACTATAAACTGAGGTTCCGTGTGTGAACGCACGCACAACATCTTGCACACACGTAAAATCCCATCACCAACTTTCGGAAGAGAAGGCCAGTTTGGCCGTTGGTATGGATGACACGTTACACATAGCATGCACCTTCCCCGAAGATGGAGTATGGCTGCCTTAATGGCAGGATAAAAAACGGTCATGCACACAAAACTCCACTCCTTTCGTTGGGCAGATGGGATTAATACTTGCCTGTCTATACAGGGAGTGTCCGCAGGAGTATCAGCCTGCGTACACAGAAGAAAAATATGAAGGAAGGGGGTGGGGTGGGGTGGGGAGATAGGTTATCTGAAAAGAGAGTTACCTGCAGTGTGACGTCATGTAGTTTTGATAAGAGATAATCTCTCAGATGTTGGTGATGTTCAGCTTGTTTGCTGATGACCAGTGTTGTGGTGTTCACCACGCACGCCACACGCATGGGTTGACAAACTAGGTGAAGAGCATCACGACTGCTAGCATCCTTTGCACTGTCATGGGGGGCAGAGGAAATGCTTGTCCCGTCCACAAGCAGTCACGGCGCTATCAGATAGGCGGGGGAGAGTTAGGAAAATTTCTGCTATCGATATAGAGGCTTTCAAATCTGATCTGACCACGGCCATACCGAGCGAGCCATCGGCCTGTCAGCTGACCTCTGCCCTCCGTGCCACGCTTGATAAGCATGCTCCAGTGAGCAGGCGCTTGATCACTGATCGCTCACTGTGTCAATGGCACAACACAGTGGGTCCCGAGTTGTCGGAGGCCAAGCAGGAGAGGAGGGGGGGGGGGGGGGGGGGGGGGGGTTGAGAGGCGATGGCGCGCCACGGGACTGACTGTGCACAGGGAAATTTATCAAACTGCGAGAAATCATGTCATTGACATTGTTCATCAAGCAAAAACTTTGTTCTATTCTTCAAAGATATTGGCCTGTAATACGGCCAAGCAACTATTTAATGTCACAAAATAGTCTCCTAGGCAAAGTCAGCTACTCCCCCTTCCCACCATCTTCCAAACTCAAGAGCTCCCTCAGAAATTCTTAGAGTTTTTCAATGGCAAAATTGACACTATCCGTGAAAAGCTAGATTCTACTGCACCTGTACATTCTCTAAATGACAAAGTATACTGTGGACCTCCTCTGGCTTGTGTTAGCCCTGTTAGTCAAGACTATGTCAAAAAACTTTGTTTGCGATGCAGCCCTAAATCATGTGAACTTGATGCCATTCCCACTAGCTTGCTCTCTCAGTGCATTGATGACGTCCTACCCCATCTTACCCATGTTATCAATACCTCTTTGTCCTCTGGTCACGTTCCTGAAATCTTCCGGTCCGCAGTGGTACGTCCATTGATCAAGAAACCTTCATTAGATAAAAATGTTTTAAAGAATTATCGGCCTGTATCAAATTTGTCATTTCTATCAAAATTATTGGAGAAGATCGTTTTGGAACAAATTCTAGAACATCTCGAAAAGAATCACGTTTTGAATCCTCATCAATCTGCTTACAGACAAGGCCATAGTTGTGAGACAGCACTCCGTATAGTCAATGACCTCCTCTGTGGGCTTGACGATGGGAATGTTTCATTAGATAAAATGTTTTAAAGAATTATCGGCCTGTATCAAATTTGTCATTTCTATCAAAATTATTGGAGAAGATCGTTTTGGAACACATTCTAGAACATCTCGAAAAGAATCACGTTTTGAATCCTCATCAATCTGCTTACAGACAAGGCCATAGTTGTGAGACAGCACTCCGTATAGTCAATGACCTCCTCTGTGGGCTTGACGATGGGAATGTTTCCTTATTAGCGATGTTAGACCTCTCCGCAGCATTTGACACGATCGATCATAATATTTTGTTCTCACGGCTTTAAACTTTCTTTGGATTCAAAGACACAGTTCTGAACTGGATTATTTCTTACCTGACTGGACGGACTCAGACAGTGTGTGTACAGGGCAGATACTCAGACAGTTCTCCTCTTAGGTACGGTGTGCCTCAGGGTTCTGTACTGGGGCCAGTCCTTTTTGTGCTGTGTGCTAGTCCTGTATCTGACGTAATCAGTGGTCACGCCATGTCGCATGAGAGCTTTGCTGACGATACTCAACTTCATCAGTCGGCTCCCATTGCTGAAATTGACTCACTGATTTCTCGGATGCGGGGCTGCATTGCTGACCTGAAGGACTGGATGACAACCAACAAACTACAACTAAACGACGACAAGACTGAACTCATGTTCGTGACAAAACAACCTAACCATCCTTCTCTGCCTTCAACTGTCACTATCAATGACTGTACTGTCGCTGTCTCCACCTCTGTCCGCAGTCTAGGAGTCATTCTTTACCATTCCCTTTTCTTTGAGAAACAGGTTTCAAATATCTGCAAGATTGCATATTTAGAACTAAGAAGAATCAGCTCCGTACGTCACCTTCTCTCTGCAGATGCTACAAAAACTCTCATTTGTGCATTTGTCTTATCTAGAATAGATTACTGCAACTCACTTTTGGCCGGCCTTCCAAAATACCTGACAGAAAGATTACAGCGAATCCAAAATCATGCAGCCCGAGTCGTCCGTAGAGCAGCGAAAATATGATCACATTTCGCCTCTACTTCACTCTCTTCACTGGCTATCTGTCTCAAACCGTATCTCGTACAAAATCTCAACTCTCACTTTCTCTGCTCTCTTTGAAAATGGACCTTCTTATCTCTCAGATCTCCTTAAAATCTACACCCCCTCTCGACAACTACGCTCCTGTGCTGACGACCGCCTTCTACGAATGACTCGCTTCAGGACTACTACTGGTGAAAGATCTTTCTCTTTTCAAGCTCCAGCGGCGTGGAACAGACTGCCAGACTCTCTCAGACATTCAGATTCTATCTCTTCTTTCAAATCTAAACTTAAAACCCATCTGTTTTCTCATAATTAGTCAATGCTGTGGTGTGTGTGTGTGTGTGGGGGGGGGGGGGGGGGGGGGGGGGGGTGACAACTATCCATAGCCGTCTGGGCCTTTTTCAAATGTAGTGGTATGTGTATGTTCTCTATTATAGCATTGTTGTTGATTGAACGTTATAGGATTAAGCTTTTGTAGTGATATCAGATAGGAGGGGGAGAGAGGCAGTCACGGCGCTATAAGAAGGGAGAGAGCAGTCACAGCGCTATAGGAGGGGAGAGAGCAGTCACAGCGCTATAGGAGGGGAGAGAGCAGTCACAGCGCTATAGGAGGGGAGAGAGCAGTCACAGCGCTATAGGAGGGGAGAGAGCAGTCACAGCGCTATAGGAGGGGAGAGAGCAGTCACAGCGCTATAGAAGGGGAGAGAGCAGTCACGGCGCTATAGGAAGGGAGAGAGCAGTCACGGTGCTATAGGAAGGGAGAGAGCAGTCACGGCGCTATAGGAAGGGAGAGAGCAGTCACGGTGCTATAGGAGGGGAGAGAGCAGTCACGGCGCTATAGGAGGGGAGAGAGCAGTCACGGCGCTATAGGAAGGGAGAGAGCAGTCACGGCGCTATAGGAGGGGAGAGAGCAGTCACGGCGCTATAGGAGGGGAGAGAGCAGTCACGGCGCTATTAGATAGGAGGGGGGAGAGCAGTCACGGCGCTATCAGACAGGAGGGGGAGAGAGCAGTCACGGTGCTATAGGAAGGGAGAGAGCAGTCACGGCGCTATAAGAGGGGAGAGAGCAGTCACGGCGCTATAGGAGGGGAGAGAGCAGTCACGGCGCTATAGGAGGGGAAAGAGAGCAGTCACGGCGCTATAGGAGGGGAGAGAGCAGTCACGGCGCTATAGGAGGGGAGAGAGCAGTCACGGCGCTATAGGAGGGGGGAGAGCAATCACGGCGCTATAGGAAGGGAGAGAGCAGTCACGGCGCTATAGGAAGGGAGAGAGCAGTCACGGCGCTAGAGGAAGGGAGAGAGCAGTCACGGCGCTATAGGAAGGGAGAGAGCAGTCACGGCGCTATCAGATAGGAGGGGAGAGAGCAGTCACGGCGCTATAGGAGGGGAGAGAGCAGTCACGGCGCTATGGAGGGGAGGAGAGCGGTCACGGCGCTATTAGATAGGAGGGGAGAGAGCAGTCACGGCGCTATAGGAGGGGAGAGAGCAGTCACGGCGCTATCAGATAGGAGGGGAGAGAGCAGTCACGGTGCTATAGGAGGGGAGAGAGCTGTCCACGGCGCTATCAGATAGGAGGGGAGAGAGCAGTCACGGTGCTATAGGAGGGGAGAGAGCTGTCACGGCGCTATCAGATAGGAGGGGAGAGAGCAGTCACGGCGCTATAGGAGGGAGAGAGCAGTCACGGCGCTATAGGAGGGGAGAGAGCAGTCACGGCGCTATAGGAGGGGAGAGAGCGGTCACGGCGCTATAGGAGAGGAGAGAGCAGTCACAACGCTATAGGAGGAAAGAGAGAGCAGTCACGGCGCTATAGGAGGGGGGAGTCAGTCACGGCGCTATAGGAGGAGAGAGAGAGCAGTCACGGTGCTATAGGAGGAGAGAGAGAGAAGTCACGGCGCTATAGGAGGGGGGAGTCAGTCACGGCGCTATAGGAGGGGAGAGAGCAGTCAGGGCGCTATAGGAGGGGAGAGAGCGGTCATGGCGCTATAGGAGGGGAGAGAGCAGTCACGGCACTATAGGAGAGGAGAGAGCAGATCACGGCGCTATAGGAGGAGAGAGAGAGCAGTCACGGCGCTATAGGAGGGGGGAGTCAGTCACGGCGCTATAGGAGGAAGAGAGCAGTCACGGTGCTATAGGATGGGGAGAGAGCAGTCACGGCACTATAGGAAGGGAGAGAGCAGTCACGGCACTATAGGAGAGGAGAGAGCAGTCACGGCGCTATAGGAGGAGAGAGAGAGCAGTCACGGCGCTATAGGAGGGGGGAGTCAGTCACGGCGCTATAGGAGGAAGAGAGAAGTCACGGTGCTATAGGAAGGGAGAGAGCAGTCACTGCGCTATAGGAGGGAGGGAGGGAGCAGTCACGGCGCTATGAGATAGGAGGGGGGGAGAGCAGTCACGGCGCTATTAGATAGGAGGGGGGAGAGCAGTCACGGCGCTATTAGATAGAAGGGGGGAGAGCAGTCACGGCGCTATTAGATAGGAGGGGGGAGAGCAGTCACGGTGCTATGAGACAGGAGGGGTTAGAGCAGTCACGGCGCTATGAGATAGGAGGGGGGGGGGGGGGGGGGGGGGAGCAGTCACGGCGCTATTAGATAGGAGGGGGGGAGAGCAGTCACGGCGCTATGAGATAGGAGGGGGGAGAGCAGTCACGGCGCTATGTAGATAGGAGGGGGGGAGAGCAGTCACGGCGCTATTAGATAGGAGGGGGAGAGCAGTCACGGCGCATATAGATAGGAGGGGGAGAGCAGTCACGGTGCTATGAGATAGGAGGGGGGTAGAGCAGTCACGGCGCTATTAGATAGGAGGGGGGAGAGCAGTCACGGTGCTATTAGATAGGAGGGGGGGAGAGCAGTCACGGTGCTATAGATAGGAGGAGGGGTGGGAGAGCAGTCACGGCGCTATGAGATAGGAGGGGGGGGGGGAGAGCAGTCACGGGCTATTAGATAGGAGGGGGGGGGGGAGAGCAGTCACGGTGCTATGAGATAGGAGGGGGGGGGGGAGAGCAGTCACGGTGCTATGAGATAGGGGGGGGGGGGGGGGGAGAGCAGTCACGGTGCTATGAGATAGGAGGGGGGGGAGAGCAGTCACGGTGCTATGAGATAGGGGGGGGGGAGAGCAGTCACGGTGCTATGAGATAGGAGGGGGGGGGGGGAGGCAGTCACGGTGCTATGAGATAGGGGGGGGGGAGGGGGGGGGGGGGAGCAGTCACGGTGCTATGAGATAGGAGGGGGGGGAGCAGTCAGGGCTTTGAGATAGGAGGGGGAGAGCAGTCACGGGCGCTATTAGATAGGAGGGGGGAAGCAAGTCACGGGCTGTGAGTAGGAGGGGGGGGGGAGAGCAGTCCGGTGCTATGAGATAGGAGGGGGGGGAGGGCAGTACGGTGCTGTAGATAGGAGGGGGGAGAGCAGTCACGGTGCTTGAGATAGGAGGGGGGGGGAGCAGTCACGGTGCTTGAGTTAGGAGGGGGGAGAGCAGTCACGGTGCTATGGATAGGAGGGGGGAGAGCAGTCACGGCGCCTATGGATAGGAGGGGGGAGAGCAGTCACGGTGCTGTGAGATAGGAGGGGGGGAGAGGCAGTCACGGTGCTATGAGATAGGAGGGGGAGAGAGAGTCACGGTGCTTGAGATAGGAGGGGGGAGCAGTCACGGTGTATGAGATAGGAGGGGGGGAGAGCAGTCACGGTGCTGTGAGTAGGAGGGGGGGAGAGCAGTCACGGTGCTATGAGATAGGAGGGGAGGGGGGAGAGCAGTCACGGTGCTATGAGATAGGAGGGGGGAGGCAGTCACGGTGCTATGAGATAGGAGGGGGGAGAGCAGTCACGGTGCTATGAGATAGGAGGGGGGAGAGCAGTCACGGTGCTATGTAGATAGGAGGGGGGGGGGGGAGAGCAGTCACGGTGCTATGAGATAGGAGGGGAGGGGGGGAGAGCAGTCACGGTGTATGAGATAGGAGGGGGGGGGAGAGCAGTCACGGTGCTATGAGATAGGAGGGGGGGGGGGAGAGCAGTCACGGTGCTATAGATAGGGGGGAGGGGGGGAGAGCAGTCACGGTGCTATGAGATGGAGGGGGGGGGAAAGCAGTCACGGTGCTATGAGATAGGAGGGGGGGAGAGCGTCCGGTGCTATGAGATGAGGGGGGGGGAGAGCAGTCACGGTGCTTGAGATAGGAGGGAGGGGGGGGGGGGGAGCAGTCACGTGCTAGAGATAGGGGTGGGGGGGGGAGCAGTCACGGTGCTTTGGATGGGAGGGAAGGGGAGAGCAGTCACGGTGCTATGAGATAGGGGGGCGTCGGTGAGAGCAGTCATCCGTAGCTATGAGTTGGAGGGGGGACATCACTTATAGGGGGAGAGCAGTCACGGTGCTATGAGATAGGAGGGGATGGGGGAGAGCAGTCCGGTGCTAGATAGAGGAGGGGAGGGGGGAGAGGCATCACGGTGCTATGAGATAGGAGGGGAGGGGGGGAGAGCAGTCACGGTGCTATGAGATAGGAGGGGGGGGAGAGCAGTCACGGTGCTATGAGATAGGAGGGGGAGAGCAGTCACGGTGCTATTAGATGGAGGGGGGGAGAGCAGTCACGGCGCTATTAGATAGGAGGGGGGGGGGAGAGCGTCACGGTGATGAGATAGGAGGGGGGGAGAGAGTCACGGGTATGAGATAGGGGGGGGGGAGAGCAGTCACGGTGCTATGAGATAGGAGGGGGGGAGAGCAGTCACGGTGCTATTGAGATAGGAGGGGGGGGAGGCAGTCACGGTGCTATGAGATAGGAGGGGGGGGGAGAGAGCAGTCACGGCGCTATGAGATAGGAGGGGGAGAGCAGTCACGGTGCTATGAGTTAGGAGGGGGGAGAGCAGTCACGGTGCTATGAGATAGGAGGGGGTGAGAGCAGTCACGGCTTGAGATAGGAGGGGGGAGAGAGCAGTCACGGCGCTATGAGTAGGAGGGGGGAGCAGTCACGGTGTGTATTAGATAGGAGGGGGGAGAGCAGTACGGTGCTATGAGATAGGAGGGGGGGGGGGAGAGCAGTCACGGTGCTATGAGATAGGAGGGGAGGGGGGAGAGCAGTCACGGTGCTATGAGTGGGAGGGGGGGAGAGCAGTCACGGTGCTATGAGATAGGAGGGGGAGAGCAGTCACGGTGCTATTAGATAGGAGGGGGGAGAGCAGTCACGGGTTTATAGATAGGGGGGAGGGGGGAGAGCAGTCACGGTGCTTATGAGATAGGAGGGGGGAAGAGCAGTCACGGTGCTATGAGATAGGAGGGGGGGAGAGCAGTCACGGTGCTATGAGATAGGAGGGGGGGGAGAGCAGTCAGGGGTGCTATGAGTTTGGGGGGGGAGAGCTGTCACGGTGCTATGAGATAGGAGGGGGGAGAGCAGTCCGGCGCTTGAGATAGGAGGGGGAGAGCAGTCACGGTGCTATGGATAGGAGGGGGGGAGAGCAGTCACGGTGCTATGAGATAGGGGGGGGAGAGCAGTCACGGCGCTATGAGATAGGAGGGGGGAGAAGCAGTCACGGCGCTATGAGAAAAGGAGGGGGGAGAGCAGGTCAGGGTTTGCTATTAGTAGGAGGGGGGAGAGCAGTCACGGTGCTATGAGATGGAGGGGAGGGGGGGAGGCAGTCACGGTGCTATGAGATAGGAGGGGGGAGGCAGTCACGGTGCTATGAGATAGGAGGGGGGGGGAAAAGCAGTCACAGTGCTATGAGATAGGAGGGGGGGGGGAGGCAGTCACGGTGCTATTAGATAGGAGGGGAGGGGGGGGGGGGGAGAGCAGTCACGGTGCTATGAGATAGGAGGGGAGGGGGGGGAGAGCAGTCACGGTGCTATGAGATAGGAGGGGGGGGGGGGAGAGCAGTCACGGTGCTATGAGATAGGAGGGGAGGGGGGGAGAGGGGTCACGGTGCTATGAGATAGGAGGGGGGGGGGAGCAGTCACGGTGCTATGAGTAGGAGGGGAGGGGGGGAGAGCAGTCAGGGTGCTATGAGATAGGAGGGGGAGAGCAGTACGGTGCTATTAGATAAGGGAGGGGGAGAGCAGTCACGGTGCTATTAGATAGGAGGGGAGGGGGGGAGAGCAGTCACGGTGCTATGGATAGGAGGGGGGGGGGAGGAGCAGTCACGGTGCTATGAGTAGGAGGGAGGGGGGTAAGAGCAGTCACGGTGCTATGAGATAGGAGGGGGGGGAGCAGTCACGGTGCTATGATAGGAGGGGAGGGGGGGAGAGCAGTCACGGTGCTATGAGATAGGAGGGGGGGGAGGAGAGCAGTCACGGCGCTATTAGATAGGAGGGGGGAGAGCAATACGGGGGCTATGAGATAGAGAGGGGGATGAGGCAGTCACGGTGCTATGAAATAGGAGGGGGGGAGCAGTCACGGTGCTATGAGATAGGAGGGGGTGAGAGCAGTCACGGTGCTATTAGATAGGAGGGGGGAGAGCAGTCACGGTGCTATTAGATAGGAGGGGGGAGAGAACGTCACGGTGCTATTAGATAGGAGGGGGGGAGACAGTAGGGCTATTAGATAGGAGGGGGGGGGGGGAGGGAACAGTCACGGTGCTATGAGATAGGAGGGGGGGGGAGAGCAGTCACGGCGTATGATAGGGGGGGGAGAGCAGTCACGGTGCTTTTGGGATAGGAGGGGGGGAGAGCAGTCACGGTGCTATGAGATAGGAGGGGGGAGAGGAGTCACGGTGCTATTAATAGGAGGGGGGGAGGTCAGTCACGGTGCTATTAGATAGGAGGGGGGTAGAGCAGTCACGGTGCTATTAGATAGGGGGGGGGGGAGAGCAGTCACGGGCTATTAGATGGAGGGGGGAGAGCAGTCACGGTGCTATGAGATAGGAGGGGGAGAGCAGTCACGGCGCTATTAGATAGGAGGGGGGGAGAGCAGTCACGGTGCTATGAGATAGGAGGGGGGAGAGCAGTCACGGCGCTATTAGATAGGAGGGGGGGAGAGCAGTCACGGTGCTTGAGTAGGAGGGGAGGAGCGTAACGGTGCTATTAGATAGGAGGGGGGGGAGCAGTCACGGTCTATTAGTAGAGGGGGGGAGCAGTCCGGTGCTATGAGATAGGAGGGGGGAGAGCAGTCACGGTGCTATTAGATAGGAGGGGGAGAGCAGTCACGGTGCTATGAGATAGGAGGGGGGAGAGCAGTCACGGTGCTATTAGATAGGAGGGGGGGAGAGCAGTCACGGTGCTATGAGATAGGAGGGGGGAGAGCAGTCACGGTGCTATTAGATAGGAGGGGGGGGAGCAGTCACGGTGCTATGAGATAGGAGGGGGGGAGAGCAGTCACGGCGCTATTAGATAGGAGGGGGGGGGGTGTTGAGAGCAGTCACGGTGCTATGAGATGGGAGGGGGGAGAGCAGTCACGGCGCTATTAGATAGGAGGGGGGGAGGAGCAGTCACGGTGCTATGAGATAGGAGGGGGGAGAGCAGTCACGGCGCTATTAGATAGGAGGGGGGGGGGGGGGGAGAGCAGTCACGGCGCTGTTAGATAGGAGGGGGGGAGAGCAGTCACGGTGCTATGAGATAGGAGGGGGGGGGGGGAGAGCAGTCACGGCGCTATTAGATAGGAGGGGGGGGGAGAGAGCAGTCACGGCGCTATTAGATAGGAGGGGGGGAGAGCAGTCACGGTGCTATGAGATAGGAGGGGGGAGAGCAGTCACGGTGCTATGAGATAGGAGGGGGGAGGAGCAGTCACGGTGCTATTAGATAGGAGGGGGGGAGAGCAGTCACGGCGCTATTAGATAGGAGGGGGGGGGGGGGAACAGTCACGGTGCAATGATATAGGAGGGGGGGAGAGCAGTCACGGTGCTATTAGATAAGAGGGGGGAGAGCAGTCACGGTGCTATGAGATAGGAGGGTGGGGGGGAGAGCAGTCACGGCGCTTTTTAGATAGGAGGGGGGAGAGCAGTCAGGGTTTGCTGTGAGTAGGAGGGGGAGAGCAGTCACGGCGCTATTAGATAGGAGGGGGGAGAGCAGTCACGGTGCTATGAGATAGGAGGGGGGGGGAGAGCAGTCACGGTGCTATGAGATAGGAGGGGGGAGAGCAGTCACGGTGCTATTAGATAGGAGGGGGAGAGCAGTCACGGCGCTATTAGATAGGAGGGGGGGGGAGCAGTCACGGTGCTATGAGATAGGAGGGGGGGAGAGCAGTCACGGTGCTATTAGATAGGAGGGGGGGGGGGGGGTCAGTCAAGGCGCTATTAGATAGGAGGGGGGGGGGGGGGGGGTCAGTCAAGGCGTATTAGATAGGAGGGGGGAGAGAAGGCGTGTTAGCAATGTCGTCAGTGTAGTGGGAGGAAGGAAGCCAGACAGACACAGGGAAGAGGGGGAAGAGGGTGAGAGGGGAACGAGGCTGAGAGGACCAAACTTGACGTCGTAAAATGACGTCAACTGGTAACACTAAGGAAGTCATGACAGAGAGAGAGAGAGAGAGAGAGAGAGAGAGAGAGCTGGGAGGGCGAAGCGAGGGGGTGAGGGATTGAGGTAGTAAAAGAATGGATGGTGTGTGTGTGTGTGTGTGTGTGTGTGTTGCGCGCGCGTGCGTGCGTGCGTGCGGTGCGTGTGTGATTGTGTGTGTGTGTGTGTGTGTGTGTGTGTATGCGTGTGTGCGAATGGTCCAGTCCAATAGTGCTCTAATATGGAAAACTGCTTGCCCAACGAATGGCCCATTTAATGGTGCTCTTACATGGAAACTGCTTGCCCAGCGAATGGCCCAGTTAATGGTGCTCTTACATGGAAACTGCTTGCCCAGCGAATGGCCGGTCCAAGGCTGCTCTTATATGGGGTTCATGGACAACACTAATGGCAGTGCATAGACAAACACTAATGAGAGTGCATGGACAACACTTATGATAGTGCGTGGACAACATTAATGATAATGCATGGACAACATTCATGATAGTGCATGGACAACACTAATCATAGTGCATGGACAACACTAATGTTAGTGCATGGACAACACTAATGATAGTGCATGGACAACACTAATGACAGTACATGGACAACACTAATGATAGTGCATGGACAACACTAATGATAGTGCATGGACAACACTAATGACAGTACATGGACAACACTAATGATAGTACATGGACAACACTAATGATAGTGCATGGACAACACTAATGACAGTACATGGACAACACTAATGATAGTACATGGACAACACTAATGATAGTGCATGGACAACACTAAGGTAGTGCACGGACAACACTAATGACAGTACATGGACAACACTAATGATAGTACATGGACAACACTAATGATAGTGCATGGACAACACTAATGATAGTGCATGGACAACACTAATGATAGTGCATGGATAACACTAATGACAGTGCATGGACAACACTAATGACAGTGCATGGACAACACTAAAGGTTAGTGCATGGACAACACTAATGATGGTGCATGGACAACACTAATAGCAGTGCATGGACAACATTAATGACAGTGCATGGACAACACTAATGACAGTGCATGGACAACACTAATGGTAGTGTAAGGACAACACTAATGACAGTGCATGGACAACACTAATAGCAGTGCATGGACAACACTAATGGTAGTGTAAGGACAACACTAATGACAGTACATGGACAACACTAATAGCAGTGCATGGACAACACTAATGGTAGTGTAAGGACAACACTAATGACAGTGAATGGACAACACTAATAGCAGTGCATGGACAACACTAATGGTAGTGTAAGGACAACACTAATGACAGTGAATGGACAACACTAATAGCAGTGCATGGACAACACTAATGGTAGTGTAAGGACAACACTAATGGTAGTGTAAGGACAACACTAATGACAGTGAATGGACAACACTAATAGCAGTGCATGGACAACACTAATGGTAGTGTAAGGACAACGCTAATGGCAGAACATGTGTGGACGGTTTGTCTGAAAGGGATACGCGTTTATAGAACATACGTGGAAAATTGTGCTGTCAATTTTGTGCCGCGACGCGCTGGCTTGAAGTGAGCGGTGCACAGTGAGAACTCTGTATTCTCTCCCTTTGCTCAGCAGTTTGCGTTACCCACTCACGCAGTATTTGTACAGACAGACAGTCCCTGGCAATACGCTTAGTGCTAGAATGAGACAGCGATGAAGAAAAATTCAAAGGTTAACAAAATACGTAAATAAATAAATAAAATGAAATGAAATAAAAGAAAAAAGTTCGTATCTTTCGACTACATGTATGCCAGCTTTCACTTTCTCTCAGTCAAGGGCGAGCACTCAAAATATCGAGCAACGAAACGTCCTTCCCCTTGGAATACGTCAGGGTGTCTGTGAGTCAGAGAAGGTCACTTCCGTTCAAACAAAATGAGAAACAAAACAAACAAATACAGGAATCGACAGCTTCAGAAAGTGTGACCCTAAAACCCCAACCCTAACCTGTGTTTGTATGCGGCAACCTAAACCTCGCCTGAACCGAAGCTTAACTCCAAACTTGCTCTGACTGTGTAACTTTATGAAAGCCTTTATCGATAGGTTGTGGCTGCATGGATTGGGAAGCGATGTTGTCCTCTAAAGAAGAGAACGTTCACTTCAAGCTGCCCAGTAACTGGTAAACAACATTCATCCACACACAGGAAGCCGAAATGCACAGCCATTGTCAGCGGCCAAAAATATCCGAGTTCAAACTGGTGCGAAATCTCATCGGCCGGAAATGACATCATGGCAGGTGTCGCATTGTGCCTGGCTGAGAAGTCTAGAAACATCATTTCCTGCCAACGCTGCCTGCCTGTGCATTCCTATTGACTGTGGGCCAGTTGCCTTCATGTCTGGCGACCCGAGTTGCCCGCTTTGGATTGCAGAGGACAAGTGTCTCCAAGGGAAGAACTTTTTGACCCTGAACCAGTTAAGGTCACGATGGAGAAAGAGGAAGCGGCGATCGATGACGTCCAAAGATGAGGGAGGGAGGATTGGTGTTTCGTCTCGATTTCACACTATTCTTCTTTGTCGGAGTCCCGTTCGCTAGCGTAGGGCACCAACAACTTCCGGGCGAGAGAATTGTTTTATTGGCTGGGTTGCCCTGACTGGTAACCACATGTACTAGCCTACTGCCTACACGTAGCATATGCCTTTACAGGAATCACTGTGTGGATTTTACACATGTCAGTTTGACACTATCATCTGCCCTCACAGGAATCACTGTGTGGGTTTTACACCTGTCACTTTGACACTATCATCTGCCCTCACAGGAATCACTGTGTGGGTTTTACACCTGTCACTTTGACACTATCATCTGCCCTCACAGGAATCACTGTGTGGGTTTTACACCTGTCACTTTGACACTATCATCTGCCCTCACAGGAATCACTGTGTGGGTTTTACACATGTCACTTTGACACCATCATCTGCCCTCACAGGAATCACTGTGTGGGTTTTACACCTGTCACTTTGACACTATCAGCACGAAGAACTCGTGAACAGGAGGCAAACACAGAGCCAATCACATCAACAGGAAGTGCTAAATGCCTTCAGTATGTAGAAAGGAACGCTTACCAGCGAACGATACCTGTCCTGTTTCCTCTCCATCATTGACGTCAGGCTCCGAACACTCAGAGAACTGGACCATGACCTTTGACCTCCAAGCAAAACGACCGCATTCAGTCCGTCACTTGGGACCAGAAAGATCGTCGGCTTCTAGAGTTTAAACAAAACGAAAGTTAGGAGTCCCGTTCCGACAGTGGTCATAGCGTGGAAGCCAGGGACGCACACCCGGCGGTGTCTGTGGAAAGCCACCAACAAGGAGGCGGACAAGAAGCGACAGTGGCGATGAGTGTCATCGTGTGTCTGTTGTTTTGTGTTGGTTTCTGCTCATTCCAGACAGCATAGGCAGTACGGGACCAGGGATTGAAAACACAATCATCATAGGACGGTCTCTTTCATTCTGATTAAAGGATTGAAAGCACGTCACGTGTGTGTGTGTGTGTGTGTGTGTGTGTGTGTGTGTGTGTGTGTGTGTGTGTGTGTGTGTGTGTGTGTGTTGTGTGTGTGTGCGTGCGCGCGCGCGCGGTGTGTGTGTGTGTGTGTGTGTGTGTGTGTGTGTGTGTGTGTGTGTGTGTGATGACTCTTTGAAAGATACAAAGCGTGGGAAGGTAGCTCAGAAAATGGCAGAAGACAGCCTGCAGATAGTAGACCAGGGTGGCTTCCCTGATAAACACACAGTCTGGGCTCTGCAGTGCATGCCGATACCGAGGCGCCTCTGGCCTCTACTCATAGAGGATATCAGCACCAGCACAGTGGACTCAAAGGAGACTACAATCAACAAGCACCTGGTGTCCTGGTAGTCTCACTGACGATGAGCTCTACTGCCGTCAAGCACAGCTGAAGCTGCCTTTGAAATCCTCCAGGAGGAGTACCAAGTGGGCAACGCAAGGTGACTAACCATGTTGGAGGACTCGGATGACAAGGTCGTGAGATCAGTCCAACCCAAAGTCAAAGACAGGGAATGGGAAGGTCAGTAGACAGTGGACGTGGCAGAGGAAAAGCTTAGGATCAGGGAACGAACAGGACATGCAGAGGCTGGGGTCGACAGACATAAAGTGAGGGTCAAAGGCCAAAGGGCATCCACAGAGAGCACCTAGCAACAGAGGATATGAAGAAAGAAAGGGACGCCGGGAGATTCCAGAATGCCGGCAGTCCAGCTAGCAAGGCGCCGCTCAGGATCACCTTCATCCCCAGACTTCCTGCCCTCCGATCCAAACCTGGTCAGAGGAGGGAATCAGTGGCCCCTGCCTGTCCCTCTGTCGGGGGAAAGGAGCAGTGGCCCCTGCCTGTCCCTCTGTCGGGGGGAAAGGAGCAGTGGCCCCTGCCTGTCCCTCTGTCGGGGGAAAGGAGCAGTGGCCCTGCCTGTCCCTCTGTCGGGGGAAAGGAACAGTGGCCCCCGCCTGTCCCTCTGTCGGCGGAAAGGAACAGTGGCCCCCCCTGTCCCTCTGTCGGGGGAAAGGAGCAGTGGCCCCTGCCTGTCCCTCTGTCGGGGGAAAGGAACAGTGGCCCTGCCTGTCCCTCTGTCGGGGCAAAGGAGCAGTGGAACGTGTCCTGGTCTCTTGCAAAGCAGCGCCATCCCAGGGAGCGCACACATGGAGACATGATCACGCGTTCAAGATGATCGCACACACGATGAGCACTGCCAGGGGAAACACTACGCCACCGCAGGTCCCAGCAACGACCTCCTACACGACAGGGACCACAGCTCATGGTGCGGAAGAACTGTGACATCAGGAGCATGGAATCAGGGTGTGCTGGGTGGAGCCAGTGACTGGAAGTTACACAGCGACGTGGACTAGCCATCCGCCTGAAAGGTCTACAAAGGGCAATGGACTGAGACGCCCACGCTCCACGAGATGACAGGTTCAAGGTCCGCCAGCTCCCAGGGGGAAAAAAAGGTTCACCAGCGACAGGATATCTCCAGCCATGACCTGGATGTGGCCCGGACACCTTGGAATGTAAAACGTTCAGGGCCTAAACACTTGTCGGAGGGGGGAAAGGGGCCAGGGGGAGTAGGGGGTGGGGGTGGGGGGGTTAGAAGAGGGAGGGATTCGACTGTCAAACTCTTCCGGAGTTTCTTCCCAATGCATACATGAATCTCTCTCTCTCTCTCTCTCTCTCTCTCTCTCTCTCTCTCTCTCTCTCTCTCTCTCTCTCTCTCTCTCTCTCTCTCTCTCTCTCTCTCTGTCTGTCTGTCTGTCTCTCTCTCTCTGTCTCTCTCTCTCTCTAGCGTGAATGTATGTATATAGATATACAAATGTACATATCAATCAATCAATCAATCAATCAATCTAGTTATCTATCTATCGATCTATCTACGGCCTAAATGACCTATCTAGCTACCAATCTACCTACTTATCTATATATTTATCTATCCATCCATGTGCCTGTCCATCTATCTATCTATCTATCTATCTATCTATCTATCTATCTATCTATCTATCTATCTATTATCTATCTATCTATCTATGGCCTAAATGAATTTTCTGTTAAACTTTCTTTGGGATCGGTAACTAAGAAGATCGAACTTCACCCACAAAATCTCTGGTTCTAGAACACAGCTACCTCCCTTTAACCATGGGCGAAGACTAGTGCTCACCCGAGTCCCGCGTTATCTCCCCTGAAGAAACCTGGAATAAGGTTCCGACACGAACTTTGTATCAATCGCCCCATGTCAGATTTGAATGTTGTTTTCCCCCAACCCCCACTGCATGCTCCTTCAAAATCAGAAAGGCGTGTGTAAAGTAGGCGAGAGGGAGAGATCCTCTCCCCCCCTCCTCATCCCCCCTCCCCGTCCCCTACAGACACGTTCTACCCCCCCCCCCCCCCAGCCTTTTTGCACCTCCCTCCCCTACAATCCTCCTCCCCCTCCTCTGCTGCCTTTGCAGGCACGGTTATACTCTTTTCAACTTAAAGTTCTGAGAAAATTCTATTAACGTACACTCATTGCTAGCTTTTCATGAATTTGGGGAACAAATGATTAAGCGATGTTTTGTCTGTTTGGTTTCAATTGTTAACGCAAACGTTGAGAGCAATGTACGAGAGAAAAGTTTTCTTTTTTTTTCTTCAGAAAATATTACAAAGGTATACGCCTCGTAAGACTCTCAACCCTTTCATGTCAAAAGGCCATCTCCGTTCTGAAACTTCTTTCTGTCCTCCATTCCTTTACTCAGTTATACAGTGCGACCTCCACCCATCCTGCTTCTCCCCGCCTCTCCCCAGCTCTCCCTGCCTCTCCCCATCTCTCCCTGCCTCTCCAAGCCTCTCCCTGCCCTCCCCAACCCCGCCCTCATTCACACCACTTAGAAATACTCAGCGTTTCGTCACAGGCGCGGCACATCAAAAGAATGATATTCCTTGACAAAAAGATCCCTTCCCTGATCAAAGAAGGCAACAGACTTGCCGTGATGGATGTCGTTGTTAGGAGAACATTACACTGCTTCCAGAATAGTTCACAACACTCAGTAGAAGGGACACAACTCACGCGGGGAAAGGGGGTGGGGAGGGGGTGGGGGGGTGGGGGTGGGGGGGCTGTTGTCGAGGTAATCCGACCGATCAATTTTGTTTTCCTGCCGATCCCCAACTTTATTTTTTGTCTTGACGGAGAGGCGGAAGGGAAAATGAAGGTGTTGTTTTAATTAAAAGTGCATGGCTGACTGTCTGATTGTCCATATCCGCCATTAAAACTCTCTTCAGTTCTTCCCCTTGAATTTCCATCACCGGTGATCGTCGGTTTTCTTCCCGGAATTTTTGGTATTTAAAACAACATTTTGTTATCTGCAGCAACGCATCGCCTTAAAAAAAAAAGAAAAAAAAAAAGACACATTCATCACAAAAATATTATTATTTTAGAAATATTGCACAGAATGTCACGAACAATTACGACAAATTTATGCAAAATGCAAAAAAATCTCAAACACTGTTGAGAGCTTTAGTAAATCCCCAAAAGGGAGATGATGTCTAAGCAGATTCCAGTACTTTCCTTGCTTATACAGGTGAAATCTGGAATTACAGATAGATCGCTGTATACGACGTACACCATGTCAGTACAAACCGGATTGTGACTGGTCCGAAGTGAAGGCGCCGGTATGAAAACAAAAATTGTGCGTAACTGGGTGTCAGCGCACAGAAGTTGGGACGTCACGAAAGGATCAACAAGGAACAGTTCAATCCCACTGCCGTTCAACCTGCTGTTTTGGCAACGCTACCCTAACTACATTTTCAACCTCCTCAAAGTGGAGACAAGATCGATGTCTGCTTCGAAGTCTCCCAGTCCATCCCACATCTCCGTTCCCACCCCCTGACGCTCCCCCCCCCTCTCACTCCCTATCGTCCCCCACCCCCCTCCACCCACATGCATCTCAACTTCCCCACAACCGCCACCCTTCTCTGGCAGAGTATTTGTTGTTGTAATGTTTATATTCCAGAGAGAATTATGGGAACGGATAAAGGTTGTCAGCCTTGGAGTGTTTGTGTGTGTGTGTGTGTGTGTTTGCGTGCGTCTGTGCGTGTGTGCTTGCGTGCGCGCGTGTGTGTGTATGTATGTGTGTGTGTGTGTGTGAGTGTGTTGGGGTCCTGCGTGGCACGATGGTGGAGCGCCGAGTTCGTACTGGCATGTTCTGAGTTCGATCCCTGCTGCTGACCGACGTGTTGAGGCATTGTCACTGGTCGTCTATCCCTGCTGTTGTCACTGGTCGTCTATCCCTGTTGTTGTCACTGGTCGTCTATCCTGCTGTTGTCACTGGTCGTCTATCCCTGTTGTCACTGGTCGTCTATCCCTGCTGTTGTCACTGGTCGTCTATCCCTGTTGTTGTCACTGGTCGTCTATCCCTGCTGTTGTCACTGGTCGTCTATCCCTGCTGTTGTCACTGGTCGTCTATCCCTGCTGTTGTCACTGGTCGTCTATCCCTGTTGTTGTCACTGGTCGTCTATCCCTGCTGTTGTCACTGGTCGTCTATCCCTGCTGTTGTCACTGGTCGTCTATCCCTGCTGTTGTCATGACGTGTAGAGGCATTGTCACTGGTCGTCTATCCCTGTTGTTGTCATGGTCGTCTATCCCTGCTGTTGTCGCTGGTCGTCTATCCCTGCTGTTGTCACTGGTCGTCTATCCTGCTGTTGTCATCTATCCCTGTTGTCACTGGTCGTCTATCCCTGCTGTTGTCACTGGTCGTCTATCCCTGCTGTTGTCACTGGTCATCTATCCCTGTTGTCACTGGTCGTCTATCCCTGCTGTTGTCACTGGTCGTCTATCCCTGCTGTTGTCACTGGTCGTCTATCCCTGTTGTTGTCACTGGTCGTCTATCCCTGTTGTTGTCATGACGTGTAGAGGCATTGTCACTGGTAGTCTATCCTGCTGTTGTCATGACGTGTAGAGGCGTTGTCACTGGTCGTCTATCCCTGTTGTTGTCATGACGTGTAGAGGCGTTGTCACTGGTCGTCTATCCCTGTTGTCACTGGTCGTCTATCCCTGTTGTCACTGGTCGTCTATCCCTGCTGTTGTCACTGGTCGTCTATCCCTGTTGTTGTCACTGGTCGTCTATCCCTGCTGTTTTCATGACGTGTAGAGGCATTGTCACTGGTCGTCTATCCCTGCTGTTGCCACTGGTCGTCTATCCCTGCTGTTGTCACTGGTCGTCTATCCCTGCTGTTGTCATGACGTGTAGAGGCATTGTCACTGGTCGTCTATCCCTGCTGTTGTCACTGGTCGTCTATCCTGTTGTTGTCATGGTCGTCTATCCTGCTGTTGTCACTGGTCGTCTATCCCTGTGTCTGGTCGTCTATCCTGCTGTTGTCACTGGTCGTCTATCCCTGTTGTTGTCATGGTCGTCTATCTGCTGTTGTCACTGGTCGTCTATCCCTGCTGTTGTCACTGGTCGTCTATCCCTGTTGTTGTCACTGGTCGTCTATCCCTGCTGTTGTCACTGGTCGTCTATCCCTGCTGTTGTCACTGGTCGTCTATCCCTGCTGTTGTCATGACGTGTAGAGGCATTGTCACTGGTCGTCTATCCCTGTTGTTGTCACTGGTCGTCTATCCCTGCTGTTGCCGCTGGTCGTCTATCCCTGCTGTTGTCATGGTCGTCTATCTGCTGTTGTCATCTATCCTGTGTCACTGGTCGTCTATCCTGCTGTTGTCACTGGTCGTCTATCCCTGCTGTTGTCACTGGTCATCTATCCCTGTTGTCACTGGTCGTCTATCCCTGCTGTTGTCACTGGTCGTCTATCCCTGCTGTTGTCACTGGTCGTCTATCCCTGTTGTTGTCACTGGTCGTCTATCCCTGTTGTTGTCTGACGTGTAGAGCATTGTCACTGGTAGTCTATCCCTGCTGTTGTCATGACGTGTAGAGGCGTGTCATGGTCGTCTATCCTGTTGTTGTCATGACGTGTAGAGGCGTTGTCACTGGTCGTCTATCCCTGTTGTCACTGGTCGTCTATCCCTGTTGTCACTGGTCGTCTATCCCTGCTGTTGCCACTGGTCGTCTATCCCTGTTGTTGTCACTGGTCGTCTATCCCTGCTGTTTCATGACGTGTAGAGGCATTGTCACTGGTCGTCTATCCCTGTGTTGCACTGGTCGTCTATCCCTGCTGTTGTCACTGGTCGTCTATCCTGCTGTTGTCATGACGTGTAGGCATTGTCACTGGTCGTCTATCCCTGCTGTTGTCACTGGTCGTCTATCCTGCTGTTGTCATGAGTGTAGAGGCATTGGCATGGTCGTCTATCCTGCTGTTGTCACTGGTCGTCTATCCCTGCTGTTGTCACTGGTCGTCTATCCCTGCTGTTGTCACTGGTCGTCTATCCCTGTGTTGTCACTGGTCGTCTATCCCTGCTGTTGTCATGGTCATCTATCCTGTTTTCACTGGTCGTCTATCCTGCTGTTGTCATGACGTGTAGAGGCATTGTCACTGGTCGTCTATCCCTGCTGTTGTCGGACGTGTAGAGGTGTTGTCACTGGTCGTCTTGACTGTGGGCGTTGTGGTGTCCGAGCCCAGACTTTCTGTCGAGCTCCATGTCCAGAGGCAGGTGAGGCAGGACGGTGCTGGTCACAGCGCTCTAGCCTGTGGCGCATGATCAGGGTCAGGGAGGTCAGGACCCTTGGCTGTGTCCAGCTTCGTCACGGCATTCTTTGACGGGCACATCCCATCACCACCACACACACACACACACACACACACACACACACACCACACCACACCACAGCACGCACGCACGCACGCGCGCACGCACGCACGCACGCACGCACGCACGCGCATCACCACACACACGCACACACACGCATATACACGCATATACACGCATATCACGCACGCATGCACGACGCACACAGTCACAGACACCGACACAGACACACGACACAACAACACCCACACCACACATCACACAAACACCACACACAACACAACACACACAACACACACACACATACACACACCACCACCACCACACCACACAGCAGCCACCAACTCCACCACCAACACACCACCACACACACCACCACACCACACACACACACACACACACACACACAACACACACACACACACGACACACGCATATACACACGCACGCATGCACGGACGCACACAGTCACAGACACAGACACAGACAACACACACACACACACACAAACACACACACACACACACACACACACACCACACACACCACACACACACACACATATCAAATCGGACCATGGTAAAAAGGTTTCCGGAGAGGAGAGGTTGGATAATGGTGCATGTGTGCGTGTGTGTGTGTGTGTGTGTGTGTGTGTGTGTGTGTGTGTGTGTGTGTGTGTGTGTGTGTGTGTGTGTGTGTAGGGGTAGGGGGGGGGGGGTTGGGGGGAGGTGGAGCTAGATAGCCAAATGCTACATCGTGTCTGGTGTGAACTGGCGGACAGGGCCACCTGGACAGGTGTCGGGGATATCTACATCCAATCACGGAATTCCAGTATGGAGTGTGTCGATTGTCTTGATAATTCCTGTCCAAGGTGCTTTCAATAAGGCCTTACAGCCTTGAACGACATCGTCTTTTGGGTGAGTGTTTGGTGTGTGTGATTATTATTGATGGCAGGTCAAACTACAGCCATGATTGTAAAACAGATGACAGTACTGATTGATGAGTTATTGGTGTGTGTGATTAGTAATGATGGCAGATCAAATTACAGCCATGATTGTAAAACAGATGACAGTACTGATGGAGGAGTCATTGGTGTGTGTGTGATTAGTAATGATGGCAGGTCAAATTATGGCATTGATTGTGAAACAGAGGACAGCACTGCTGGATGCAAGCCACCATGAAACGAAAAAGCAAAACAACCCAATACACAATACGCAATACAAAACCAGCATGAACTAAACACAAAGCAAAGCAGCACTTCTATCAAATAGAAGACAAAAGGAACAGGAAATGAAAAGCGGGCAAAGCAACGCTTCTTTCAGATAAAAAACACACAAAAAACTTCATGACATGAAAACAAAGGAAAGCAGCACATTTTGTCATGCACAACACAAAACCTGCATGAAATGAAAACAAAGGGAAGCAGCACTTTTGTGATGCACAATACAAAACCAGGATAAAATAAAAACAAAGGAAAGCAGCACCTTTGTCATGCACAATACAAAACCTGCAGATAATACCAAAAAACAACAACAAAGGGAAGCAGCACTTTTGTCATGCATAATACAAAACCTGCTTGACATGAAAACAAAGGAAAGCAACACTTTTGTCATACACAATATGAAAACAAAGGAAAGCAACACTTTTGTTATGCACAACACAAAACCTGTATGAAATGAAAACAAAGGGAAGCAGCACTTTTGCCATGCACAATGCTAAATCTGCATAAAACACAATAAACAAAGGGAGCAGCACTTTTGTCATGCACAACACAAAACCTGTATGAAATGAAAACAAAGGAAAGCAACACTTTTGTCATGCACAACACAAACCCTGCATAAAACACATAAAACAAAGGGAGCAGCACTTTTGTCATGCACAACACAAAACCTGCATGACATGAAAACAAAGGGAAGCAGCACTTTTGTCATGCATGATACAAAACCTGCATAGAATACACAAAACAAAGGGAAGCATCAATTTTTGTCACGCACAATACAAAACCTGCATGACATGAAAACAAAGGGAAGCAATGCCTCTGTTATGCACAATACAAAACCTGCATGACATGAAAACAAAGGGAAGCAACACTTTTGTCATGCACAATACAAAACCTGCATGAAATGAAAACAAAGGAAAGCAATGCATCTGTTATGCACAATACAAAACCTGCATGAAATGAAAACAAAGGAAAACAATGCCTCTGTTATGCACAATACAAAACCTGCATGAAATGAAAACAAAGGAAAACAATGCCTCTGTTATGCACAATACAAAACCTGCATGAAATGAAAACAAAGGAAAACAATGCCTCTGTTATGCACAAAACAAAACCGGAATGAAATGAAAACAAAGGAAAACAATGCCTCTGTTATGCACAAAACCAAACCTGCATGAAATGAAAACAAAGGAAAGCAATGCCTCTGTTATGCACAAAACCAAACCTGAATGAAATGAAAACAAAGGAAAGCAATGCCTCTGTTATGCACAAAACAAAACCTGCATGAAATGAAAACATAGGAAAGCAATGCCTCTGTTATGCACAAAACCAAACCTGCATGAAATGAAAACAAAGGAAAGCAATGCCTCTGTTATGCACAAAACCAAACCTGAATGAAATGAAAACAAAGGAAAGCAATGCCTCTGTTATGCACAAAACCAAACCTGAATGAAATGAAAACAAAGGAAAGCAATGCCTCTGTTATGCACAAAACCAAACCTGCATGAAATGCAGAGAAGGCCAAGCGGCGTTTCTGCCACACAGAATACAAAACTGTGACGTACATTTCCAACAAATGTGTCACCCCGAGACGTCACAGTTAACATAGGGGTGGCAGGAGGTGAAGAATGATGGCAGGCTGAAACGGGAGGGGAATTAGTCGCCCAGCTGGGAGAATGTGGAATATGAACCCCCATTAAGGTCACCCAGACGTTGATTTAAGCTGTTCAGGTGATGCAGTTACTGAGAAGAAATATAGAAGCACGCACAAGGAAACTAAGGTGCAAAATAACACAGAATGTAAATGTAATACTAAGCAGACAAGTAAATTTTCGACAGATTTGTCTTCTTCATATCGTGCATCCGATGACAATAATGTACTAACCAAAGCTTCCCTGGTAGCAGTGTGCATGAGTATACTCCCCTGATAGCAGTAAGCATGAGTATACTCCCCTGATAGCAGTGAGCATGAGTATACTCCCCTGATAGCAGTGGGCATGAGTATACTCCCCTGATAGCAGTGGGTATGAGTATACTCCCCTGATAGCAGTAGGTATGAGTATACTCCCCTGATAGCAGTGGGTATGAGCATACTCCCCTGATAGCAGTAGGTATGAGTATACTCCCCTGATAGCAGTGGGTATGAGTATACTCCCCTGATAGCAGTGGACATGAGGATACTCCCCTGATTGGAGTGGACATGAGTATACTCCGCTGTTAAGACTTCTGAGACTCTTAAGGCTGTCAAGGCTGTCAAGGCTGTTAAGGCTGTTAAGACTGTCAAGGCTGTCAAGGCTGTTAAGACTGTTAAGGCTGTCAAAACTGTTAAGGCTGTCAAGGCTGTTAAGGCTCTTAAGACTGTCAAGGCTGTCAAGGCTGTTAAGACTGTTAAGGCTGTCAAAACTGTTAAGGCTGTTAAAACTGTTAAGGCTGTCAAGGCTGTTAAGGCTGTTAAGACTGTCAAGGCTGTCAAAACTGTTAAGGCTGTCAAGGCTGTTAAGGCTGTTAAGACTGTCAAGGTTGTCAAGGCTGTTAAGGCTGTCAAAACTGTTAAGGCTGTTAAGGCTGTTAAGGCAGTCAAGGCTGTTAAGGCTGTCAAGGCTGTTAAGGCTGTTAAGGCTGTCAAAACTGTTAAGGCTGTCAAGGCTGTTAAGGCTCTCAAGGCTGTCAAAACTGTTAAGGCTGTCAAGGCTGTTAAGGTTGTCAAAGCTGTTAAGGCTGTTAAGGCTGTTCCACGAAGGTTCAGTCTTCAACACTGAGGTCGATGTTCGTAACAGGTACGTAGCGAGCAGTTCTAAGCACACAGGAACGTCATCATGTGGATTGTTAAGGTCAACTTTGGTTTGTGAGTGACTTTATCATCCAAGAAGAAGAAGAAGAAGAAGAAGAAGAAGAAGGAGAGAGAGAGAGAGAGAGAGAGAGAGAGAGAGAGAGAGAGAGAGAGAGAGAGAGAGAGAGAGAGAGAGAGAGAGAGAGAGAGAGAGAAGAGAGAGAGCAGTCTCTTCATGCAAAATTATGCCTCTCCCACGTAAGGTTTGAACATTAGATTTTTTAAAATGTCTTTTCATCTTTATTCATTTGCTTTCACTTTCAGTTACAATCACTTTGTTGCAAAACTAAAGTGCACTATTTTCTGTAGCCTATTAAAGGCCTGTGATTGAAATCATGAGGTACTGTTATTTAGCACTGTTATAGTGTTGATGTATCTTTAATGGTAGACAATGATTGATCTTGATGTTCATCATGTCATGTATACAACCAAAGACCCACATTGCTTACGACAATCAATGAAGACAAAACAGAAAAGGTGAAAAAGAAGAACACACCAGATTCTGATATTGATTCAGGCTACATAATCTATTTGAACGTCTGAATTTTGCAATAGAAGTTTGCAGAAAGCTCAACAATCCCAAAAACTAAATTTACCTTTTTTTTGTAATTTTGATTTTAGAGGTTTATAACTTTAATCCATATTTGCTTATGAGTTCGAGTTTTAAAAAAAAGGTATTATGTTCTGATGCCTTAAAGCAGATATCAGCTAACACCCGCTCGTGTAATTTTGTGCAACTGTAATGTTGTACAACTGTAATGTTGTACAACTGTAATGTTGTACAACTGTAATGTTGTACAACTGTAATGTTGTACAACTGGCTACGTCACATAACTGAGAGCCACATTTCTGAGAATGACTTTTATATCTTGAGGGACATTCACGATTACAATCCGGAAAGCGACTCATAGTTTACAATCTTGGGGGACATCCACAATGATGATTCGGAAAGCGACTCATGATTTAGAATCTGGCAGAGAAGGAAACGACAAACGGGCTGGCACAAAAATCTTCTTGTTTGATTTTTTTACACACAAATCTTCTTTTTTACCCACAAATCTTCTTGGGTTTTTTTTTACACACAAATCTTCTTGTTTTTACACACAAATCTTTTTTTTTTACACACAAACCTTGTTTTCTTTATACACAAATCTTCTTGTTTTCTTACGCACAACTCTTATTTTTTACACACAAATCTTCTTGTTTTTTTTTTTTACACACAAATCTTCTTGTTTTCTTATGCACAAATCTTCTTGTTTTTTTACACATAAATCTTCTTGCTTTTTTACACACAAATCTTCTTGCTTTTTTTTTAAACACAAATCTTCTTACTTTGTTTTACACACAAATCTTCTTGCATTTTTTACACACAAATCTTCTTGCTTTCTTTTTACACACAAATCTTCTTGCTTTTTTTTTTTTACACACAAATCTTCTTGCTTTTTTTTACACACAAATCTTCTTGCTTTTTTTTTAACACACAAATCTTCTTGCCTTTTTTACACACAAATCTTCTTGCTTTTATTTTTACACACAAATCTTCTTGCTTTTATTTTTACACACAAATCTTCTTGCTTTTGAAGCGAAGGGGACACGATGGAGAAGCACATAGCATAGAAAAAAAACAGTGTCATTGTCTTTCTTTCTCCGTGAAGATGGGGAGTGGAGAGGGGGTGGGGGAGATAAAGAAATGATGTGGCAAACTCTCAAAATAATATTGCAAAGAATATATATGGGCAGTCCATGAACTGCATGTTACTGAGTTTTTCTTAAGTACAATAACAACATCTGAAAATTAAAAAAACCAGCCCTCAAACATCATGCCAACAACCACGCCTTTTTCCTGGAAAGACCCATGAAAGGTCAAGGTCTCATTAGAACAATATAGTCCCTGCTGCAAACACACTCTCTGACTGCACTACAAAGGAATTCTACCCCCCTGTCGTGTCCTTTCTTGTCACAGTGCTCTCATCCGTACAATATAATCCCTGTTGCTGACACTCTAACGGTATTAAAAAGGACTCTATCCATCTTTCTTGTCACAGTGCTCTCATCCGTACAATATAATCCCTATTGCTGACACTCTAACGGTATTAAAAAGGACTCTATCCATCGTTCTTGTCACAGTGCTCTCATCCGTACAATATAATCCCTATTGCTGACGCTCTCTCTGACTGTAGTAAAAAGGACTCTATCCATCGTTCTTGTCACAGTGCTCTCATCCGTACAATATAATCCCTATTGCTGACGCTCTCTCTGACTGTATTAAAAAGGACTCTATCCATCTTTCTTGTTACAGTGCTCTCATCCGTACAATATAATCCCTATTGCTGACGCTCTCTCTGACTATATTAAAAAGGACTCTATCCATCTTTCTTGTCACAGTGCTCTCATCCGTACAATATAACCCCTATTGCTGACGCTCTCTCTGACTGTAGTAAAAAGGACTCTATCCATCGTTCTTGTCACAGTGCTCTCATCCGTACAATATAATCCCTATTGCTGACACCCTCTCTGACTGTAGTAAAAAGGACTCTATCCATCTTTCTTGTCACAGTGCTCTCATCCGTACAATATAATCCCTATTGCTGACGCTCTCTCTGACTGTAGTAAAAAGGACTCTATCCGTCTTTCTTGTCACAGTGCTCTCATCCGTACAATATAATCCCTATTGCTGACACTCTCTCTGACTGTAGTAAAAAGGACTCTATCCATCGTTCTTGTTACAGAGCTCTCATCCATACAATATAATCCCTATTGCTGACACTCTCTCTGACTGTATTAAAAAGGACTCTATCCATCTTTCTTGTCACAGTGCTCTTATCCGTACAATATAATCCCTGTTGCTGACACCCTCTCTCTCTAACTGTATTAAAAATGACTCTATCCATCTTTCTTGTTACAGTGCTCTCATCCGTACAATATAACCCCTATTGCTGACACCCTCTCTGACTGTATTAAAAAGGACTCTATCCATCTTTCTTGTCACAGTGCTCTCATCCGTACAATATAATCCCTATTGCTGACACTCTCTCTCTAACTGTATTAAAAAGGACTCTATCCATCTTTCTTGTCACAGTACTCTCATCCATACAATATAATCCCTATTGCTGACACTCTCTCTCTGACTGAATTAAAAAGGACTCCATCCATCTTTCTTGTTACAGTGCTGTACACTCTCTCTGACTGCAGTGAAGAAGGATTCTACCCCCTTGTCCTGTCCTCTCTCTGTACAGTTCCCCCCCACCATCAAAGTCGTCATCGTGTGGCCGACACATTACATGGGGTGTAGTGGCCGTGGGGTCCACGTTCTCGTCTCGTCTCGTCGCTGTCACGTTGAGACACCTTCGTCAGACACGTTCTCCAAAAGGAGGCCACGTCACGTGACATGGACGAGACGCGGCACCTGGTCACGTGACGCCCCTGTCAGCCACAGTGCGTCATCATTTCCATCATGGAAGGCTTGTGCACTGAAACAGAATGCGTCATGATTTCCATCATGGAAGGCTTGTGCACTGAAACGAAATACGTCATCATTTCCATCAT
>CM031628.1:42717375-42735923 GCA_018398815.1 Conus ventricosus
GCAACTAGGGCTATCTCGATACTTACCGATTAATTAACGTGTGTTTAATACAGAGTGGGAGCAGAGAGAGAGGCAACAGCTAAAGCCCTTTAAGGTCAAGTTGACCCCTCAGAGAACAAAGTTGCGGGTGAAGGAAGCTTGTGGGTTTTAGAAATAAACTTTCAATTTTAGACAACGGATGAGAAGCCAGTCTTGGAGCCCTAGACATACGAGCGTACATCTCACACACCCTCACACACAACACACACCACACACCACACAACACACACACACACACAAGCACACACACAACAACCCGCTCATTACACGCATCTCGAAGCTTCAACATAGAGAGAGACAGATAGACAGACATAAGACAGACAGACAGACAGAGAAGAGAGAGACAGAGAGAGAGCCAGACAGACAGACAGAGATGCGGGCACACACCCAACACACACAGACACACACACACACAACACACAACACAGCACACACACACTTAAACACACAACGACACTCACACACACACATACACACACACACACACACACACACAAAACACACACACACACACTGATTTATTAGTTCACTGCATGTCTTCCACTGAAAGCCAGTTTTTGACAAAGTTATTTTTTTCTGCTGTTACAGTCATCAATAATAATAGTTGTCTGCTTTCCAGTCAGCTGCTGCGGCGACCCGCTGACAAAACTGGGAGGCCAAAAAATCAATACAGCCGCACATCCTCCCTCCCCTCCACTCCTCCCCGCCCAGCCCTGCTCGATTACAACATATATACACAGCCTTTCAGAATCTGCTTAAATACAGCCACTACACCACGTCCAAAACAAACTGCCGCGTGATGGCGCTGTTACAAGCCCGCCAATGCAGGCGGCGCTACACACATTACTAGGTTAACCCACCACATTCTTCCACGCTGACTGCTGGACGAGCAGGACGGTTTACTTACTGAGCTTGTGCGTGTGTAATTCTATAACCGGTTTTACTGAAGAAACAGACGTTGTGGTATCTTAAAGTGTGTTGGTTTCAAGGAAATTAAAACGTTTGAAGCAATTATTGTTGACAAAGATACAGCCAGTTTTAATACGTGATCGGGCAAATCGATGTGATATGGTTCCTAACTTAACAAAAGGCGCAGCATTGTTGGAAAGTCGGCCGAAGGCAAAACAATTTTAACACTCGATACTGGGACTTAGGTGGAAAGACCCGTGTTTTTTTCATTGAAAAAAGGGTTTGTAAAAAGATTTTATTCGTGGGTGAATAGTGGTTGCTTCTTGTGAAGAAGCAGAATGATTTGTAGTCCTTCTTCCCAAGAATTAAATCAGGAAATTTTTTGAAGCTCAAGCAGCAATCCACACTGTTTAGATCTTTCTTCCAACAAAAAACTCCTTTAATTCTTCCTGTAGGTATGTAACAACAAGAGCAAGCTACACCTGTATGGACAGAAAAATACAGCATTTACCTAGAAGAGAATAGAAAATATTTTTGCAGATTGGCCTAATAGCATTAAGGCTTAAAACCAGAATGAGACCAATGATACTACCCAAAAAAAAAAAAGAAAACCAATAAGGACGATGGAAGATTATGTTCTAAGAAAAAGGCGAAAGGAACAAGAGAGTAGAACCAACAAGACGACTCCAATGAGTTAACATAAGTAACTTGTTCAAACAAGCAGATGTTAGTCATGCTATATCCACAGAAGCTTATTACAGATGTTTATTTAGCACAAACAAGAAACACAATTGAACAAGACAATGTAAAATACGCAAACCGGGTGAGCACATATCAAAATGGCAGGAACGCACAACAAATCTTAATTTACATCAGTTTGGACAGTTTTTTGATTTTATGCAAACAAATGGCAGGAGAGAACAAAGAAAAGAAGGAAAGATTTTACAAAACCGGGGCTTAAGTGGCTAGATAAAAAAACTAAGCTATTCAATGTTCATTTTAGCAGGCGCGTAGACTACTAACGTGCTGTACGTGCTTAAATTGTGTGCTTTAATGCAATTTCCTTCCACGATTTAAAACAATGTTGGTTTTGCCAATCAGTTTTATGATAATCATGAGCAAACGTTAAGAAATCGAAGAGATATCTTCGAGATCTAAGATTACACAAAAAGTACAGGTCGAAGCGCCGCAATCTTCTCTCCACAAATCAGAGCGGCCAACATACCCAGTTCTAAGACATACAGTGCTTAGTTTGATGCGTAACCACAGAAGTATTAACAACTGTGGTTAGACAAGTGTTAAAATATAGTAACCGATCCCTTGGAGCATGACGTTTCAAGGAAATATTAAAAGACGTGCTCAAAATATAGTGAACGATCATGCATGTAACTGTTTCAAAAATAGTAAATTTGACGTGGCTCAAAATATAGTAACGGATCATTCTTTACGGTTAAAAAAACAATAAAATGACGAGGCACTAAATATATTAACGATCATTGCATGTATGGTACTCACCAACACACTTCTTTGACGAGGTCATGCTTATCGCCGTTCACGCGCGTGGAACGGTGGCCTACTTGCATGACATCCAGTCCCCCACAAAGCCCCGACCGTTTTTCTCCTTTCTAAAAATAGTTCTTCCCTCACCTGCTTTGATGTCATGCTTTCGCCGTTTCACTACGCACACAAAGGCAATACAGCAGCAGTGAACGTGGGGCCTATCAACATTCAAGACATTCCTGCCCCGTGCCTTTTGCTGTTGTGGTTGGCTGCATTCAACGTCCTGCTTCGAATCTACGTCCTGTTACATACATTTAGGCTGCCTATTTTAAGGCGTGTGTACTTTATACAATTGCTTGTTTTATTTCATTCAGGCTTTTGTTAAATGCACTTGTGGCTGCATTGAACATGCAACAAAAGAGCCGAATGCAATGCACCACAAAAAACGCAAGCAACCTCTAGCACTAACTGGTGTTACACATGACAAAAAATAAAAGCTCGAGTACACCCACACAACACACTCCCACCTCCCAAGTCACACCCCCAAGGTTCTTAAGTTAAGTTTTTTAATTAAGTCACTCCCAAGTTCGTAATTAAGTTTTTAATTAATTTACTTTCAAGTTTTCTTAATAAGTTCTTGATTAAGGTTTTTTTAAAATTAAGTTCTTGATTTAAGTTACCACAAGATTGTAATAAATCGTCCTTTATAAGTACAGCCAAGTTCTTATTCAAGAGTTTATCTTTAATTATCAAAAAATTAAAATCCTATGTTTTTATTCTAAATAGTAGATGTCTAAAAACGTACAACACAACACACTCTTCAAAAACGCGTCATCGCTGAGAATATCTTCTCGGCGTTCACTCTGCGCGAGATCGTCAGAGCAAGATCTAATAAAGTTCTTAACATCCTAAGCAAAACCGCATTGAGTTACAATTCTGGTCTATGAAAGGTCTTTTATAGACTTCCATGTCCTTTATTTAATTGACTTCCATCATTTTATAAAATAGCGCCATGATAAAATTTTAAATTAAAAAAATTTAAAAATTAAAGTTCTTAAAAAATATTAATCCATCTGAAATGGATTCAAAATGATTTTGTTGTTGAACGGGCTGCTGAGCGTCCTGTTGCCTTCTGTAATTAGCGTCTCAAGATTTTTTTGATTGCTTTTGTTTCTGCTGATTGCTTTTGTTTCTGCTCGCCATTTGTGTAATATGTTTATACTTTTTATTATAAACCGTAAAAAACTGAACTGCCCCCCACAGCAGCAAGGCGCCAAAAATTGGACAACATTTTTAAGTTCATATACCATGACGGACTATGGTGCAGTAGCCTGAATCACATGGAGTTTTTTATAGCTGCAATTGAATCAAACTTGTTACGTGCTGTTCTGGCGATTGGCGGTGTTATGTTTCATTATGAGATAAAATACTTAACATTAATTTTTTTTGTTTGTCTGTTCCACTCTGCTAATTTTCCCTTCCTGCTGCTTTAAAACACAAAAATCACCCCAGGATGAGGATGCTTTTTTCCACTACTGGTCTCTCACTCCTTCACTTGTCTCCACCAGATTCAGTGTGTTCTCTGCCTGATTTTTCTGGCTTGGTTACTTTCTTCCCCACACCTGATTCATGTCTTCTGATTTCCTGCTGATTTTCTGGCTCGGTCGGTCATCTTGAAGGGAAATAAAATCCTATATTATTAAAAGTTATTAATCCCATGATTATTTGTCGAATATCAATGTTCCAAATCTTAAGTAATAGATCACAACTACCTAGAGACTCCAAGACTTTGTTAAAAGTAACGTGGATCTTGCCGTTATAAAAATCAATACGAAAGATCTTGACAGAATCAATTGGGAGCAAATCTAGATCTAACTGACAAGTTAGTGTACAAACTAAGAACCGTTTGCCCAACCTTTTTTACACATTCGTTTACCTCGAACCCCAACTGTCTGCGCCTCATACCTGTTATGATACTTTAAAATGTCTTGATTGGGGCGGCGACATCTTTGAAAATCCTGTTCTAAAAAAAAAGCTGACTTCCGTTCCCGAGATCTGTTTTGTTTTTTTCCTTCCCACACGCCGCGCCAAATAATACAACCACTCCTTTTGGTGCTATAACAAGCTTGGCCATTCAACTTGGTCATACATAAATGAAGTTCAGGCAAGGTTTAGGCTGTGCCTTGTATCTGTAGTAGATCATCACGGTTCATGTATTTTTTATTAATTATAATTATTTTATTTTCTAAAAATGAGCACGCGCAAAAACTATTACCAACCTTGTATACCATACTGCTGTTAATGAGTTCCCCTAGTGTAGATACTTCAATGCTTGGTAAAGCTTTTTAAGAATTAAAACAGCAGGATCTTGGCAAACTAACGGTTAGAGATTCAGCAAAGCTAATTGCTATCATTGCAGCTTCGGTTTGCCACGAAATATGATTTCTAGTCAATGCAAGGAAGAATTCCAGACAGAGATTATAAAATATGTAAATAAAAAATACATTTATAAAAAATTCTTCCATACCTCGTAATATGATAGGCGGCGCTGTGGTGAATGCGCTCGCTTTTGCGTAGTAATTACGCAATTAAGGGTAAAAATCTACGGAGTGAACGGCGAGAGAAAAGAACATAACAAAGCTGTGAGCAACTACTGCAGCACAAGATCGCTATGAAAAGCAGAGAATTAGCAGTTAATTTTAATTAATAACACACGTGAAAAAAAACATGGACATTAGCAGCTTAACACATTTAAAGACGTTTGATCAAGCGATAAAAGAGTAATATCATTGTAAACAGCAAACCCATCGAGACATTTTGGCCCCCACCAAAATTCATTGACTTTTATCAACCATTCAGAATAAACACAAAAGAGATTTTGCAAGAAATTGGGTTTATTGCTTGGTATACACGTTGTTTAGATTTTTGTCTGCGCCATAATATTTGGCTGAGTAAAAAAATAACCAAAACTATTAATTCGCCCAAAAGGAGTATTGGAAGGGAAAAACAGCAATTAAAAAGCTAATGCCAAGCGAGCTGGAAGGCGTCAGTGAAACAACAGCAAAAGAAGGGTTTATCTAAACAACTAATTTGGCAAATTTATTTGTTACTTCCAAACTAATCCCAAACCGAATACAGAGACCGCACTTTGTGAATACAACCTACAACTCCTAAGTCACAAATATCCAAAACGACAAACAACACCATCAAATGGATCTCTACTAATTTTATTTTACCTATTGTTGTAGATATCCCAATTAAGACGTAACAAAGATTTATAAGCTCGCACAAACCCCCAAAGATCACTCAAACACAACAGTCATCCTCGACCAATAGCTTAGCTTCAAGATACAAGATGCGGAACCATTAACACAGTACACAAAAGATTGCTTTTCTGCTGTTGCTTTTGCCAATACAACTGATACAACCAACGAGGGTCCTTTTAAACTTACCTCGCATGATACAGAGTCGATGATGGAAAAAAAATTTAAAAGGAGGCCAAGTGAATCAATTATGGTTAAAAACATAAGTTTACATTAAAAGAAGGCATTTCCGCTAGTTCACATATCCCAAGGCTTAATAGTTGAATAATCTTTTAACAAACCAGTTAGCTGGAAAAGAAGACTTTTTTTTTCGACCCTACCAATTAATCTACCGAGAGGGAGCTGAATGACAATTCTCTCTTTGCCACACATTGAAATGGGTTATGAAGAATGCCCTCAGTTTTGCGCGCAATGAATAGATGAAGAATTTAAAGGGCTAACACCAGTTACAAGAGCAATCAAAATAACAAAAACAATAAAGGTTGCTTGAAACTCCATTACAGTAAAAACCCTGCCAAAATATTAACCGTTTTGGTTAAAAAAAGTAAGGTACCCTTATTTACCGGGTGGGAAGCAGGGGGAACTCATATCGCATCAGGGCAACAGAACCATATTGAGTGTGTTGATCCACGCAGATGCCAAAAAATAGAATTTCTAGAAAATGAATCCTACTCCCGTGTAATATTTACGAGAAACGACACATACAAAAAAACCACCAGCTCCTCAAAGAATTCTTTTGGCGAAGAAGAACTCGCCGATCGCTCCCTACCAGAACAAGCAGAACCCAGCTTTAATTAACTTTATCGTAAATATATTTGAGTTTAAAAATGGAAGCTCAGAAGGAAGTGCATAAACGAATACACTAATGATAAAGGCAAGACCCTTGAAAATGATACGTGGAAAATCATTTCAATTGCGTGATAATGCAATGAAAGGAAACATTTTCGGGGATTACATCAATTGCTTGCTAAATCATCCATATAACACCTACAACTCATACCCCCCCAAATTGGGAAAATAGAAATATCTTTGAAATAATAAAAAAAATCAGAACTGCATCGAAACGCAAACATAAGATAAAGATTTAAATGAAATTGGATGAAGCTATGATTGATCTATAACCAAAAGTTGATGAAGTAAATAAAACCACCCCTGTTTATCGTCCTAATATCCCACAGTGCCCGATTGCATATGAAAAACTTGCCGGATTAAAAAACACACACACGTTAATGTGTTTTGGTTTCTATCTACCGACTTTCTTTGTTACAACCGTTGCGTTGATCTCATGAAGATTCGATCCGCAGTTTTAACGGTTCGTCATGATGAAAAGTCTTATTGCCAAATCAATGCTTCTTTGTTAGTTGTCCTGTGAATATGTTGACTGCACAACCGCTACAAAGTGCGAGATATTCCCCTGCTTTTATTTGCGTTTTCTAATGTATTTTCCCCTCCTGGCTCGGAAAAATACTGTAACACTTTTTTCGACCCGGTTAAACCATAACAAACCTTCCCATAATATCATCGACACTTTTTCCAGATAATTCATCCTTCATCTTTCCTAAAACCTTCTTTAGTAATTGAATGTAAAGGCGAGTCTTAGGGGTAATCATATGTATCAATCCATCCCGTCAGTCCTTAAGATGCCACCGGTCGGGTATCCATGTCTTAATTTAGATGTCCTGTCAGTAGGGAATCTATAACAAAACTATCTTTATCTGTGTAAAAGCACCTCTGGACTCTGGATACGAGGAGGCTTAAATTAGTCATAATGAAATTCTAAACATCAAAAGCTTTGAATAATAATTCCTAAACTAAAACGGTAAACCAATAACAACCGCGGATAAAAACAGGGTTTTGTCGCAATGTTTGACTTTTCTTTTTTTTCATCTATATTGCCAAAAAGAGCTGATCAAGAAATCTTCTGAAGAGGTCTATAATTTGGTTTGAAGAGTCAGCTTTAATTGCTTCGTTCTCTTTTGTGTACAAAATCTGACATCTTTATTTACCCGTTTTGTGGGGGATTCTCTCCATAGTCTTTTTTTTTTTTTTTTATTTTCCGAAACAGCTGTTGTTTTGGTCAACAAACTTGACCAAAGTCTTTTTCTGACGCATCTGTGGATTTGGATCTGAGATAGATCAGTGTGCTTCATGATGTTATTGTTTCATGAAAACGGTTCTTGATCGGGGGGGGGGGGGGGGGGGGGGGGTGGGTAACAAGCAAGTTATGCGATGAACTACTGTCAAACTTCCAACCATGTCTTAAATAAAATGTAGAAGTCCTGTAATGACAGACATAATTATTTTTGCCGCGAAGATTAGGCACAAGTTTAGTTGGTTCTCTTGGAACCTCTTTAGGACTTTCTAGCAGCTAAATGGATAGTCATTAGCAGTCATGGAGTTCCTGCGGAATTCTAAGTCAACTTCTCTAGAATGAAACCAGCTGTTGATCAGGCGTTAAAGTTTAAACTGCGCAAACCTTTAAAAATCCTTATGAATATTATACGATCACCGCCTGTGTACATTTTTAAAGTTGCAACGTAAGTGAAATGCGCCATTGCCCATCCATACAGATTGTTTGCATCTAAATACATAAGATAGCTAGGACCCTTTTACTTGGATCATAGTCGAGCCAAGATTAATTGTTGATTCTTTATCGAAGGTAATGATTGCGAAAGACGCCAAATTGCATACTCCTTCCCTCCCCGCAAATCCGTTTTCACTATCAACTGAATCATTGGTAAATTCCGCAATAAATCAATCTGTAACCTCCATAAACTTTATAGAAAGCATCCCAACTCCATTTCCGGGCGTAGAAATGTACATGCGCGGGATCCAGGAGGCTGTAATGTTTCATGCAGGTCTTTCCTGTAATTTTACAAAGACGGTCCCGAACAAAACTAAACGTCAGCCCCAATATGAATCATTAATAGCCCCCCCATCGTTTTATAAAAATTAAAACCACTTGCTAACTTCTGCCACGCAACTTGAGCATAGCTGTAATCATAATCACTGAATGACCTTGTCCTACTAAGACTAAAACGAAAAGACGCGCCTTAAGATAGTGTAACTTTCTGTCCAAACCTTTCCCAACTGTTTCAATGTACTCATAAGGTTAAACGCCCTTTCTAACAAGTGTTGGGTCAAAATATATTTCTTCCGTTATTGGGGCAGGACACCATTTAAGGACATAAACCAGTGACCTCTAATGAACCATATGTGTTGCCATAGAGATCATAAATAATAAAAAAGACATGTTATTTAGATAAAGCACTGTCCTTTTCTGAATGACTGTGCAATCATGACATACCCTGAAGGCATCGTTCCACTGCTTTCATTAAAGGATGGAGAGTCTAAACCCCCGCAAGTTATGAAAAGAAGATGGGTAACCACTTCCCTCCATGATTGTCTTAGGTATCAAACTTTAGTTGAAGATTGCATTTACTGTGCGCTGCTCCACTGAACTTAAATTTCCGCTAAGGTGATCATGGTCTCTTACTGTTGGATTCTCGGCCTGATGAAACCTAAACCGCAAATCCAACAGTGAGTGGCTGCGTCATACTGTTCTAGGTCTTCAGGGGTCATCATGATTTCAGATAAATTCAGATTATTTAGGAACATCCAATCCGCCGCCACGACTGCTTCTGCATCGTGTTTAAAGAATGTATTTCCTGCAGCATTAGTTAAGGCCCTCATATAATTTTGGCTTTGAAATGAACTCCAAAATCCGCCGAACCTGAAGCCAACAAAGAATGCAAATGAACAAATCTGATGATTAACTCCTAAGAGCTGTATTATCTTTTTCGAAGTATTTGTGGCGCTGGGCCCTTCATTAAGAAAACAATGATGATTCAAAGTCTGTGCGTAAACAACATAAGGAGAATTTGCAGCGTTTTCCAGATCTTAAAACTAACTTGTAAACTGGCCTTCCTGGGGCGTAATTAGTTTCTGTAATTACAGTTTTACAGAACTTTTACAATGTTTCTTTATGTTCGCGCTCCGGCTTGAACAGATGGCATTCTTGCTAAACATTTTCTAACCATAATTCTTGTTTGCGTCTTATGTTTTAAGTATGCTAGCAATTAGTCTACCATTGTTTCGTGTATCAATTTTAATGCGGTAGCCCCGCTGTGCGAAAGAGTTACCGTAGTAAGTCAACTGATTTTTTGGGTTGCCTGGAGATCACCCTATAGTAGGAAGTACTTGTTCTTGACACTTAATTGGCAGTAATTTTTGTATCCCCTCCTCATCCCATGTGTATACATTATACCCACATTTATTGGTTTTGTTTTGTTCTTCAAACTGATCAATTTGTCGTACAACTAACAGGAAAGGACAACACCCCTCTAAATTAAGATCATTGATTGTAAGCCAATAGTTTAGGACACACTCGGGGTGGGGGGGGGGGGGGGGGGGGGGGGGGGGGGGGGGGAAAGTCTCTTTCGTAGCTACTCCCACCATTTCTCTCTCTGCTTTTTTGCGGGCTCGATGCCAGCCTGCGGAACATAACACCACATAAAACATCATTTTTTGTCTGTAGAGTTAATGTTTAGAACTCTGCTCTTTTTGCAACTAAATTGGCTGGAGGCAGTGGAATTGTAAGCCTTACCAACAATCGTCGCTACTTAGCCTTTTTAATCTAATCTCTAAAACTTCGCCCTCTGACCAACAGAGCCCCTCATTTTGGCATCTTCAGCGGCAAGTCGTCAAACTGTGCAAGCAGTTCGTCGCTTCCCAACCAGGTGTTTAGGTCATTTAGAGGATAGAATATTCTGTTGATTAGTCCGATACCCAGAAGTTTTCTAGATTTTCTTCATTTATTGTTACGAGTATCGATTAAAACAGAACAGGCTAACATTACTTTAACTGGTGCGTTCTATTGGTTTAGTTTACTTTGAACTTGAGAAATAGCAATGAGCACTAACGCTTGCCTGTACGTTTGTTTGTTTGGATCAATGACTTCTTATCTAGAATTCAATATCATTCAAGTGCTCTTGAAAAACACGCTCTCTCTCAAGCATTCTTCAAACCATCTGTCCGGTCACTTCATAGATCTTATCATGGCTGAGTTTTCTTTTCTAACCACAAAATATTTATTTTAAATTAAAAAAAATAATTAATGCAGTATCAATATCAACGATCTTTTGTGCTTGGACCTCATAAACTAAAGTATAAACACCCTTACGATGTGTTACTGTGACTTGTTTAAGAACAGAGTCTAATGTCTCGTTTACTTTTTTCTTATTACTTTTTTTTTTTAAGCATTCCTTTTTTATTATCTGCTCGCTCGGGGTCTGGGTCTGTTGAGAAAAACTTTTTCCTCGCCTTTGCTTTGAAGATCAAAACTTTTGTCTTTGTAGTCATCAAAATCGGCCTGTAAACGATTAAATTCTCAATCCGTGAGTTTTGAGAGGGAGTCAGCAGTGCTTATTTATTGTCAGTTTGAACGAGCTAAAGTTTTTAGCTGTGTATTAGTTTAAACCATAGCTGTGTGCTTTTTAGTTTAGTTTTTAATTTTTTTGCCAGCAGCAACCTAGCGGCTAATGAACACACACCGAGAGCTAAAGACAAACTGCCTAGAGGTAGCCGCGGGTGCGCCATGCCCGATGCCAAGAGACAACACGGTACGTTCCTCCTAGCTGATAGAGCAAACTTATAGTCCGATGCTTCCATATTAACATAGGTAACAGCATTCAAAGGCAGCAGAATACCTTCGTTTGGTTTTGCCTGAATTTTGAAAGGTCTTGCTCTAGTTTTTTGTTGCATTTGTGTATATTGGTTTTAATCTAAAGGTTTTTATGCTAGGGTTTTCTACTTATCTCTTCTGCCTGGGCGGGCGCTGTAGTGCACATTTGGATACACCTGAACAGACATGCTTTTTTAAATTAAAATAAAAAAATACTTTTAGTATTGTTTATCTTTTAATGCTGTTATCCTTGAATCTTCAGCGCGCATCATATATTAAAAAACAAATGTGCATTAACTCTGGTTTATATAATCGCCATCTTTTTTCTTTAATATCAATTTTGAATGTTTTATACGTCTCTAAATAACAACCCTAAAAACAACGTTCTCCCACATCCATGCAACTGATTATCCTCTGTCCGACCTTAGGACAAATCCATAATCCGTATTTCGTTGTTAATAATCATCGAGTCTAAATTGTGAAGTGTAATCTTTAGGACACAAGGTCAACATGTTTGGATTTCTACAACATTCTCATCTATCCTACACCTCTCCCACCCCCAAAAACAATTTTTTCTTATTTCGTCAAATGTTGATAAGGTTTAAGCCCCGCTAGCGGTAGATATGGTTAGGACTAACCCTCAAACGAACATTGTACTTTCGTTATTTTAGGATTAATAAAACTTTTCACTTTCTCTTCCTCTTTCAAAAAATGGTTTCTTCTTCATCTTCACACAGCAATAAAATACCTTTAAGCGATCTTGCTGAAAGCTAAAACTAAAATGCCATAAATAGCGTTCGGCCTTGCTTCTGGGATATGTTGAATGAATGAATACTCTTTCGTAATATATTGCTAATTTTGAATGATATTGTTGCTCAATCAGCCTTGCTAAATTAGGGTTGCTAACAACGTCAAACTCTAAAACGAGATGTCAGAAAATGCTGTACTTTTGCTCCGGTGTCTGTTGATCTAATAACGCGTTTGTATTCATTAAAAAAAGTTAGTTCATAGACAATCAGTCTTTTAATGCTCCTTGAAAAGTATGGCGCAAGCGCTATTTTAAAAAATTAATTAATAACCCAACTTCAAAATCTAAGGAATGGAAAAAAAGCGATTACCATACGCAAAATTATTACAAATTTACAGCCACATACTTTTTGGGCCGGGCTTTAAATATTATTACATCTTCGATCCGCCCTATTCTTGTTTAGGTGCTTCTTCATTATCTATTCCCTTTGAAAACCAAGACACCCTTTCATTCCTCGTTAGCCCCTAGTTCAGAATAGGTTAAAAATATGTCTGCATTGTGTAACGAAAATATTTCCTTGCCCTCAAGTTTTATAGAAATTTTCCTTAACTGATTGCCCGTCCTAGATTCTGGACCCACAGTCCTGTTTGGGTCGGTTTCTGAAGTAGTTCTATTTTGAAAGTATGTTGCGCAAGCCTGGCACAATCATCTTCATCTGCTCCTAGGTCTGGAAATTTGACTGGTAAGAATTTGATTATCCGCATCAATAGTTAGAGGATTATTTGGAACAGTAATCTTCCCGCATAGTTTCCCTTCACGGCCAAAGGGCTCTTTCCTCAGGCCTTCTATGCGGGCAAGAATCGAGCATATGCTTGTGACATTTTTATTATAAAACAAAATAAAAAAGTTTAATTATTAAGAAACATGCAGCATTGAAGATGAAGAATATGATGTTTTTGATCCTGGAGAGGAGACGACATGATGAAAGACTCCTTTGGTACAACATCGCTCCGCTCGGGGCTCTCTCTCTTTTGCGGCGTGAATTAACATAAAGAAGTAAGAGGTCAATCATTATACCAAAGATTCGAGGCCAATAACCTCTTCCGAATTATAGACCCTAATGATTTTGAAGTAAAAGATGACCATTTGTTTTGTGTGGAGCCGACCAAGACAACTTGTTCACTTACACTAAACCAGGACATCACAATTTTTTTGAAAAATAGAGTACAATTAGACAAAGGCTTCAGTGTGGAGCGATCAAAATCGCCTTGGCATTACTAAAACCAAAATTAGATAAGGATTCAGTTGCTAAACTTCAAAACACCACACTGCAGGGACTCCCGACAGATAACCAAATGAAAAACGATGGACTTAAAAGAATTAAATCAAAGTCGGCAGACCGAATTACAAAATGCAATAGAAGCAAAAACCAGTTTTTCAGAAGAAACACATTAAAGACAATACACGACTCACCGCTAACCGCTATAACCCATGCGAGAAATAGCGGCCCTTGATCATTGGCTTAGAGAGAGAACCAATCAGAGCGAATTAACAAACAATTTGCGGGCAAACGGGGTGAAATAGATGAGCATAATAAAAGATAAAAATAGGAAAAAAAACCTCGTTTGAAGTCTGATGACGCCTACTTAGGAGGGCCGGGTGTTAAAAGAAAGAATACCCCAAAGACTAAAAGATCTTGAACAAGATAAAAGATCAGCAAGACTAGGAATTGTTGTTACTAACCGAGAACAATTACGAACTCAAAGGAACAGAATAAGAGAAACTTGAATTCCAAATCCAAAGAAATTTTATATGAAGACAAGACAATAACTAGCAGAACGAAAAAGAACCAACTGTTTAGGAGAACAAGGTGTCCATTAGCAAGCGATTATATATAACGCGGCCTTAAGGATTTGCAATAAGAAAACTGGTGTTGGCTATTACAGGCGGCGGTGGCAAAGCCCCCATTGCCTCCACAACTCATCGCCTCCACCTGATAAATCATGGGGTAAAAAAAAAAAAAAAAAAAAAACAGCTGATCATCTTGCTGATTTATAAAAAAAAATTAGCCGTAAAGCTAATAGACTTCTTTACCAGGAATATTAGGGGTATTGTTAGCTGGCTTTTGGTCTACAGGCAAAAGCAAATAGTTGGCTTTTATGGCCGAAGCACTTATGGGCAAATTAGTTCTCCTTAATTAATAGTTTAACCCTTAATAGTTTGGTATAAAATTTTTAGTAAAGATAAAAGACCACAGTAAACCTAGGCCAAGTTAATCCAAGAACAAGTGCTTGGCTGTCTTTTCATATTCAAGGTCGTTATTTTTTTTCGTAGTCTTTCAACGGTCTTCGGGCTTTGGACCCCGGGATTGGATGACTTATTTCTTGGGGGGACATCTTGTTTTTTTTAAACCTGTCATGCAATATTTATTACCAGGCTCAGATATGTCGTTTTGTTTGTTGTCCAACCTTCTGTTCATTTCCCCCTGCATACAAGAAAATTCATTGTTTGTAGTTCATTATTGTTCCTACCTGGAGCCTAAGGTCAGAAGGTAGCATGTATAAACCACAGTGCCAACAGCAAAAGGTCACTTTTGATCTTGCGTATTGTAAAACTCTTGGTACCATTTTTTAATACTTAAAGGTTAAATCAAAAATCAAAAACCTGTAGAATTAAATGGCGTCCGCTCTAAATTTCTAATATTGTTTTTGTGCATCAAAACCAGTAGAAGGATCAGTTTATGCTCGATCTTCTTTGACTGTGCTTTGTGAACCTAGCAAACACCAAACGTAATACGAATAGAGTCATTTAATTCGTTCTATTCCTGCTTTAAGAGGAAGGTTAAGGTGGCCCTTAGAAGTGTCTAAGATAAAGTTGCCCACGCTGTTTTTATGGCTCTTGCTCTATGGACCCCATATGTGAACGCCTGGTGCCTGAAGAGAAAGATGTGTAAGAGGGGATTCCAATCATACTTATACTTTTCTGTGCACGCCCCCACTAATAAAGGGGTGCCAAAGCCAGGGAATCAGACCCCTTAAGATCCAACATTTGTCTAAAGTCTGTCTTGATGTTAATATTGAATTCGTTTACAGATCCATTCAAAAAAGCCTTCATGTCTAATTCTGTTGCTGAATGGATTAACGGGTGTTTGTCAGTAGGTAATGGTGCTTGCAGTTCAGTCAAAATACGTCTTAAGGTGTAAATAAAAATGAAATCTGTTACACGTGACCTCACCAAAGGATCAGGGTTGATTTTAATTATCAGCATACGACACTCCACACACCCAGTTTTTGCCCAAAACACAGCAAAGTTTTAACTGGTTCTGATAAAACTGCAATCGATGACTAAACCACACCTTTGCGATTTAGACTTTTTTAACAGGGGGGTTAAGATATCTGCTTAAAGAGTTACTAACCTTTGCTTGAAAGGCCGTCAGTGTCCCTGGGTCACAGAAATGTCAAGAGTATCAGTTGTTATATTTTTTAAAGATTGTAGTGCGGCCAACAGAATATTTTGCATCAGTATATTTGAATGATGCAACTCATTTTTTTTTAATTATGTATAAAAAATGTTGTAACAATAACAACTCAAGACCGCGGCCCTTCGTTTTTAGAACATGCTATTAATTATTTAATAACGAATGCGGAACCAGAACGGTCGCGCTCCAGAAATGATTTCTACAAAGTCGTATGGTTTTAATTAAAAGCAAAGCCAAGCAGAATAATAAGATTAAAAAAGCATATAATAGAGGGCCAATAAGTTTACCAGTTAACCATACTAATGGTTATTATCGGGTTTTGCCTCACTAAAAGAGACTAAAGAAGCAATGAGTACTTCGAATTACTACTCTCAAACATAACAATGCGAATAATCTGAAAAACAATGTTTGACCTTCAAACCTGAATGAAGAAGAAGTAGGGTAGACTAGTTTTGATAAAGAGGCTACTAATAATGTTAGGCGTTAACAACAACAGGGCCAATATTCTGCGACCCACACATAGGTTTTAGATTTACGTCAAACAAAACTAGTCTTATGATAGAAAATCCACCTCGATCTTGCATTACATTCATTACACATGTTCATTTTGGAATGAGCTAAAGCACTGATGAAAAAACTTATATGATGAAGGCGCCCTCAACTGTTTTAAGCGTCGTCCGTCCGTCAGGGAAAGCTTCATATTGGCGAATATGAAATTAATAACAATTCCCTAATTTATTACAGTTATATAAGATATTTGTGGGAGGGTTGGATCATTTTAAATAAAAATCAAAGACAAAGCGTGGAATTGTGGAAATGTGATAACCTGCCCTTTGTTTTGGAAATAAAATAATACGTTACTAAAAACTAATTCGCGTGGGCCAGAAGAATCATGAGTTAATTAGCGCCTTTAAGGTGTAATAAACCTTACCTTAGAATTAAAAGGACCTTGCAGACGTTGGCCGACTTTTGAACAAAATGGTGAGATAGGCGCTTTGTATGGTTTTGAGTACACTAAAGATGGTGATTATAAAAACGCAAAGAGGTTGGGCGAACAGCAAAAGTTTCCTAAAACTAGAACAACTGCGCAATCTATGAGGCAAATAATGTTGGCCAGTATGAATATAAAATAGGTTCGAAAACTCGACCACCTTCCTAAATGGCATCTTAAAAAAACCAATATTTTAGAATGGGGGACAAAAAAATTTTGAATTCAAAGCCCATTTTACAAATTTTAGAGCCGTCAAAAACGTTTCATAAAATCATTCAAAATCAACTCTGGCCCTTTTACATGTAAAGGTCCCCTTATGTCCGTACGACAATAGTCCGGAAAGAAATTGAATAAAACGCGCCGTAGGGTAAAAAACAGTACATTCCTCCACATAAAAGAAACAGTTGTAAAAAAAGCATCTACATAATTTAACAGTTTCTTTTCCAAGGGCATAAAATATGAGACACACGACACGTACAAATGAAATTGAAAATTACTGCATTAAAGATGTGGAAGGGATGGTGTTGGAGGGCGTTAGTGAACGTCCCCTTATAAAAGGGAATTAATTATTAGCAGGCAAAACTGTAGACTTTAAAACCGCGCCATAAACGGAACGCATCGCATTCCGTCTTTCTGGCACAATGGTGAGGAAATTAAGAGCATAACATACAAGGCAACAAAATCATGTTGACTTAAATATAAACCCATCATACAGGTACTGAATTGGAATAATCTCTACCATTTTAAGGCCTCATAGGGTTTTAATTTATACTGAACAATTTTGACAGGAGAGTATGATAAGAAATATAACGTGGATTAGATTAAATTTCTGTCATAAAACTATGGAGCAAGTTTTAAACTTTATATAAAATCCCCCTCATTGTTTGTTCAATGATTTGTGGGCAGACTGTTGTGGAAAGAAAACAATATTTTGTCCTAGACTTATTAAAAACAGTTTTTAATCGCTATAATTTTGATCATATTGTAATTTTCTGTCCAACACTTAAAAGGAACAAAGCATATCATGATAGAAGGGTTTTTATGGACAGACAAAGACGTATATTTAGTTAACCTAGCACTAAACTGAGTGAGGTTTAGAATACTTTATAAAGTGTTTGAAGGAACGCAGACACTCTTTATTTATAGATGACTGTTCGCAGAAAAAAGATATAGTTAAAAAGAGAAACACTTTGTCAAAGCGGCTTTCAGCGGAAGACATGATGGGATAAGTGTGTGGATTTTATGCCAGAAATATAACTCGGTTTTAAAAAGACTTTAGAGAACAGTTAAAGACTGTAGTGGTTATTTCACATGAAAGACAGAGACCATTGAAGAATGTTTGCGCGAAAATATGTTATTGAAAAAGATCAAGAAAAACATAGGATTAAACAAAAATTAAAATCTGAAAAGTTTTGTAAATTAGTATTAAAAACGGATAACCCTACACAGTATGTCCCGTTTGTAGATAATCGTTATTTTTTGGGTTTTTGAAATCTTACTTGTCAGAGAACAGGAAAGGCGGCTTTTAGGCCACTTTCGCCCAAAAACTTGGTTTGGGGGAGCAAGTGAGTTAGAATGAGCTTTTCCCGTTCTCTCTGTGCCCAAATTTAGCCCCCGCTGTTCAGGCCAAAGTCACGTTGTCGGAATGCCCTGGCCCTGACAACTCCGGCACTGTACGCGGGCCCGGCACTGAGTGGACAGGAAGAAATCACAGAGCAAAAGTTGCTCCAGTTTCCCCTCTCTCTCTCTCTTCTTCTCCTCTCCTCTCTCCTCTCTTTTCTCTCTCTTCGCTGTCCAGTGCTTCTCTCTCCTGCCCCTCCCTCTTGCTCCTCCTTTTCTCCCCTCCCCTCTCCTTTTCTCTCTCCTCCTCTCTCCCT
>CM031628.1:42741023-42743523 GCA_018398815.1 Conus ventricosus
TATATAATTGTACTCCTCTCAGTAATGCAAATATCTGAAATTACCTTGATTTCTCATTTAACATGATATATAACTACTCCTCCCAGTACATGCAAATCTCTGAGATTACCTTGATTTCTCATTTAACATGATATATAATACTCCTCCCAGTAATGCAAATCTCTGAGATTACTTGATTTCTCATTTAACATAGTATATAATTGTACTCCTCCAGTATATGCTAAATCTATGAGATTACTTGATTTCTCATTTAACATAGTATATAAATTGTACTCCTCTCAGTATATGTAAATCTCTGAGATTACCTTGATTTCTCATTTAACATACTATATAACTGTACTCCTCTCAGTATATGCAAATATCTGAAATTACCTTGATTTCTCATTTAACATGAATATAACTGTACTCCTCTCAGTATATGTAAATCTCTGAGATTATCTTGATTTCTATAATATAATTGTTCACTAATAATGAGTAGAACTAATGAAAACATTTTTGATATATTCCAGTGGAACTGTCGTTCCATTGTTAAAAATTTAGACTGTTTAGTTCAACATCTTGCACAATTCCATCACAAGATTCTGTCTTTTCAGTCTTTGAATGTAAAAAAAAAAAGCTGCCAAACATAAACAGTTACTATCATCCACCAATCCATCAAAAGGATGATACCACTGGAAACGTCTCTACGGCTGTTTATGTACGTGAGGGGGTTTCTTACACTCTTTGCCCCAGTCCTGCTCCATCTGATATACTAACTTAAATTCTTGTGCTGTTACTGTTGGATTCAATCCTTTGCTGTTAACCATTGTCTCTGTTTACCTACCCCTAGGTCCAAATGAGCAGAACACTGAATGGATCCGTATGCTACAAGCAGAAAAAACAAACAATTCTTAATCACGGGTGACTTTAATGCTCACTCACCTTTCTGGGAGAAGGAATGTCAACAGTTACAAGCAACCGTTTTGTTGAAAATCTTGTGGATTCCTCCCTCTGTCTTCTAAAGATGGGCGAATCACACGCATACCCGATAACCCCAATCATAGAGCCACCGCCATCGACTTGACACTGGCGTCACATGAGTTAACACCTTTTGTACCTGGCACCCAATAGTTGATCTTCTGAACAGTGATCATATACCACTTGTGACCAGGCTTGAACTAGATCAACCATCAGTTACAGACTCAACAGATGACAAGGTTCCAAAATATAATGACAAACGTGCTGACTGGAACAAATGTACAAACATATTACTTTCTTATGATGGGTTCGAAACTTCTGATCAGGATGTAGACACCTTATACATGATGTTTACTAAAGCTGTTCTGCATGCCGCTGACGAATCCATTCCCAAGTATAAGTCAATAACATCAAAAAGCATGTCGGTAACATTTGGTGGAATTAAGCTTGTTAGAGAGCAAAAAAACGAGAAAAACTTAACATTTAATGCTTGTCAAAAGCACCAATCTATTAAATATCATGTGGAAATTTTTAAAAAGCTAAAAATAAATGTAACAAGGTAGTAGATGAAGCAGAAAAAGAATACTGGTAATCTTATTTCAAATGATAAAGATCTTCAGAAAGTATGGGAAAAACTGAAAACAATGAAAAATGGGGCAATATTGCCACAGTATCTAATACAATGACCTCATTGTGATCTGCCAACTAATTACGAAAAAGCTGAAGCCTTTGCTGACATGTTGCAAATAATAGTCGCAGCGATTGACTATCTGACAAAAATAGAAAGTACAGAGCAGAACATGAGTTACATCTCAGTGATGAAGACTCGGAACAGACCAGAAATCGATCTATTAATGCTGCGATTACGATGGAAGAATTAAAATATTGTATCTCTAATCTCGGCAGAAAGCATCAGTTGGGCTGGATGGATATTCTAACGAAATGTTAGGTCATTTACCACTAAATGTATTGAACTTTTAACATTTTATTTTTCAAAAAATGCTGGGACAGTGGTCAACTACCAAATACATGGAAACAATAAATTGTTGTACCCACTCACAAACAACAAAAGCCCCGAAATGATGAAAACAGCTATAGACCAAATTTTTCACGTCACATACATGTAAACTTATGGAGATAATTATATTAAGGAGACTTAATTACTATTGTGAAAAGTATACGGTTATTCCACTTAATCAGGCAGGTTTTAGATAGGTAGGTCAACCATCGATCACCTGATAAAACTAACTACTCAAATAAAGCGAAAGTTTGCCAGACGAAAGAATGTTCTTGCTACTTTTTTTTGACGTCAAAAAGGCTCACGACCAAGTGTGGTACAATCGACTACTGACAAAGTTACGAAAAGTTAGTATTGTGGACAATATGTTTGATTTTATCAAAAGCTTTCTTCTTAATTGATCAATACAGACAAGGATTGGGAACACTTACTTCAATACTAAATCTCTTCATATGGGCATTCCACAGGGATCAGTCATCGCCCCTATTTTGTACAATATTTTCACATAAGATCTTTCTAGGGTGT
>CM031628.1:42748523-42768523 GCA_018398815.1 Conus ventricosus
GCGTTTACCGTGACGTAAAATATTCCTTCGTCCGAGCATCGTGTCAATCGTGCGATGCGCGCCGTCCTAATTTATTGAGAGAAAGGGGACGAAGGGGGAGTTGGGAGAGGGAGTGGGCATAGATTTGAAATCTATTTTTTTGGTTTGGGTTTAGTGGGACCGATCGGATGGGGTTGTCAAGCGTTTCGTCACACTCCCCCCCCCCCCCCCCTCCCCCCTCTTTAAGTCCAAATCTTTGCCAAATCATTACTATGAAGACAGCTGAGTTGTTGGCCTGCGCTTGTTTTTCCCCCACTATTAGATTGTTCGTCTATGTATGTATTTGTCTGACTTTATTCAAGTTTAAAAGGCTGTGCCAGTCTTGAATAAAAGATGCTCTGTGTTAGGTTTACTTATGGGAGCAAAAGTTACCCACTTGTTTACTGTTTATTGTTTACTGTTCCCTATCTCATTTTATTTACACACACACACACACACACACACACACACAGACACACACCACACACACACACACACACGCACACACACACACACACACACACACGCACGCACGCACCACGCACGCACGCACGCACACACACACACACACACACAAAAACCCACACACAACACACACACACAGAGAGAGCTAGACAGAGGAGGAGGAGAGAGAGAGAGAGACAGACCGACAGACTAACAAGAACACACACACACACACGCGCGCGCCAAAATTAGAGAGAGACCAAAGGAGACAAACCCTGTTTCAAACAATAAGCATGCCGTTATCACCCATGGAGAGTTTTGTAAATCTGCGCATCGATACAAACATTTGCAAGGTAGCAAAAACGTGCACGCGCTCGCACGCGGTCACACACACACACACACGCACACGCACAACGCGCACGCACGCCACACACACACACACACACCACACACCACACACACCACACACAGATAAATAGACAGACTCGTAGATGGATAAATTACACTCACTCACTCACTGACACCACTCACGAACACAGATAAGGCTACACAAATGCTCACATGTCATTGTACGTTTACATTTGCGCGCACCACACACACGCATAATCCCTTATCCCTTTGAAGGCAGATATATTTGTATTGCCTGCTATGTCTGCCTTCAAAAGGGATTACGATGGTTCCCTTATGCAGCTAGTGAAGAGTTTTCATATCTGTAATATATTTTTTTTAATTTCATGTTCCTAGTTTCTCCATCTTCAAACTCCCCCTCCCCCCTCTTTAAGTCCAAATCTTTGCCAAATCATTGCTATGAAGACAGCTGAGTTGTTGGCCTGCGCTTGTTTATCCCCCACTATTAGATTGTTCGTCTATGTATTTGTCTGACTTTATTCAAGTTTAAAAGGCTGTGCCAGTCTTGAATAAAAGATGCTCTGTGTTAAGTTTTCTTATGGAGCAAAAGTTACACCACTTGTTTTGTTATTGTTTACTTTCCCTATCTCCTTTTATTTACACACACACACACATATATATAGATATATATATATATATATATATATGTTACCGTCACATTGCCTGAATTCGTACATTGACGGTAACACACACACACACACACATACATACATATATATATATATATATATTAAATTATATAATATATATATAATATATAACAAACTAATAAATTCCAAGGATAAGTACCGAGCACCGTTCCAGCAACTACAGAGCAGCTTGGTGTTGCAATGACTGCAAGAAATATAGAATTGTAAACAAAGCTCGCTCTTATGTCTTAGGTTGAAGAAATAGGGGAGATACGCATACATATCTGCAGTGTAGATGATTCTGCCTAACTAACAGTATGTGCTCGAGTGGGTGAATGGGGAAAATAAAATAAATGCTTCTCAAAATGAGCCTTCAGCAAGCTTATATTCTCCAAGAGGGAGAGACATTCTCCAATAGGGAGGGAAACCACTAACATATAACTCCTGGTCATATACCGATATTTCGAAACTTGGTTGTTTCTCCTCAGTGACGGCGGAAAGTGGTAATTTGACTCCTCTGCCTTTTCATTTTAAAAAGAATGCAATCCCAGAAAAGGCTGGTGTGCAATACCGTAGTATGTTTGCCGAGTTTTCAAAAAAACCAACCAAAGGTGCCATCTAAGAAGCAAAAGAAAATCATGAAAGAGCAAAAAAACTAATTTCTTGTGAAAAGTAGAAAATATAAAAAGATATCCTGCTTAACACAAGTGCTGTAGGGCCAGTTCTTGGAATGATCCACAAGGGACTAAATACAACAACTAATAAATTGCAAGGATAAGTACATGAGCACCGTTCCAGCAACTTACAGAGCAGCTTGGTGTTGCAATGACTGCAAGAAATATTGAATTGTAACGAAGCTTGCTCTTATGTCTTAGGTTGAAGAAAATAGGGGAGATACGCATACAATCTGCAGTGGTAATGATTCTGCCTAACTAACAGTAATGTGCTCGAGTGGGGAATGGGAAAAATAAAATAAATGCTTCTCAAAATGAGCCTTCAGCAAGCTTATATTCTCCCAGAGGGAGAACATTCCTCCAATAGGGAGGGAAACTCACTACATATAACTTCCTGGTCATATACCGATATTTCCCAAACTGGTTGTTTCTCCTCAGTGACCGCCGGAAAGTGGTTAATTTGACTCCTCTGCCTTTTCAGTTTTAAAAAGAATGCAATCCCAGAAAAGGCTGGTGTGCAATACCGTAGTATGTTTGCCGAGTTTTCAAAAAACCAACCAAAGGTGCCATCTAAGAAGCAAAAGAAAATCATGAAAGAGCAAAACAAACTATATTTTCTTGTGAAAAGTAGAAAATATAAAAAGATATCCTCTTAAGACACAAGTGCTGAGGGCCAGTTCTTGGAATGAATCCACAAGGGACTAAAATACAACAAACTAATAAAATTCCAAGGATAAGTACGAGCACCGTTCCAGCAACTTACAGAGCAGCTTGGTGTTGCAATGACTGCAAGAATATTGAATTGTAAACGAAGCTGCTCTTATGTCTTAGGTTGAAGAAATAGGGGGAGAATACGCATACATATCTGCAGTGGTAGATGATTCTGCCTAACTAACAGTCAGTGCTGAGGGGAATGGCATAAAATAAAAAATGCATTCTTCCTGAAACTTGAATTCCCGGAAGATATCTCCAATAGGGAGAAAACACTACAATAACAAAGGAAGATATTTAAAACTTGGATTTTCTATCGAAACTGGATCTTTCTATCATCCATTAAGTGTAAAAAGAATGCATCCAGTAAGTTAAAATGCAAATCAAAAAGGTGTTTCAAACGTAAGATTGCCGCTTTAAAAAAAACTCAGGCAAGAAAAAAAAAATTTATTAAGGAAAAAAATATATCTTTAAACAATGATGCAATTTCATTAATACAAAGTCTAAAGCAATCTATAATACAAGGGATAAATACACGTTAAATTAGAGCATTGTTTTGCATGACCGAAAAGAATTGAAAGAACTTGCTTTAATTTAAAAAAATAAGGTATAACGCATACATTCTTTTGAAGAACCAAAACGAGTGGATTGAAGGGAAAATTTTAAAGACAAAGGGTTAAACTGTTAGGGTTGAAACCCCAAAGGGGGAACTAAACCCTTATAAGAATCAAAGTTGGAAAGAAATGGAAGACCCCTTTTGAATAAGGAATTAAGAAGGTTGAAATGGAGCATGTGAAAACCAGGGTAATACACAAAAAACTGAAGGAGAGAAAACTTAAGTGAATGAATAAGATAAGAAAGGAGAGGGAATCTGGAAAGATAAGGAAAAATCGAAATTAGTATTAATGAGTCCGATTGCATAAATAACATGTGTGATGATGCAAAAAATTGAAATAAAGACTTCCAAGAGCTTACGACAAATGCGAATAGAAACATCTCAATAGAGAGTCTAACTAAATATTCTCTGGTAGTTACCGTAAATAAAAAACCTTTCAATCCTTAAATTTCCAAAAAGGAGAAATGTCATTGGAATAAAACACCAAATGACAAAAAAAATTGGATGGAAAACTAGTTTTTTGAAGTTAAATAAAACCGTGCCTTCGTTAAAAGCAACCAAAACTGAGAGCAAATAACTAATTATTCCAGTTAATAAAAAATACCAAACAAAGTGCCTTAAAACGCAAAGAACATTAAATTGCAAAAAACTAATTTTTAAAGAAAAATAAAAATCCAGTAAATACGAGGTTGAGCTGTTCTAATAATCCAGTGGATGGCAAGAAAATAAATTAATTTTAAACGAACCTTCAAAGCTTTCATAGAGATGGGTTGATGTAAAACTATTAATGTAAAAACTTGCATTTATGTCATATTAAATGTGGGATGTGTAAATATGAAATTAAATGATTTCTTAAAAGGATTTCGCAAGATTAGGAAAATAATTTAAATCTAATGAACTCACAATAATCCTGACAATGCCAAATCCCAAAAGGTTGTATCCTTACCGTAAATATAACTAATCCTTCTTAACTTCTATCCGCAACCGGAAAGCTAAATACTCCGTTGTTTCATTTAAAAAAAACCAAAGGAATTGATGCAAAAAAATATGGAAAAAACAACCCTAAGTCTTTAAGAAGAGAAAAAAAAGATAATAAACACATTTAGGAATTAAAATCAAAGGGCTCTAAAAACAATGCAAGATTCCTGAATGAGTCCCAAAGCAATTACAAAAAATGTGTTGCAAGGAAAGAAAGAACTTTAGCAATTACGAACCTTGTTGTTATCTAAGAAATATGAATGTAAACAACTTCTCTTATGTCTTCGTTAAAAATAGGAGATAGATACGAAAAAAGAATTTCTAATAATCTGAGCAAGGGATAAAATAAAGTTCTCAAATGAAACAATTCCCCAAAAAACCTCCTCTTGAATATAATTAACAAAAAAATCACTAAATTTTAAAAATATATATATATATATATATATATATAATATATATATATATATATATATATATTATATATATATATATCTGAATTACGGAATGACGGCTATAATGTTATACAAGTGACACGTCATTGTAACCCACAACTTCTGTAACAACCCTGAACCGACGTACCTGCTGCTCATCCCCCTCCCACCCCCCCCCTCCCAACTCCCCTTTCCCCCTCCCTGCCTACACCACAACCCCCTTCTTCCCGCTCCCCCCCCCCCCCCCCCCCCACACACACACACACACACCCTCCCCCTCCACCCACCGCCACTTCCCCTCTCAACTCCCCTTTCCCCTCCCTGTCTACACCACAACCCCCTTCTTCCCGCTTCCCCCCCACACCCCCTCCCCTCCCACCCACCGCCACTTCCCCTCTCAACTCCCCATTTCCCCTCCCTCCCACCCTCCCCCTCCCACCCACCGCCATTCCCCTCTCAACCTCCCTTTCCCCTCCCTGTCTACACCACAACCCCCTTCTTCCCGCTTCCCCCCCACACCCCCTCCCCCTCCCACCCACCGCCATTCACCTCTCAACTCCCCATTTCCCCTCCCCTCCCACCCTCCCCCTCCCACCCACCGCCATTCCCCTCTCAACTCCCCTTTTAGTGGAGTCCAGAAATGTAAAATAAGTCTCAAACATAGGATTAATTGCAAAAGTTTTGAATTTATGTTCAATAGTTCGAGTACTAAGCACTGAAACAACATATGAAAAAAGTACATTGATAGGAATATCGGAAGGGGGTCTAATAAACAAAATGACGTCATCACAATGGAACGAAACACTAAACATTTCTGATATTAACGCAAATACCATCATGTAGCATGTCGTTCGAAAGGTCTTGACGAGATACATTCAAAGTCATTAAGCAAATAAAGATATTTATAATAGTATGATAAAAAATGATAAATGTGTTGTCCCGGTAATGTTTTTGGGGTGGAGCCATAGCGCTTTTGACATCGTTTTTTTGGAAGCACTATTATCCAACATAATTCAGCGTGTAATTACCGAACTAGAGCTTGTGAATCTCTAAATAGAGTTCCTTTGTCCATATCAAACTATGTAATTACATAGATATGTCAAAGGGCCACGAACAGGCCTTCTTCTTGCAGATCACGAATGTCATTATCAGCAGCATATGTTTGAGAAAGGGGGAGTTAGAGCAGCCAATTCCTTTGCACTCTCCACAGGCCAGAGAACATTCCAGTCCATGTTTTCTGTATGTACAACGCTTTGACTGATAATCTGTCTTGCAGTTGCACCGGATCATTTTCAGCAGAAGCTCTGGAGCAGGGGGGAGATTCAGTTGTACAGGGATCCATTCTGCCAGATGACGAGCGCCATCCGCACAAACTCAGGCTGGAGGTCGCAGCTACTGTACATCCAGTTCTAGAAAACAAGAAACAAAAGCATTTTCAGTCATCTCTGAGACTTTACCACAAATTCATAACACACACACACGCGCGGCGCGCGCGCACACACACACACAACACACACACACCACACACACACACACACACACACACACACACACACACACACACATAGCGTGCCCACAAACAAAAATATGGGAAGTATGTTTGCCGAAGGAATTTTGAACAACAGAGATGCATTTGAGACACACAGAGAGAAAGAGAGGCAGACAGACAGACAGATGGACAAACACACAGATATGGGAGAGAGAATAATTACCTGCACTTGATGGTACACGCGAGACTGTGGTACTCGGCTGCTGCTGAAGTTGGAGGCAGGGAACGTACTTGGACAGTTGTGACGCTGGATGTCACCTTCTGCCAGAATCGATGGTAACGCAGCGTGTCCAGATTGTCTTCTGCTCCTCCCCCATAGAGAGAAATCAGTGCTTTTTCCCCCTGCCGAGATGATGTCTGCAGCACTTTTTCCACTGGTGCAGAAAGTCTCAGCGGCCATTCTGAAGCTTGCGTTTGTTTTGATTTTCTTCAAAGCAATCCTTTACCCAGTCCAAACAATCTGGATGTGGTGTCGCATCCGTTTATAGCATGAAGAAAGGGGATAAAGTGGCATATTTCTGGACCTAGAATGAGTTTTCATCCACAGAATGTTTATTTCTTTGTGCTTTTGTCTTCAGTTCAGATTTCAGCAGAACAGGCTTGTGTAGATCTGCATGAAGCAACAACAACACAAGCAAATCAGTGTTCTTCTCCAATGACAACTGTAGTTTTGTTGACCGCACTGGAAACTGCATTACCGACGATGAGTGTATATGCATCCCCTTTTGCATGCAGAACTTGACACCCGATCCTTCGTAACACTTCGCCCAGATACTGTACAAATGCATGCTTGTTCTGGAAATTGGCTAGAAAATGTTCCCTCCTGCCATTGCAAACCATTTTCTGTGGGCGAATCTGATCTAAGATTTTCTCTGCAGTCATCCGAATGTGACAACATTTGCTTTACCTTGAATGTTGGTAATAATGATGTCACTCCCAAAGTTTCAACAGCTTTTTTTTTCATGTGGTCTTTGGAGTAAGGCTCTTCATCTCCGAGAAAGTCGCGCCTTTCTGGCACAGGTCACCGACTGTTAATTTCTCGTCATCATTTTCTTGTAAAAAGTGACTACTCTGGAAAAGGCTGCGAGTCGCATTTCATCCGCTGGCCGCCCTATTTTGTTTTCTGCCTCTGCTGTAGTAGGCTGATAAGCTTGTGGAATGTTTCTTCCAGTTCTGAAATTAACATTGCATTGTTGATGGTAAACAGCATCAGCAGCATGTAAGTCCTGTGCGTACTCAATCGCCCCTTTACTGCTCGAGCCCGTTTGTCTCCAGGTCCTCGTTGCAAACATGCAAGCTCCAAATTAGCTTGACAGCAGGCTGTACGGATTTGATACACACAGACATCGCCTTTCTTTGTGTGATTCTTCACAGGTGTCCCACAGAGGAGACAGTTGCTGGAGGAAGTCAATTTTGTTTGTGAAGAGCGAAGAGTGGGTGTCTCTAAAGTGGATGACCCTGCTTTTTGTGCTTTTAAATCGCGCTGGATGATCAATTCATTGCAGAACTCGTGTCGACAGATTTTGTGTAGGATCTGGCCAGGATAAAAAAAACAGTCTAGTCTCCCCTCGCTTACGACTTGCTTTCCGAAGACCAGCAACACCTTTTCTGTCTGGGTGACTGTTTCTTGACTGTTCCTCAGGGACTGATTACATAAAATGCAAACGTCTGACTGTTCTGAAAAAAATATGAAAAAAAGGTTAATAAAAAGAGAAGAAGCATGCCGCTTTAGTTAAAATAAAAAGAAAGAAACAAAGAAAAAAAAAAAAGAGCTGACCACAAAACGAAAACAAACAAGAAAAAAAAGGCAATCGAAAGACAGAACAAGAAAAAAGATAGAAAAGACATCATACAAAAAAAGGCATCATCCATGCAATTTAAGAACAAAACCATACGCTCTAAACGAATTTCAATATTAAAAATGGAAGAGACGAGACAAAAATGGTGTTAAAAGCAAAACAAAAGGCACACACAAAACAAAACAAAACAAAACAAAAACGGACCCTGCTGAGACTCGAACATGTGCCCAAAGTGATTCCAATGTAAAAGAGACCGTTTTACGTCACCACCAAACCGACATACTACGTAATAAATGTAGATAAATCCTTGTACAGAGAAACATACGTCGAAGAAGAAAAGCGAAGCTGCAGTGATCGATTCATGTTGTATTTGTCTGAAATTTAACTAAGTTTTGAAATACACATACATTTTTCAATAGTCTAATTTTCTGAGAGTAAAAATACTTTACAAAATCAGCAGCGAAACACACACACCTACACACACACACACACACACAAACAAAAACACGTGCCGCTGAGTCCACGCCGGCTTGAAAAAAAAGTCCCAGTTTGTACAACGATCGCGTTAATAATTATAATCTCAGGAAAAAGAAATGAAGACACAGGTGGATAAAATACTAAGAACTGAATTTTTTTTTTAATACGATAGAAGTTAGAGTACTTACCACGAACGTTTTCACAAGTTGTTGGAATTTTTTCCTCGTGTTTTATGAGGGACGCCGTTGTCTGTTGATACGGAAATCAATGCGCAGCCTCATCACCAAGCGAAAAAGTGCGAATGCGCTGACGCGAACGATTCCGCTATAATAAACGTATTTTTAAACATCTCGCGAAACTTACTTTTCCCTACTTTTCAAATAGTTGTAAAGAATAGTGTAAGAAAATAAATGCATTGACTTTATTTCTTTTGCAATTAATCCTATGTTAAAACATTTCTGGACTCCACTATTTCCCCTCCCTGTCTACACCACAGCCCCCTTCTCCCGCTCCCCCCCTCCCACACACACAACCTCCCCCCACCCACCGCCATTCCCCTCTCAACTCCCCTTTCCCCTCCCTGTCTACACACAACAACCCTTCTTCCCGCTCCCCCCTCCACACACACCCTCTCCCTCCCCACACCGCCACTTCTCCTCTTAACTCCCCTTTCCCCTCCCTGTCTACACCACAACCACTTCTTCCCGCCCCCCCCCCCCTCCACCCCCCGCCACCCCCTCCCCCCCCCCCCCCCCAGTCGTTCACTATGGCATAAATTTTCTTTCCTCCTCCCCTCCCCTCCCTTTTCCTCCCTACCGTATCCCTTTCCTCCTCCCCCCTCCCCTCCCCTTCTCCCCATCCGCCTTCATTTCCCTTTTCAACCCTACCTTCTCTCCCCCCCCCCCCCCCCCCCCCCAATCGCCCTCTTCCCCTATTCCCTTTCACATTCCACCTGCCCTGAACAGAATGTAAGACGAGGAATTGAAATGTAGACGTAGCAACCTCAACTCTCCCAACACACTTTGGCCATAGCAAAGTCCTCTTTCTAGTGGACAGAGGAAAGCGAATGGAATTGGTTTCTTAGTCCCCCCCCCCCCCCCCCCCCCCGCCTGCAACCCCCCTCCCCACCTCCTCCTTGCCTCTGTAAAATTGGCTCCTTCATCCCCCACCTCCCCCCACCCTCCCTCCCTCCCTCAAATACTTAGGACAGTGTGTGTGTGTGGTGTGTGTGGTGTGTGTGTGTGTGTGTGTGTGTGGGTGTGAGAGAGAGAGAGAGAGAGGAGAGAGAGAGAGGAGTACGTGTGCATATTGTGTGTGTGAGAGAGAGAGTGTGTGTGTATGTGTGTGTGCTTGAAGAGAGAAGAGAGAGAGAGAGAGAGAGAGAGAGAGAGAGAAGAGAGAGAGAGAGAGGAGAGAGAGAAGAAGAAAAAACAATCATGCTTTTTGTCTTCTTAGGATGAATTATTTTAAAATTCAAATCACAGAGCTCCGAGAGATCATATAAATCTTGCTGTGGCGTCGTTGACGACCGTCGGTTTCTGCGCGCTTGAATGGAGGAAATGTCATCAGCAAAAAGATCACACAAGGCATGTGACTGTGGAGGAAATGTCCATCAGCAAAAAGATCACACAAGGCATGTGACTGTGGAGGAAATGTCATCAGCAAAAGATCACACAAACATGGTGCTGTGAAAGATATGTGGTAGACTACAGAAAACCGACAGAGAACGAAATCGGCCCTAGAACAGAACCTTGGGGCACTCCCTAATATATAATCTCAATAGATGAGTAGCTGCTATTGCTTAACGCAGGATGCATTTATTTGTTTAAATGTAATTCGAAGAATAATTCTGTGTTCTGGTCTTGGGGATGCAACGTTTAATTTCTAAGGAGTATTTTGTGATCAACAGATTTCAATCAAGAAAAACGGCATCTGTTATTTTGCTTTGATTGATGGCAGTCAACCATGTATGGCAGAGACGATTGAAGGTGGCTTGGCATTTATGCTGGCGGCAAAACCCGATTGAAAGGGTAAAAAAGATATATCAAGATATTCCATGGGGTGTTCATGAACATTGTGAAGTCTCTTGATACCACAGAGAAGGAAACATGGGTCTACAATTGTGAAGTCCCGAGAAGTCTTTTGACTTAGGAACTGAAATAAACTTCGCTGATTCAAGAGCAGAAAGGACTAAACCGTACATACACATGTGAGAAGTAAACTTTCGTTGGGATGTGCAAGTTGTTAGGGGTGCTCCTTGGTCTGATTCTGCAGTGGCTTCTTTACATTGAAGAAGTCATTGTTGAACGAGTTTGGTGACCACTGCTTGCCTTTTTATTTGTTTTTAGTCTGTGTATAATGTAAGTATTGCGTGCCATAGCAAAGCTGTGTCTTTTATCAGCAGTTCGCATTTTGTTAAGATAATGTTTCTTAATATTGTCCATATGATCATTGACTCTCTGATATATTTACTCAGTTTTCTTAATTTCCATTTCAATTCCATTTTGAGCCCTAACTCCTAATGATTAGTCCATGTTTTCCTTGTATAGCTGCGTACTTTCGTATTCCAATTGATCACGGGGTTTCATGGCCTCGGTTATTTCTGGAGTAAGCAAATCATCAAGAACCCCTTCTGCCGTAGTGGGGCGTGTTCCTTCATCTCAGCTAGTACTGCATCACAGTTGATGCCTTATGCTTCAGACCACCTGAAAAATCCAAAGCATTCTTGAAATGTGTAACACTGAAGTGGTGGTGAAATACGTTTTTAATGAAGTGCATGGAAGACCTTAATAATCGGTGGTGTGAGTGCTCTTTGGCTTGAGATTTTGGTGCTTGCAACCCCATGATTACGCATGTTATGGATGAGTGATCACTTATACATTTTGACATTGACATTGTTCTGGAGAAGTGATCACATATACCTTTTGACATTGACATTGTTATGGATGAGTAATCACTTTATAACTTTTGACATTGACATTGTTATAGGAGTGATCACTTGCACCTTTTACATTGACATTGTTATGGAGGAGTGATCACTTATACCTTTTGACATTGTTATGGAGGAGTGATCACTTATACCTTTTGACATTGTTATGGAGGAGTGATCACTTATACCTTTTGACATTGACATTGCTATGGAGGAGTGATCACTTATACCTTTGACATGGACATTGCTATGGAGGAGTGATCACTTATACCTTTTGACATGGACATTGCTATGGAGGAGTGATCACTTATACCTTTTGACATTGTAATGGAGGAGTGATCACTTTCACCTTTTGACATTGCTATGGATGAGGGATCACTTGCACCCTTTTGACACTGACATTGTTGTGGAGGAGTGATCACATATACCTTTTGACATTGACATTGTTATGGAGGAGTGATCACTTGCACCTTTTGACATTGACATTGTTATGGAGGAGTGATCACGTATACCTTTTGACATGGACATTATGGATGGTGATCACTTATACCTTTTGACATGGACATTGTTATGGATGAGTGATCACTTATAACCTTTTGACATTGACATGGCTATGGATGAGTGATCACTTATACCTCTTGATATTCATGTTGTTATGATAAGTAATCACTTATACCTTTTGACAATGACATCAGCTTCTTCTTTGCGGGCCTGTGGTCTAGCGAGGTAGACGAGCAGACAAATAGACAAAAGGAGACAGGAGGGGGAAGGGGGGGGGGGAGCGAGATTGGTGTCAGTTGGAGGGGGAGGGGGGGGGGGTGCGGGGGCCGGGAGATGTGATGCTACTGTTTACATATGTAAGTTGACAGGATCGTGTGCTAACTGTGTCAGACACTATGAAGTGGGCGGTCGTTGTTTTCAGTTTCAGTTTAATGTCGGCCCCGCCAGCCATGCCTGGCTCTTGTGTCACGCATTGCAAACAAGGTCATGTCATAGACATCAACATCGTCACACAACACACACCACACACACACACACACACACACAACAACACAACACACACACACACACACACTTACACACACATACACGCACACACACGCGCACGCACACACACAACACACACACAACACACACCACACAAATCACACACACACACAAACCACACACACACACACACACACACAACCACACACACACACACACCACACGCGCGCGTGCGCTGCGCACGCACCAAGCGCAGTCGTACACACATACAACGACCGCGCGCTCGGCACAACAACACACACAACCAACAACACACACACACACACACACACACACAACACACAACACGCACGCACGCACGCACGCACGCACGCACGCACGCACGCACACACCCCACACACCAAAACCACACTCACACACGCACTTACACACACACACACACACACACACACACACACACCCCACACACACACACACACACACACACACACACACTCCCAAACGAATGCTGCTTACGACGCTGAATCGGCCAGCAGAAATGACAAGACAGAGTACACACACAATAAACAAAGGGGACATTCCCCCCCCCCCCAAGCCCCCCCCAGCCCCCCCCCAAAAGGATGTTCCAAGCTTGCCTTGAATACATGTGAACTTGTGTTTGTCCATTTCCCAGTGGTGTTGCTGTGTAGACTGTCAGGTCCAGGTATATGGGCAAGCCTGGACCTGCTTGTTTATTGTGTGGGAACTCTGTGTGTCATACTTGCTGCGCAATATCAGTGTCGTGAGCATCATTCGTTTGGATTTATGGGCGTGTATGTATTTCAACATTGGGGAGCAAGAGTTACCCTACTTGTTTGCTATCGAAAACACAGAGGTTCCTCCGCTTGCACATGATTTTTGGCGCAGGAAATTTGAAGATTCAGTGAGATGAAAACGTGTGCTTAGTAAGGTAAGATGATGTCGCTTATAGCCCCGCCGACCGCAATGGGCCATATCAGGGCTGTCACCACGTTGAAGTCAACTCAAAGTCGTTAGTTCACACAATCCTTTAATATACACCTGTTTAAACACACACACACACACACACACAACACACACACACCGGAAATTTAGTTAAAAATCTTTTTTCCGTAAATATTCAGATCACATGAAAGATGTCAGTCTCTTTCAGAAATTCAAAGATCACATCAGGTGGACATCCCTGAACAAAGTTTTCATGGAGTCAGCTGTAAACGTTTTATGTCTCACATTGTGCAAGTCCCAACACTCTAAAAGAATATGTTTCACTGTGAGTGGTACATGACATGGAATGCACCACGGAGCTTCTTCACTCTTTAAAAGGCACGAATGAGTTAAAAACGAATGGCCAGTAAATAGCCGCATAAAACCGTTTCTTCTTTGCGACCACTAGAGGCAGATGAGAGGAACTCTTTTAGGATTGGACGGATCTGGGAAAGGTTGTTATCCGTGTGTGTATTCCAGTTCTCCTGCCAGGGGTGTCTGATATCATCATTAACTTTCGTGTGTTTAACACCAAGAGTAACCAGCAAGGACGCACGGCGGCATGAACTGCAGTGGAAACTAAATCATAACATTTACCCCACAAATCCTTTCATGGAAACTAAATCATAACATTTACCCCACAAATCCTTTCATGGAAACTAAATCATAACATTTACCCCACAAATCCTTTCATGGAAACTAAATCATAACATTTACCCCACAAATCCTTTCATGGAAACTAAATCATAACATTTACCCTACAGATCCTTTCATGAACCTAAATCATAACATTTACCCCACAAATCCTTTCATGGAAACTAAATCATAACATTTACCCCACAAATCCTTTCATGGAAACTAAATCATAGCATTTACCCCACAAATCCTTTCATGGAAACTAAATCATAACATTTACCCCACAAATCCTTTCATGGAAACTAAATCATAACATTTACCCCACAGATCCTTTCATGGAAACTAAATCATAACATTCACCCCACAGATCTTTTCATGGAAACTAAATCATAACATATACCCCACAGATCCTTTCATGGAAACTAAACCATAACATTTACCCCACATATCCTTTCATGGAAACTAAATCATAACATTTACCCCACATATCCTTTCATGGAAACTAAATCATAACATTTACCTTTCAAGTCCTTTCATGGAAACTAAATCATAACATTTACCCCACAAATCCTTTCATGGAAACTAAATCATAACATTTACCCTACAGATCCTTTCATGGAAACTAAATCATAACATTTACCCCACAGATCCTTTCATGGAAACTAAATCATAACATTTACCCCACAGATCCTTTCATGGAAACTAAATCATAACATTTACCCCACAGATCCTTTCATGGAAACTAAATCATAACATTTACCCAACAGATCCTTTCATGGAAACTAAATCATAACATATACCCCACAGATCCTTTCATGGAAACTAAATCATACATTTACCCCACAGATCCTTTCATGGAAACTAAATCATAACATTTACCCACAGATCTTTTCATGGAAACTAAATCATAACATATACCCCACAGATCCTTTCATGGAAACTAAATCATAACATTTACCCCACAGATCCTTTCTCTCCAAAAAATGAAAGTCACGAAAGGAACAAAATGTGATGACTGTGTCACCGAGATTGATGCTATGGACCACTTCTTTCATAACTCTCCACGACTGCACAGATTGATGCTATGGACCACTTCTTCCTTAACTCTCCACGACTGCACAGATTGATGCTATGGACCACTTCTTCCTTAACTCTCCACGACTGCACAGATTGATGCTATGGACCACTTCTTCCTTAACTCTCCACGACTGCACAGATTGATGCTATGGACCACTTCTTCCTTAACTCTCCACAACTGCACAGATTGATGCTATGGACCACTTCTTTCATAACTCTCCACGACTGCACAGATTGATGCTATGGACCACTTCTTCCTTAACTCTCCACGACTGCACAGATTGATGCTATGGACCACTTCTTTCATAACTCTCCACGACTGCACAGATTGATGCTATGGACCACTTCTTCCTTAACTCTCCACGACTGCACAGATTTTGAAAAAGAAGTAGAAACAGTGACATTGTTTAAATGTGAAAAACGTCTAAAACTTCTATTAACTGATATACTATGTATTTTACAATAAAATGAATCTAAAAGGCACACAATGACTGACTTTATTTTACAATGAAATGAATCTAAAAGGCACACAATGACTGACTTTCGGCCCGTAGCGTTGACCTTAATAGTCATGAAAAGTTTTGAGCGAGCTGTTTCGCACAGATTACTAACCAAGACACAAAACGCACAGGACCCACTCCAATTTGCATACAAGCAGATCCACTGATGATGCAACACTCACCCTTCTCCACAACGCATACACCCACTTAGACAAGCCATGTTCCTTTGTACGCATTCTGTTTATTGATTTCTCCTCTGCTTTCAATACTATTCACCCTCATCTCATGGCTCTCAAACTTCTCAAACCTGATGTTTGTCCTGAGCATATTCTCTGGATCATAGACTTCTTGGTCAAAAGATCCCAGACTGTCTGCTTTCAACGCTGTCTTTCTGACTCTCGCTCTACATCTACCGGTTCTCCTCAAGGTACCGTTCTTTTCCCTGTCCTCTTCACTCTTTATACTAATGACTGTTCTGGAACTGATTTAACCCCTGTCATCAAATACTCAGATGATACAGCCATTCAAGACCTCTCCAACTCGCACACAACATTCACTGAGCAAGCTGAACTGTTCACAACCTGGTGCAAAGAAGACTATCTTGACCTTAATGTTAAAAAGACTAAAGAGATGATCGTGGATTTCCGAAGAAACCCCAGCGCAATCCCTGATCTTTTCATTGATGGCTGTAAAGTTGAGCGTGTGAATGAGTATAAGTACTTGGGAACAAGAATTGATTGCAAGCTCACTTTTGATGCAAACACGCAAGCGATAAACAAAAAATGTCTGTCACGCTTATACTGTCTTCAAAAGCTCAGATCTATCGGAATGAATGGAAAGATTTTAGAAAACTTTTACAGATGTTTCATTGAGTCTGTTTCGATGTTTGGATTGATATGCTGGTGCGCGGGTCTGAGTGTGAAGAACAGAAATGTACTGGAACGAGTGGTGAGAGTGTGTGGAAAGGCGGTAGGTGAGCGTCAGAGAGAGATGAACGAACTGTATGCATGCCAAGTAGTGCGCAAGGCGAGAGTGATTGTGAAAGACAGGACGCATGTGTTGGCCACATACTTTGAGCTGTCACCATCAGGCAAGCGATACCGCACCCCAAAGACTACCACTAAGAGAGCGAGGCTGTCTCATTTGTGCCAGAGCGATTGAACTAATGAATGAGAGACATAGTTAGAAGACTAGGTGCACGCATGGATGCTGAATGTGTAGTGAGTGTGTATTATAAGTATGTGCATGAGTGTGACTGTGTCTGTGCATGCGTATCCATGAGCGCGTGCGTGGGGGGGGGGGGGGGGGGGGGGGGGGGGGGGGGGGGGGGGGGGGGGGGGGGGGGGGGGGAGAAGATGTGTGTGTGTGTGTGTGTGTGTGTGTGTGTGTGGTGTGTGTGTGTGCGCGCGCGTGTGTATGTGTGTGTGTGTGTGTGTGTGTGTGTGTGTGTGTGTACAGGTGAAATTCCTTGTATTTGTGTACTTGTGTATATAATACCTATCATAATCAGTACAATCATTATTACATGCATTGTTTTATTTGTGCTTTACTGTGTCAATATTGTTATTATCCCAAATTAATCTGTAAAGACTTCTACTGCTGATCATGCAACAAATTTCTCTTTTATGAGATAATAAAGTATATTGAATTGGATTGAATTGAATTGAACACTCGAAAAGAAAAAAAACCTGTCAACATGCTATTAAAAGTAAAATGTCAGTAGGTGCAGCGCGCAAAAGAGAACCTCTAATTGCATTACCAGTCATATGTGAGCAACTCTTTCACTAAGGAAACAATACATTCCGTTGTTTACTGATTGACTTTGTGTTCTTACCGTGCAAGGCCGATTACTTTTCATGCTGATATAAGACTATATCTGTCACGGTGTTTTGTATTCACTTTCAGTCTGATGAATTGTTTCTGCATCGCTACATGAAACAACAAACGTGCGCGCGCACGCACGCACGTACACACACACACGTGCAGCACTGATCTCACGAACATGCAGGCAGTCTATGTAGAAAGACACATGCAGTCTATGTAGAAAGACACATGCAGTCTATGTAGAAAGACACATGCAGTCTATGTAGAAAGACACATGCAGTCTATGTAGAAAGACACATGCATAGCCGTTTTCACGAAGCACAGGTGATGATGCATCTTTACGGCACCACATCAACATATGAAATGTATGAATCATGTTCTAGGATCTATAAATGTCACGTGAGGAAATGTTGTGAATGTGGTCCACCTTCTGTATGAATAAAGTGTGTACAAATGAGGTGGGGGGGGGGGGGGGAGGGGGAGAAAATTGTAGTGAGAATTGGCATATTGAGTCTCCCTAACCCCCCCCCCCCCCCCACGTGCCCCCCTCCCCCCCCTCTCCCACAGGAAAAAATGGGGAAAAACGAGGTAAGAAAAGGAAAAATATGAGGTTGGAGGTCCCACAATTAAATTTTTTTTAAGGTAGATAAACATTTTTACCTCTGCCCTGTTGCCTATGACAGAGAAAGGGGGAATGCATAGATACGTGACTGCTGAAGCGTCTCTCACAGCCTCTCAGTCTGCTGTCCTTAAAAAAGAAAAAAGTCAAAGAAAAGATAAACCCACAAAGAAAGAAAGACTGGGACACATGATGCACACAGAGAAAGAAAGACTGGGATATCTGGGGACATGATGCACACAGAGAAAGAAAGACTGGGATATCTGGGGACATAATGCACACAGAGAAAGAAAGACAGGGACACATGATGCACACAGAGAAAGAAAGACTGGGATATCTGGGGACATGATGCACACAGAGAAAGAAAGACAGGCGACACATGGGGACATCATGCACACAGAAGAAAGAAAGACTGGGAACACACGGGGACATGATGCACACAGAGAAAGAAAGACAGGGATACATGAGGACATAATGCACACAGAGAAGGAAAGACTGGGATATCATGGGGACATAGTGCACACAGAGAAAGAAAGACAGAGATACATGGGGACATAATGCACACAGAGAAAGAAAGACAGAGATACATGGGGACATAATGCACACAGAGAAAGAGAAGACTGGGACACACGGGGACATAATGCACACAGAGAAAGAAAGACAGAGATACATGGGGACATAATGCACACAGAGAAAGAAAGACAGAGATACATGGGGACATAATGCACACAGAGAAAGAAAGACAGAGATACATGGGACATAATGCACACAGAGAAAGAAAGACCGGAACACACGGGGACATAATGCACACCCTGGATTTATCGCCCCTGTCAAGGAGAGGATGTTATTCTCAGTCACCCCGGATTTGTTTGTTTGTCTCGTTGTTGGTTTAACCAGACAACACAATCTTCAACCAACCTGAACGCAATTGGGGGGTAAAGGGGGATGGGGGAAGGGGAAGGCGGGGGGAGGGTGAAGGCGGGCGGGGTGAGGGGGGGAGGGGGGAGGGGTATAGAATGTAGCCCTAAACGAAGCTGTGACGGTGTGGAGCAGGTGCTGGTCAGGATGTGTACAGCAGGATGACGAAGGAAAAAACAAAACAAAAAAAAACCGTTGACGTGGTTTTAACGGAACGTGGCGCAAAGGCGAAAGAGGGCTGACCGACAAAGCGGCTCCCTGCTGGAGCCGACATGAGGTCCTGACAAGGGTCACAGGGCGGTGCCAGGGTCATGGGGTCCTTACAGGGGTCACAGGGCGATGCCAGGGTCATGGGGTCCTTACAGGGGTCACAGGGCGATGCCAGGGACATAGGGTCCTGACAGGGGTCACAGGGCGATGCCAGGGTCATGGGATCCTTACAGGGGTCACAGGGCGGTGCCATGGTCATGGGGTCCTGACAGGGTCACAGGGCGATGCCAGGGTCATGGGGTCCTGAAAGGGGTCACAGGGCGGTGCCAGGATCATGGGGTCCTGACAGGGGTCACAGGGCGGTGCCAGGGTCATGGGGTCCTTACAGGGGTCACAGGGCGGTGCCAGGGTCATGAGGTCCTGACAGGGGTCACAGGGCGATGCCAGGGTCATGGGGTCCTGAAAGGGGTCACAGGGCGGTGCAGGATCATGGGGTCCTGACAGGGGTCACAGGGCGGTGCCAGGGTCATGGGGTCCTGAGATGGGTCACAGGGCGGTGCCAGG
>CM031628.1:42773523-42778523 GCA_018398815.1 Conus ventricosus
AACCTCCTAGTTGCCTCACACCAAAGATTTCTGGTGTGGGTAAGGCCTTGATCATCACGGCAGTAGAGGTGGAGTGAAGAACTCTATCAGGTGGATTGATCTGACTCACATCGAGCAGCGCTTTGAACACACAACTAACATTGCATTCAAGAAAAGTTAAGCAAAGCCATGAGACGGCTGATTACTTCCCTTATCACTCGTGTGTGTGTGTGTGTGTGTGTGTGTGTGTGTGTGTGTGTGTGTGTGTGTGTTGTGTTTTTTAACAGTTAAAAGTGCCCACTTTGACAGATCTTTATGGTGTGATCGGAAACGATTCAAATGTTCATTATTTTTACTATTTGTGAAACACTTGATGCGTCCTAACAAGCTGACAAATTATTGTCAAACTCCAGAGGTCTTTAATCAACCTGTTTGATGACTGGTTAAATACCACCAACAACAGCAGATGTTGTGGTGTCCTGTGCACTCAATTAATAAAAAAACAACAACAAACAAATGATGTGATTGCCCATAGCCTTCCTTTCAGTAAAGTAGAGACATGCAGCTTATCCACGAGTACTCTTAGGCTTTTCACTCATATCTAACGAGCAGGCAACAGTGTGTGACGATCAATACAATGGTTTTACATCTAAAACCCTTCACTCTGACCATCTACAAGGCTTTATCCTTGGTCCCTTACTATTCACAATTTACATTAAAGTTTTATGCCTCTCTGTATCAAGTTCACGCCTGAAATCTCTGAGGATGATAATACAATGCAGACAAATTATATTCTCTGAGGACGATAATACAATGCAGACAAATTATATTCTCTGAGGATAATACAATGCAGACAAATTATATTCTCCGAGGATGATATTAGAATGTAGACAAATTATATTCTCTGAGGATGATAATACAATGCAGACAAATCATATTCTCTAGGATGATAATAGAATGTAGACAAATTATATTCTGTGAGGATGATAATAGAATGTAGACAAATTATATTCTGTGAGGATGATAATACAATGCGGACAAATTATATTCTGTGAGGATGATAATAGAATGCAGACAAATTATATTCTGTGAGGATGATAATAGAATGTAGACAAATTATATTCTGTGAGGATGATAATACAATGCAGACAAATTATATTCTGTGAGGATGATAATACAATGCAGACAAATTATATTCTGTGAGGATGATAATAGAATGTAGACAAATTATATTCTGTGAGGATGATAATACAATGCAGAAAAATTTTATTTCTGTGAGGATGATAATACAATGCAGACAAATTATATTCTGTGAGGATGATAATAGAATGTAGACAAATTATATTCTGTGAGGATGATAATACAATGCAGACAAATTATATTCTGACGTATTGTTCTTGCCCAAACTTTTCACGGAAGAGCCAATGATCAGCCAAATGGACTGCACTCAATCACATTTCGCTTAACCTTTTAAAAAAAAAGAAAGAAAAAAAGGAAATCTGTGTTATCACAGTCAGACAAGAAAGATAAAATCATCACCAAACGTCTCTCACCTACATCATAAAAATTAACCTGTTAGACGCCATAAAGGTGTAGGAATAGCCATTGATGACAGTATTAGTTAGCACGAGTATACAACTTCTCTGTGCAAAAAAAAATAAAATAAAAAAAAATAAAAAAAATCTAGAAAGTCTGTCAACTCTCCAAAGTCAGACGCTTTCTTTTAACGTCATTGATGCAAGTGTTTGTTTGTTTGTTTGTTTTTCCAGTCTCATAATATTGTTCAGTTATATGTAGATTATGCGTCTAACCTATGGGCGACGCTGCTAGTACAAACACGCTTGAACCACTGCATGTCTAGTCACACGGTCACACACACTAGTCATTCTAAAATACATTAGTCCATCAGACTCAGACTATAAAAGAAAAATTAATCCAATTCTCCACTGAGGCCAAAGACTATGACACAACAAGGAGCTCATGATGCAGAAAAATGTGTCAGGAAAAGCTCTCGTAACATTAATTCACAGATTCTAAACTAATTCCTCAAGGACCGTCCTAAAAATTCATATCCCTGTTCCGAGAATCGATTCAGTCAAATCCAGCTGAAGATATTCCTCTCTCTCTCTCTCTCTCTCTCTCCTCTCTCTCTCTCTCTCTCTCTCTCTCTCTCTCTCTCATTTTAGTTTAAACCTTCATTTTGCTGAACTCTACATACATTGGCTGACTTTATTTTGTTTAACCCTACATACATTGCCTGACTTCATTTTGTTTAACCCTACATACATTGCCTGACTTCATTTTGTTTAAACCCTACATACATTGCCTGACTTCAGCTTGCTTCGTTCTACATACATTGCCTGACTTCAGGTTGCTTCGTTCTACATACATTGCCTGACTTCCTGTTGCTTCATTCTACATACATTGCCTGACTTCCTGTTGCTTCATTCTACATACATTGCCTCACTTCATGTTGCTTCATTCTACATACATTGCCTGACTTCATGTTGCTTCATTCTACATACATTGCCTGACTTCCTGTTGCTTCATTCTACACACAATGCCTGACTTCATGTTGTTCATTCTACACACATTGCCTTAGATCATGTTGCTTCATTCTACATACATTGCCTGACTTCATGTTGCTTCATTCTACATACATTGCCTGACCTCATGTTGCTTCATTCTACATACATTGCCTGACTTCATGTTGCTTCATTCTACATACATTGCCTTAGATCATGTTGCTTCATTCTACATACATTGCCTGACTTCATGTTGCTTCATTCTACATACATTGCCTGACTTCCTGTTGCTTCATTCTACATACATTGCCTCACTTCCTGTTGCTTCATTCTACATACATTGCCTCACTTCCTGTTGCTTCATTCTACATACATTGCCTGACTTCATGTTGCTTCATTCTACATACATTGCCTCACTTCATGTTGCTTCATTCTATATACATTGCCTGACTTCATGTTGCTTCATTCTACATACATTGCCTGACTTCATGTTGCTTCATTCTACATACATTGCCTTAGATCATGTTGCTTCATTCTACACACATTGCCTGACTTCATGTTGCTTCATTCTACATACATTGCCTGACTTCATGTTGCTTCATTCTACATACATTGCCTGACTTCATGTTGCTTCATTATCATACATTGCCTGACTTCATGTTGCTTCATTCTACATACATTGCCTCACTTCATGTTGCTTCATTCTACATACATTGCTGACTTCATGTTGCTTCATTCTACATACATTGCCTACTTCATGTTGCTTCATTCTACATACATTGCCTCACTTTCATGTTGCTTCATTCTACATACATTGCCTAGACTCATGTTGCTTCATTCTACATACATGGCCACTTCACGTTGCTTCATTCTACATACATTGCCTTACTTCATGTTGTTCATTCTACACACATTGCCTGACTTCATTTGCTTCATTCTGCATACCTTGCCTGACTTCATGTTGCTTCATTCTACATACCTTGCCTGACTTCATGTTGCTTCATTCTGCATACCTTGCCTGACTTCATGTTGCTTCATTCTGTATACCTTGCCTGACTTCATGTTGCTTCATTCTGCATACCTTGCCTACTTCATGTTGCTTCATTCTGCATACTGCCTGACTTCATGTTGCTTCATTCTGCATACCTTGCCTGACTTTATGTTGCTCATTCTACATACCTTGCCTTAGACCAAGTTGCTTCATTCTGCATACACTGGCCTACTTCATTTTGTTTCATTCTACATACCTTGCCTCACTTCATGCTGCTTCATTCTACATACATTGCCTGACTTCAAGTTGTTTCATTCTGCATACACTGCCCTACTTCATTTTGTTTAATTCTACATACATTGCTTCCCTTCATTTTGCTCTGTTCACTATTTTAGGGCGAGAGCTGGACTTCAAAAAGGCACACCAGTGTTTATCTGTCATCCTTGTAAATAAAGAATTCTATCTCACTTGTCTCTGCCTCTGTCTCTGTCTCTGTCGCTGTCTCTCTCTCTCTCTCTCTCTCTCTCTCTCTCTCTCTCTCTCTCTCTCTCTCTCTCTCTCTCTCTCTCTCTCTCATTTTTAATTCAACCATTTTATGCTTCTACATATGTTGACTTGGATTATTCTGCATTGTTGACCGATTCAGGGCAAGGCCTGGATGTGACAAAAAGGCGGACTTGTGGTTATCTTTGTAACTTTGTAAATATAACTCTGTTGACTCTGTTAACCTGTTGTTTTAACAGTGAAAATGACCGCGCCGCTAACAACTGCGTCATTTTTTTTTATAATGTATTCTTTCCACGACATAAAGCAAAGCAATCTGTCAACAGGTTAGTCTATAAATGTGACGTAGGTGCACCGGTGCATCATTCATGTAGTGACGCAGACAGGATTAAATGTTTGTCAAGGGCCAAGGTGTAGGTGTGCGTGTGTACGTGTGTGTGTGTGTGTGTGAAGAAATTCCCCTGTCGGGTGTGTAGTTGTAACGATGACAGGTTTGGGCATCTTGTCTGCTTTGGTGATGAATAGTGTCGCCTTCAGGTCTGACAAGGTTGTTGTTGTTGTTGTTGTTGTTGTTGTTGTTATTTGCAGGTGTACATACAACATTGCCTCTGACACTGATTGAAAGTCTGGTGGAACGCCGCATTCGCCATTTAACACTAAGAGTTAGCAGACAGCCATTTCTAAAGCTCGGGTGATGTGAAATTTGCTTCGGTTGAACAACAGAAGATTAAAATGAATGATTTTAAGAACAAACAGAAAATTGTTCAACTCTCAGTTTGTTCCCACATCTGTGCAGTTAGACAACTGCCTCAACCGTTCGCCTGAGTGAGTCACCTGGATGTGACACTGGGTGAGACTACATCATTGTGTGGTTCATCTCCTCCGATTACGCCTTGGCTTAAGGCTGTGTCAGAGCAATTGACATAGGCTACAACTAAATGTTGTTATGCTCAACACAGTTATGCGGGGATTGTCTTCAGTCGTGACAAGCTCCCAGCCTC
>CM031628.1:42781023-42796023 GCA_018398815.1 Conus ventricosus
AGTACGTGTGTGTGTGTGTGTGTGTGTGTGTGTGTGTGTGTGTGTGTGTGTGTGTCTGTGTGTCTGTGCGTCTGTGTGTCTGTGTGTCTGTTCGGACGCATGGGTGTGTGCGTGCATGCGTGAGTGCGTGTGTGTGTGTGTGTGTGTGTGTGTGTGTGTGCGTGTGTGTGTGTGTGTGTGTGTGTGTGTGTGTGTGTGTGTGTGTGTGTGTGCGTGTGTGTGTGCTCGGATGCATGCGTGTGTGCGTGCAGGTGTGAGTGCGTGCGTGCATACATGTGTGTGTGTGTGTGTGTGTGTGTGTGTGTGTGTGTGTTTTGTGTGTGCTCGGGCACATGCGTGTGTGCGTGCATGCGTGAGTGCGTGCGCGAGCGCGCGCGCGCGCGCGTGTGTGTGTGTGTGGGGGTGGGGGGGGGTAAACAGATGCAACATATTGGATCAGCTGGAAATGAATGTATGTGTACTTACAATTGCTGTCAGAGAGACAGATAGTGAGACAGGGTAGAGCGGTGGACCAGGGTTATAACCGGACTGAGGATATTCTCGTCGTTAATCACGGTGAATTATGAAAAAACGCAGTTGTTGAGCCGAGAGAGTTGCCAAATCTCCAGCATTGCACATTACAGGCGCATTTCACCTGAGAGACAGGCACATTCCTGTTGCCAAATCTCCAGGATTGATCTGAGAGACAGGCACATTCCCGTTGCCAAATCTCCAGGATTTCACCTGAGAGACAGACACGTTCCTGTTGCCAAATCTCCAGGATTTCACCTGAGAGACAGACACATTCCCGTTGCCAAATCTCCAGGATTTCACCTGAGAGACAGACACATTCCCGTTGCCAAATCTCCAGGATTTCACACATGAGAGACACCGGCCTGCAAAGACTGCGCGAGGTGTCCATCATTTGAGCAGGACATAGAACGATTCAGTAAACAGTTCTCCGCATGCACCACCTGGTGGACAGACTGTCTGAAGAGTAGTATAAGGAGTAAAAAGCACAGAGCTAAGCACCGCTCCCTGAGGTGTGCCGACATCTGAAAGACGATTCAGGAGATAACAGGGGAGTCCAAATCTGTGTGAGGGCAGATGTGCCAGTGAGTATTCAGTTGACAGAGTACAGCGCTTTGACAGCACCGCTCCCTGAGGTGTGCCGACATCTGAAAGACGATTCAGGAGATAACAGGGGGAGTCCAAATCTGTGTGAGGGCAGATGTGCCAGTGAGTATTCAGTTGACAGAGTACAGCGCTTTGACACGTCAGAACAAACAACAGGAAAAATAGCGGCTGGTAGTAGTAGTAGTAGTAGTAGTAGTAGTAGTAGTAGTAGTAGTAGTAGTAGTAGTTGTTGTAGCAGCAGCAGCAGTAGTAGTAGTAATGGTAGTAGTAGTAGTAGTGTTGATGTAGTAGTAGTGGTAGTAGTAATAGTAGTAGTAGTAGTAGCAGCGATGTTGCTGTTGAAAAATAAAGAGAGGGAAGGGCAGTGCATAGTTGGCATGTTGTCAGCAACAGCTGCTCATGCCTCACTGTTTTGGGCTGGGGGAGGGGAGGGGCTGGGGGAAGGGGGAAGGAGGGAATGATCCAGAACTCCTGCATCCCCCTCCCCTCCTCCTCCTCCTGATCTCCCTCTCCGCCTATGCAGTCTTCACTCTCTGTCTCAGCCAGTCACGTGTTGATACTGACGTGTTGTCTTCACTCACTGTCTCTCTGTCTCTGTCTCTGTCTCTGTCTCTCTCTCTCTCTCTCTCTCTCTCTCTCTCTCTCTCTCTCTCACTCTCTCTCAGCCAATCACGTGTTGAGACTGACGTGTTGTCTTCGCTCTCTCTCTCTCTCTTCTCTCTCTCTCTCTCTCTCTCTCTCTCTCTCTCTCTCTCTCCATCACTCTCTCTCTCTCTCTCTCTCTCTCTCTCTCTCTCTCTTCTCCCTCTCTCCTCCTCTCTCCTCTCTCCTATCTCTCTCTCTCTCTCTCTCTCTCTCCTCTCTCTCTCTCTCCTATCACTCTCTCTCTCTCTCTCTCTCCTCTCATCTTCTCTCTCTCTCTCAGCCAATCACGTGTTGATACTGACCTGTTCTCTTCACTCTCTGTCTCAGCCAGTCACAGATGAATACTGACGTGGTGTTTTTCAGCGTTACTCCAAACCATCCTGGACCTCATTCACACTGACCACCATCACGGTCCTCTCCTCTCAGCGGAGTCTGGCTGAAACGTTCGGTCCTGTCCCGGCCTCTGCACTCGGCGGTTTGCACACAATGAGTAACGACCCCTTCGCCCCTCAGACAGGAAGTCAGCCAGCTTTTTCCCCTGCAGTTGCAGTCGACTTCCGGTGTTCAGAGAGCTCGTATTTGGGAGGAGGGGAGCAGGGGGAGGAGGAAGAGGGTCGTCTCAGATGAACGATCAATTCACTCTGTCCTCACCGGCCAACGCTCCTGCCTCTGAGCCTCTAGCAGAGTATGTGTTGTTTGTGTGTGTGTTGCTGTGTGTGTGTTTGTGTGTGATGTGTTGGATCGTGCTACTGTACATGTGATGTAATGAACACAATACGCAGGGTTGGGGTGGGTGGGGGTGGGTCGACAGATCAAGCGTGATGCAGCCAAAGAAATGACAAAGAAGACCGACACAACTGTGAAGCAGGGGTTGAAGGGACGGGTGGGGAAAGAGGCGACGCTGAAAGGGATGTCCAGGAAAGTGGAGGAAAGAGAGGGCGGTAAAGGAATCCAGGAAGTGGGGAAAGAGGAGGCTGTAAAGGGAATCCAGGAAGTGGGGAAAGAGGAGGCTGTAAAGGGAATCCAGGAAGTGGGGAAAGAGGAGGCTGTAAAGGGAATCCAGGAAGTGGGGAAAGAGGAGGTGTAAAGGGAATCCAGGAAGTGGGGAAAGAGGAGGTGTAAGGGAGTCCAGAAGTGGCGCCAAGAGGACAGCCAAAGAGCAGGCCTGGGAGGGACTTAAGGATTCCAAAGAAGCGTCCGTTGCACCAAGGCACACTGGCATCGACGTCATGATCTCTGAGAATTCCAAACTGGTTAATTCAGGGGGGGGGGGTCAGAGGACCATACGTGTTCGTTCTGTCAGGAAAAAACCCAAAACAGATGACAATGATACATGTTATGAGTTCATGCAAAGCAACCTACCCTAAGCAACGTACGCATGGAGACAAGCAAGTGCTGATACTGAGGCCACATGCAGTTACTAGCGCTGCCTGAAGCAACATGACGTCACCGGGAGCCCCGGTGTCCATGTGTTACACGGCAGGCGGCCAGAAATGGTAGTCTACAACAGATGTGATACCATGAGCTTGTGCACAGAGAGAGGGAGAGAGAAGAGAGAGAGAGAGAGAGAGAGAGAGAGAGGGGGGGGAGAGAGCGAGAGCGAGAGCGAGAGAGAGAGAGAAGAGACAGAGAGACAGAGACAGAGAGACAGAGAGGACAGAGACAGAGAGATAGAGACAGACAGAGAGAGAGGACAGACAGAGAGAAAGAGAGAGAGAACAGAGAGAGAGAGACAGAGACAGAATGATAGAGACAGAGACAGAGAGAGAGAGACAGAGAGAGAGACAGAGAGAGAGAGAGAGACAGAGAGAGAGAGACAGAGACAGAGAGACAGAGAGAGAGAGAGAGAGAGAGAGAGAGAGAGAGAGAGAGAGAGAGATGCAGGGGGGTGGGGCGCACGCAGGCGTGCCAGGGGGTACATCATACTATCAACATTGTTCCTGCCTCCTGCCTTGCTTACAGCAACTTCCTGAACAAAATTACCGCCCTTATCAACGGACCTCCCAACCCCGGAAGCGGACCTCACAGAACGTCATCATTCTCCACGTCATCGTCATTCCCCACGTCATCGTCTTTCTCCACGTCATCGTCATTCCCCATGTCATCGCCAGGTGTGGGGGGACAGGGGTTCGCCGCATACGGTGATGGACTAACGGCCAGCCTGGACCCCTACAGCCTGAATGGAGGAGCAGGCCTGAATCCTCCCGCTGCCTCTGCCGATCTGATGTCCAGGTAAGCATTGGTGATCTGATGTCCAGGTAAGCACTCTGCTGATCTGATGTCCAGGTAAGCACTGCTGATCTGATGTCCAGGTAAGCATTGGTGATCTGATGTCCAGGTAAGCACTGCTGATCTGATGTCTAGGTAAGCACTGCTGATCTGATGTCCAGGTAAGCACTCTGCTGATCTGATGTCCAGGTAAGCACTGCTGATCTGATGTCCAGGTAAGCATTACTGATCTGATGTCCAAGTAAGCACATGCTGATCTGATGTCCAGGTAAGCATTACTGATCTGACGTCTAGGTAAGCACTGCTGATCTGATGTCCAAGTAAGCACTCTGCTGATCTAATGTCCAGGTAAGCATTACTGATCTGATGTCCAGGTAAGCATTACTGATCTGATGTCCAGGTAACCACTGCTGATCTGATGTCCAGGTAAGCACTGCTGATCTGAAGTCCAAGTAAGAACTGCTGATCTGATGTCCAGGTAAGCACTGCTGATCTGATGTCCAGGCAAGCATCAGTGTACCAGAGCTAGGTGGCTGCAGGCTCCACTGAGAAGATAGAACCACAAAGTCCTGTGTCAGTAACTTAGGGGCTTTCGTCTACAGGTGTCTGAATCTCATGGGCCTGTTTCATGGCCAAGGTATGTTGTTTAATGGAAGAACAGAATACAGTGTTATCTCTCAAACCAGGATGGAATATAACAGCATTATTACGATTGTTATCATTCTTATTGAGAATTATAACACAAGTTCAAATTCTGTGGCCCCTTAAACCCTGTTCTTGTAGTGACCCCATCTTCAATCTCCTCTGGACATCCAAGGCCGTGACGAGACTGCGTTAAAGTCGTCAGTATGGCAAGTTCATGACTGTTCTTGGGTGGCTGGGTGGACATGATGGCGTCCATTTGGAGAGGGACAATCTTTCATGCGGGCTCCGTGAATTAAAAAAAAAAGACTATTGTCAGCACGGAGCTCAGTAGATGACGTGATGTATATGGGACCTGACCGGGCATCCCTGAACATCACAGAATGGACTCAGCAGCAGTGCAGTGTCACCTTCAGTGAGTTGCTTCATGGCGACTGGCTGGCTACTGAGTGTTCCCTGTGGACTACTGGCGCTGGGGCTGCAGCAGGGCGAACCTGGTGCAGCTGTGTATGGACAGCTGCAGTAAGCGGCGTGGAAATGAGGCCACGGAAGGAAGGGAGGGGGAGGGAGGGAGCTAAGGGGCGGAAAAAAGAAAGTCAAATAATCTGTGGGACAGTGATCTGGCTGGGCAAGGGACTGTAAGTCTTGTGGAATGATCTGTGGGACAGTGATCTGGAAGGGCAAGGGACTGTAAGTCTGGTAGAATGATCTGTGGGACAGTGATCTGGGTGGGCAAGGGACTGTAAGTCTTGTAGAATGATCTGTGGGACAGGGATCTAGGTGGGCAAGGGACTGTAAGTCTTGTAGAATGATCTGTGGGACAGTGATCTGGGTGGGCAAGGGACTGTAAGTCTTGTAGAATGATCTGTGGGACAGTGATCTGGAAGGGCAAGGGACTGTAAGTCTTGTAGAATGATCTGTGGGACAGTGATCTGGGTGGGCAAGGGACTGTAAGTCTTGTAGAATGATCTGTGGGACAGGGATCTAGGTGGGCAAGGGACTGTAGGTCTGGTAGAATGATCTGTGGGACAGTGATCTGGGTAGGCAAGGGACTGTAGGTTTGGTAGAATGATCTGTGGGACAGGGATCTAGGTGGGCAAGGACTGTAGGTCTGGTAGAATGATCTGTGGGACAGGGATCTGGGTGGGCAAGGACTATGGGTCTGGTAGAATGATCTGTGGGAGAGTGCGGTGACGACCATGTCGCGTATGGTATAAACGTCTTGAATTCCAAGCGTTGATGCCCTTGGATGTGACATAGTGGGGTGACACACCTCCCTGTATGTTCCTTTCCACAAAATGAACTGGGTTTCCTGTTTTGAATGGTAATGTTCTTGGTGTGTATTGATCGAAATGAAGTAACCATTCTCTCTCTCTCTCTCTCTCTCTCTCTCTCTCTCTCTCTCTCTCTCTCTCTCTCTCTCTCTCTCTCTCTCTCTCTCTCTCTCTTCTCTCCCCAGCCTGGCCACGCGACAGCGCATGCGGGTAGTCCATCGCCTGGCGAAGCAGCTGGGGGTGAAGCAATACTATTACATCCACGGCTGCGAAGACCCGGCCCTGCTCTTCTCTGGCGGCCAGAGTCTGATGGTCTCCACGTCCATGGCACACGGCTGCCACTCTCTGCAGGCGGCACAGGTCTGCCACATGGTGCAGGTGAGTGGTCGTCATGGCACAGGTCAGAGGTCGTCATGACACAGGTCGAGGTCGTTATGGCACAGGTCAGAGGTCGTTATGGCACAGGTCTGCCACATGGTGCAGGTCAGAGGTCGTCATGGCGCAGGTAAGAGGTCGTCATGGCACAGGTCTGCCACATGGTGCAGGTCAGAGGTTGTCATGGCGCAGGTCTGCCACATGGTGCAGGTCAGAGGTTGTCATGGCACAGGTCAGAGGTCGTCATGGCACAGGTCTGCCACATGGTGGAGGTCAGAGGTTGTCATGGCGCAGGTCTGCCACATGGTGCAGGTCAGAGGTTGTCATGGCGCAGGTCTGCCACATGGTGCAGGTCAGAGGTCGTCATGGCACAGGTCAGAGGTCGTCATGGCACAGGTCAGAGGTCGTCATGGCACAGGTCAGAGGTCGTCATGGCACAGGTCAGAGGTCGTCATGGCACAGGTCAGAGGTCGTCTTGGCACAGGTCTGCCACATGGTGCAGGTCAGAGGTCGTCCACTTCCAGGGAAGACCACCTCGCCCTGGTCTGGCGCCACACTTTTTTTCCCCGTCTGATCAGGTGTTCATTGTTGAAGCGAGTATTTTGGACCGACTTTCACTGTCTGTCTGTCAGTCTGTCAGTCTGTGTGTCTCTCTTGATTGGGGGAGGGGGAGGGTGTTGGTCGTTGATATCGTTTCTCTGAAGGCTTTCTGTATGTGAAGAGATTTCGGTTGATTGTTTCCTTCGAAAAACTCGTTAGTTCTCTGTTGCTGCTGTTATTGTTGTTGTTGTTGTTGTGTTGTTGTAATGGTGATGGTGGTGGTGGTGGTGATCATGGGCATTAGTCGTAAATTATGCAAGTTTCCCTGTTGTTGTTTTTGTTGTTGTTGTTTTTGTTGTTGTTCTTGTTGTTGTTCTCGTTTTTGTTGTTGTCGTCATCAGTGTTAGCCGTAGGCTATGCATGTCTCCTTGTTGTTGTTGTTTTTGTTGTTGTTGTCGTGGTCAACAGTGTTAGCTGTAGACTACGCAAATCTCCCTGTTGTTGTTTTGTCGTTGTTGTCATCGGCGTTAGTTAGACTGTGCCAGTTTCTCTGTTGTTGTCGTTGTTGTTGTTGTCATCGGCGTTAGTACGCAAGTTTCCTTGCTTTTGTTGTTGTTGCTGTATTTTGTGTTGTTGTCGTCGTCATTGGCGATGGTCGTAGTCGTTGTTGTTAATGGCTGTGTCTTGATCTTCTTGTTGTTTCTTCTTGTTGTTGTTGTCGTAGTTCTTGTTGTTGTCAGTTGATTTGTTTTTCGTTTCTTTTGGTTTCTGTATGTCTTGACGAGCAACGTTGTTGTTTTCTTATCCAGTTATCCATTGATCCAGTCATTCAAATCATTCATCCAGTCATTCAATTCTTTGATCCAGTCACTCAATTCATTGATCCAGTCATTCAATTCGTTGATCCAGTGATTCCATTCATTGATCCAGTCATTCAATTCATTGATCCAGTTATTCAAGTCATTGATCCAGTCATTCAGTTCTTTGATCCAGTCATTCAATTCATTGATCCAGTATTCAATTCATTGATTCAGTCATTCAATTCATTGATCCAGTTATTCAGTTCATTGATCCAGTCATTCAATTCATTGATCCAGTTATTCAATTCATTGATCCAGTTATTCAATTCATTGATCCAGTCATTCAATTCATTGATCCAGTTATTCAATTCATTGATCCAGTTATTCAATTCATTGATCCAGTCATTCAATTCTTTGATCCAGTTATTCAATTCATTGATCCAGTTATTCAAATCTTTGATCCATTCATTCAATCCATTCATCCAGTCATTCATTCTTTGATCCAGTCATCCAATTCAATGATCCAGTCATTCAAGCCATTGATCCAGTCTTCCAATTCATTGATCTAAGCATTCAATCCATTGCTCCAGTCATTCAATTCACTGATCCAGGCATTCAATCCATTGATCCAGTCATCCAATTCATTGATCCAGTCATTCAATCCATTGATCCAATCATCCAATTCATTGATCCAGTCATTCAATCCATTGATCCAATCATCCAATTCATTGATCCAGTCATTCAATCCATTGATCCAGTCATCCAATTCATTGATCCAGTCATTCAATTCACTGATCCAGGCATTCAATCCATTGATCCAGTCACTCAATTCTTTCTCTTTCTCTTCAGGCCAGAACACGCACTGGCTACAGCTCGGTCATCGGTGACATGATCCCCCCTCAAATCCGGACCCAGGTGGAAAGCTGCATGTCAGGCAAAGCTCTGCTGAGGTCTCTGTCGCACTCTTTTCCTATGTCCTCCTCGCCTTGGGCTCCCCCACAGCCCGGAGTGCCGGAGTGCGGGGTCCTCCTGTCCGCCGTCATAGATGGCGGCTCCCTGGACCCTGAGCCCATGATCAGTGCCCGTCGGAGCATGCTGCCCTGGACCTGCAGTGAGGCTCCCCTGGGGCCCAGTGGCTACTCGTACAGAGTGTGTTGTCCTGGAAAAGGTTCGAGTCTGTCACTTTTTTTTTTTTTTTTGCACAAGTATCAATCTGAAAGAGGTATCACGTCCCAGCCCCCTCACCTCAATTTATATAAGTTTATATAAAGATTTTTAAAAAAAAGACACACAAGTGTTTTGATATGTGCGTGTGTAGATAGATGTGTGTGTGTGTGTGTGTGTATACATATATGTATGTGTATATGTGTGTCTCCCTGATGAGTAGATCCAGTAGACGAAAGGCCTAGGAGTTGGCAACACCAATAGATCGGCCTTCGGGAGGGATTGCGATGGTTCCCTCATACAGCTACTGAAGGGTCTTCATATATATATATATATATATATATATATATATATATATATATATATATATATATATATATATATATAATCAGAGTTAAAAAGCCACTCAGAACGTTAAAAGTGCTCGACCATGTAGGGAGCGATATACCAGTTTAAAATAGGATTTTAAAATGGAAGAATTAAAAACCTACAAACTTTTTTCAAGCTAAAACGCTCTCATCAGGATATACAATTTGGGCACGCCACCGGTGTTATATATTGTGGTGTGTGGGCGTGTGAGCTCTGTGCGTGTGGCACGTGGCCTGCCGGTTTTTTCTTTTTGGGGCGCGTTCAGGGGGACGTGCCACGGAATGGTGCATTGACAAAGATTTCCATTTATGCCTGCAATTGTTTATCATTTCTACTTCAGAGTTCAGTGATGCTAGGTGGGGTTTACATAATATCAGCCACTTTTCTGTAATACATAAGTTGCATTTTTTAGAAATGTTGTTGTATGGTGTTGCTCTTTTTATAATTTTCCATGATATGTTGTAATCTATTTTCTTATTTTTAAGCTTCCAAATATATTTACTTAATTCTGTTTGGTGTTTATATTTTTCATTTTTGAAAGACTGTTTATGGGTTTTCATATCTGGTTTTAAAATGGTTTGCCGTGATACCTATGTATGTTTCTTTATCACTGTCTGTTGTTACCGTAGCTTGGTACACAATGTTGTTGTAGAGACATTTATTGTTCAGAGGGCACTGGTCTTTTTTTGTGCAATTACAAGATATCCTTTCATCACCCTCTTTGGTTGTGTTGTTTTTGGTTTTATTGGAAGAATCAATTATATTTTAAGGTTGGGCATACACGAGTATGATAGCTTGACGGTATTTTTGTTGAATATTTTAGATAGTACATGTTCTTTTGGGAATGATGTTTTAAGGATTCTGAGGAATTCTTTCCTACGTTAGTTTTTGTTCTTCCATCATATGGAGGGTTATACCATATAAGTTTTTCTTTTCCTGTTTTTCCTGCTGCTGTTCATGTTGTTATCTGGGTTATATTGTAATTTGTAGTTGTAGCCACTTTTTTTCAGCGCCTCTTGGTATTCAGCTGCTGCACTGTTAAATTCTTTCTCATTGCATGACAGTTTAGATAATCTTTTGTTTATACCATTAGGTAGGGTTTTTTTAAGATGGAGGGTGGATGGTTACTATTGATGTCTACATAGACAGGTGTGTCATTAGGTTTTTTATATGGTTTGTATAGTTATGATCCTTAAGGTCTAATGTTATGTCTAAATAATTTACTGTTTTTTGTTGGCTTCTATTGTGATTTTTAGGTTATGGCTTTAACATCCTATTTTAAACTGGTATATATATATATATATATATATTATATATATATTGTTAAAACAGGTTTTAACCAAGGGGTCGAGCGCTTTTAGAATAATTTTAGGCTGTTCAACCATATTGATCTATATATATATATATATAATATATATATATATATATATATATATATATATAAGACAATGGTAGTGAATACCAGCAGAGATTTTTAAAAAATGCTCAACCGAACTGGGAGCAACATTTGTTAAAAAATAAGGTTTAAAACTATCTACAGCGCTGTTTCATGCAATGCAATCATCATCCTGATGATTGCATTGCATGAAACAGCGCTGTAGATAGTTTTAAACCTTATTTTTTAACAATATATATATATATATATATATATATTATATATTATATATATATATGAATTATAAACAAAGCTTGCTCTTATGTCTTAGATTGAAGAAATAGGGGAGATACGCATTCATACCTGCAGTGGCAGATGATTCTGCCTAACTAACAGTATGTGCTTGAGTGGGTGGATGGGGAAAAAAATAAAATAAATGCTTCTCAAAATGAGCCTTCAGCAAGTTTATATTCTCCAAGGGGGGAGAGACATCCTCCAATAAGGAGGGAAACTCACTATAACTCCTGGTCATAACCGATATTTCGAAACTTGGTGGTTTCTCCTCAGTGACCGCGAAAGTGGTAATTTGACTCCTCTGCCTTTTCAGTTTTAAGAAGAATGCAATCCCAGAAAAGGCTGGTGTGCAATACCGTAGTATGTTTGTTGAGTTTTCAAAAAACCAACCAAAGGTGCCAGAAGCAAAAGAAAATCATGAAAGAGCAAAACAAGCTACATTTTTCTTGTGAAAAGTAGAAAATATAAAAAGATATCCTCTAAGACACAAGTGCTGAGGGCCAGTTCTTGGAATGAATCCGCAAGGGACTAAAATACAACAAACTAATAAATTCCAAGGTAAGTACCGAGCACCGTTCCAGCAACTTACAGAGCAGCTTGGGTTGCAATGACTGCAAGAAATATTGAATTATAAACAAAGCTTGCTCTTATGTCTAGATTGAAGAAATAAGGGGAGATACGCATTCATACCTGCATGGCAGATGATTCTGCCTAACTAACAGTATGTGCTTGAGTGGGTGGATGGGGAAAAAAATAAAATAAATGCTTCTCAAATGAGCCTTCAGCAAGCTTAATTCTCCAAGGGGGAGAGACATCCTCCAATAAGGAGGGAAACTCACTATAACTCCTGGTCATATACCGATATTTCGAAACTTGGTGGTTTCTCCTCAGTGACGCGGAAAGTGGTAATATTGACTCCTCTGCCTTTTCTCCTCTGGATATATATATATATATATATAATTATATATATAGAATGCTGAACAATTAAGTAGTGGGGGAAAAACAAGTGCAGGTTAACAATTCTTCAGTCGTTATAGTAATGACTTCGCAAAGATTTGAACTTTAAAAGAAAAAAAAAATTTGAAGATGAAGAAAATGAGGGAATATATTATAAATATGAGAAGCCCTTCACTAGCTGCCTGAGAGAACCATCATAATCTCTCTCGAAGGCACATTTATTTGTATTGCCTGCTCCTAGCCTTTCGTCCGCTGGATCGGACTCATCAGGGAGACACGGCTGATTGTGTCTGTGCTCTTGGTGTCAAATAGAGACACACCACAGTCCATAATTCTGTGGTGTTCTCACCGCCAAGGGTTCAAAAAAAGAATCCAACAGCACCCCAAAGCAGCCACAAAGGGTAGTAAAATGGACAAAACAAAGGTGAGAAAAAAGTTGTGAGAGGAAACCAAAAGCTTATTCAAACAGTATAAAATGTAGGGACATCTTGACAATCTTGTGGCCTTAGCTGAGGAAGCAGGTCAAAAGATATGGAAACTCTGAGTGGTCAGCTCTGCTGTTCAATAACCCAAGCATTGTGAGTGGCTAAGAATTGTACAGAACAACCTTTACTTGGACTCTTAAGAAAAGCAATCCCCCAAACTGATTGACCAAACAATAGAATGCTGAACAATTAAGTATGGGGAAAAACAAGTGCAGGTTAACAATTCTTCAGTCCGTTATAGAAAATGACTTCGCAAAGATTTGAATTTTTAAAAGAAAAAAAAAATTTGAAGATAAAGAAAATGGGGGAATATATTAAAATATGAAAGCCCTTCACTAGCTGCCTGAGAAAACCATCATAATCTCTCTCGAAGGCACTTTTAAATTTGTATTTGCCTGCTCCTATAATATATTATATAATATATATATATATATATATATATATAAATTATATATAATATATATATATATATATATATATATATATATATATAATTTTATATATATAAAATCCCTGATGAGTCCGATCCAGTGGGATCTATATATACCCTCAGCCCACTCCATTTGATACTTTACACTAGTTTATTTCTTCATTCTTAAACTTTTTTTCTTGAACTGCATTTATGCAACTTTGCAATGCTGTTTCTTCATCTACTTATTTCTTTGTTTATAGTTAATCTTGTCTATTTGTTTCTGTGCTTTTTATTTATCAGTTCTTCACTTATTTCATTGACGATTTTGTTTTTCAATTTAATGTTTATGTAACTGATCTATGTTGGCATCTCTTTTGTCTTCCATGCAGGAACCGACTTTACAAGAGGCGCAATTCTGAGGGATGCTGAACTCTAGCACCAGGGTTATTGTTACCATAGTAACACGTTCCTTTGCTTGCTATCACCATGGCAACCATTTCCTGGCGGACGGCAAAGTGACTGGATGTTTCGTGCTCTTCTTTTTTTTGTTTTTTTGTGGCATCAGTTTCTCAAATCAAGGGAGCACCTAAGGCGGTGATTTTTTTCCCTTCTTCTTCTTTTTTTTTTTTTCTCTGAGGCCAAATCCACCTCTTCATTTTTTGGTGCTTCACATTTGTCCTTTTCATCTCCCAAAAAAAAAGCGGGAAAAAAAAAAACAAAAACAATTTCCACAACTAAGGGGGGTTTTTTGTTTTTTTTTTAAAGCGAAAAAAAAAAACAATTTCCAGAACAAAGGGGTTTTTTTGTTTTTTTTTCCCTTCTTCAACAGCCTCTTAAAACACCATGCATAGTCTGTATGTTCTCTTACAAATGTACACAGTGTTGCAATTTTAGTGTTTTGGCATTTGATACAAGTGTCGGGGTTTGTTGATGTTCTAATGTGTGGTGAACTGCACACTCACTCTGATAAACTTTTTGGGTACATACAAAGGAAACAGCATATATTAAACAAAAAAATATAATTCATCTTCGGTTTTCATTTTGTTTTACACACACACACACACACACACTCTCTCTCTCCTCTCTCCCCTCTCTCTCTCTCTCCTCTCTTTTCTCTCTCTCTCCTCTCTCTCTCTCTCTCTCTCTCTCTCTCTCTCTCGCTCTCTCTCCCCCCCCCCCCCTCCCCCCCTTCTCTCTCCCCCTCCCCCACCTCTCAAATATGTCAACACTGGTAGTTATATGTTGAAGGCACAGTACCAGAGCAAATTTGAGCGTAAGAAAACCAATTCCGTATTACACCCGCATGAAAGGATATCGTTAGTCCAACTCCCCGTCTTCTCTCCATCCTCTACCCAAGCGCGTGAGCACTCCTCACGCCCAAAACACCACCGCCACCACCACCACCACCACCCCACCCCCCCCCGAAAACACCCCCCAACCCACCCACCCCCACTCTCACCCCCCCTCCCAAATACCCCCCACACACACACATTCATACACACACACACACACACACACACACACACACACACACACACACACACACACCACACACACACCACACACACACACACACACTCACACACAGGGGAAAAAGAGAGCGAAAGACAGGGGGAAGAGAGGAGAGAAGAGAAGAGAGAAAGAGAGAGGGACAGGGGAGGAAGAGGGCCAGACAACAGACTGATCGCCGGTCGGGCAGACAGATGGACAGAGACGGCGTCTTTTAAATGAATTTAGGTGTTAGTTACATAAATGTTGCTTCTGAATATGTATTTTCTTCTCAAATTTAATTTTTTGATCAAAAATGATTTGAAGCGAAGACAGTGCTTTTGTTTCCGCGCTATATTTATACACATTTGCCCAACAAAATTATATGATTAACTAAAACAAACTTTTTTTGGCTCAGTTCCTTTTTACAAACACCAAATAAGACATCCAAAACCAATAATTTTACTAGTTTTTCCATTTCAAGCCATAAAAGTACTTCAATTTTTTTCCAAAATTGACTTACATTTGGGCATTCAAAAAAGAAATGCTCAATAAGTCAATCTTATCATTACAGAAAACACATTTGTTAGAGTCTGTTACTTTCATTTTTTCATGAATGAATTTGTAGGATAGATATTATGGTTTATTTTCCATTGTATTTTCGTGTACCGAACTTCTTTTGAAACTTTTCTCGCAAGATCCAGAAACTGTCGCTGAGAACAAAATTGAATTTTCTTTGCCAGACTTCATAAGCGTGAGGTTTTAGATTGATTTCATCTCCCGCTTTTAATAAGTCTTATTTTCTTTGGTTTTACATTAAACTCACTTGCAATAC
>CM031628.1:42811023-42813523 GCA_018398815.1 Conus ventricosus
GGGGTTGGTTGGTGTGCTTTAGTTCTATATGGAGTTGGTTGGTGTGCTTTAGTTCTATACGGAGTTGGTTGGTGTGCTTTAGCTCTATATGGAGTTGGTTGGTGTGGTATAGTTCTATATGGAGTTGGTTGGTGTGCTTTAGTTCTATACAGAGTTGGTCGGTGTGCTTTAGTTCTAGATGGTGTTGGTTGGTGTGGTATATTCTATATGGAGTTGGTTGGTGGTATAGTTTTATATGGAGTTGGGTGTTGTGGTATAGTTCTATGTGGGGTTGGTTGGTGTGGTATAGTTCACACACACACACACACACACACACACACACACACACACACACACACACACACCACACCACACGCACACGCACATGCTCATTAAACAACAAAAAATGTTCAGTCGGCCTGGACGTAGTCAGCAATGAAATGCTAAAACACATTCCTGAAAATGGTATTGCTTTTCTACATAAAATTTTTCAAAAATGCTGGGACAATGTGTCATTCCACAGCTATGGAAAGATACTATTGTCATACCTATTCTTAAGGCTGGAAAACCTAAAAGTGACAAAAATAGCTATCGCCCCATAGCACTTACTTCACATTCGGGTAAGCTATTTGAGAAAATTATACTAAATCGGCTATTACATTACTGTGAAAAGAATAAAATTATACCTGTAATCAAACTGGTTTTAGGAAAGGAAGATCTGGCGTTGAACATTTAGTTAAACTATCGACAGAAATAAAGCGACAATTTGCTCGTAGAAAGAGCGTATTGGCAACCTTTTTTGATGTCAAAAAAGCATACGATCAGGTTTGGCACAGTCGTCTCATGTACAAACTTAAAAACAATTGGACTATCTGAAATGTCTACAGATATATCAACAATTTTCTAACAAACAGGTCAATGGTGGCCAGAGTGGGAACAACATACTCTGCCCCTAGGAGTCTAGACAGGGTATCCCTCAAGGCTCAGTGATTGCACCTGTACTTTTCAACATCATGATACATGACCTGCCAAAGGCGGTATCAAGCAAAGTAACTCTCGTCCAATATGCAGATGATATATGTATGTGGATGGACGTAACCTTAAAAAAGTCGACACCACAAAGAGCCCAAATTACATAAGAAGATTGTACCAGTTTGACCTTGATAACATTGAAAAATACATGTTTCAAAATGGACTATCGTTATCCCCTGAAAAAACTAATATGATACTATTTAACTCTGGTAGTAATCCAGCAAAATTACCGATCTTAAAACTTCTTGGTGAACCTTTAGAATATAAACAAAACGTCAAGTTCTTGGGATTAATTCTTACATCAAAGCTGACATGGAATATGTATTTTGAGTATATTCTAACAAAGGCAGACATAGCCTAAATCTTTTAAAGACCATCAGTAGATTACCTTGGGGAAGGGACCCTGAAACCTTAATTCATCTTTCTACAGCACTTGTTAGGTCCAAACTTTCTTATGGACAAGAAATTTATTTTAGTGCTCCAAAATACCTATTACAAAAATTACAAAGTATTGACTGTAAAGCCTATAAACTAGCTCTTGGCCTTCCGAGTCATGCGTCAAACAAAGAAACATACAGAGCAGCTAGAATCTTACCGCTTGATGATTATCGTGAACTTGCTACTTCAAAATTTGTGTTGAGAGCAAGTACAAGTGACAATTTCAATTGGGGAAGAATTGAAACAAGAACTGAGTGTGATTTTCCTAAAAGGGCAAACAATATATCGTCGCTAATGACAATAGCAACATATACTTCTAATTTAATTGAAAGTTCGGGAATAAACATCAAAGACATGTCAGTAAGACCATCATTCACGCCTATACCACCATGGGAAACATTAAAACCGTCATATGATATCAGCTATTCTAAATTGAGAAAAGAAAAAATGTAAATGTTATGAATTCAATTGCAAAATCACATATCTATGAAAAATATCAAATCATCTTCAGGTTTTCACAGACGGCTCCTTGCTTGACAATGATAATGTTGGGGCGGCCTTTGTCATACCGGCATTGAAAATTGAAAAATGTTTCTACATTGGCAAAAAACTGTCAATTTTTACAGCCGAATTGACAGCCATCATGCTTGCTTTAGAATTCTTGGTGAACATTCCAATGACAGTATTTAAAACTGTGATATTCGTGGATTCTAAATCGGTTTTATGTTCACTAAACTCCTTCAGTACCGATACACGGCCTGACCTTGTGTACGAAATTCATTATTTATTACATTGTTTGTCGGCTAATGGCACAGTCATTGAGTTTTGTTGGGTGCCTTCGCACTGTAACATAAATGGAAACGAAATGGCCGACAGAGCTGCTAAAAGAGGTGCAAAAGGTTTAGAGAAGACTGTAGACATGACACTTCCTTTGTCTCTACATGAAAATTACAGGCTGCTAGAAACAACAGCAAAGGAAAAGATTTAGCAGACGTTATGATGAAAAGACTCTAACACAAAATACAGCTGCAGTTCCGTTGGAATTTGTTTT
>CM031628.1:42821023-42828787 GCA_018398815.1 Conus ventricosus
AAGCGCGCACGACTGCGCGTGTATGTGTGCTGCATAAGTGTGGGCATGAGAGAGTATAAGTGGATGATAGTTGGAATATTGTGATTCATCTTCTGTTTAGCCTATTTACTTATTGTTCACACCACACACACCACACACACACACACACACACACACACACACGCATGTACACAACCACACACACACACACACACACACACACACACACACACACACACACACGCATGTACACACACACACACACACACACACACACACACACACACACACACACACACACACACACACACCACACTGCGCGCGCTCGCAAGCACACGTACAGGCACGCACGCTTGCTCGCACTCGCGCGCGCGCGCACTTGTTTTGACCCACTGTTTCGCGTAACACTGAATGATGACAAAGCAGAGGTAAGCACCTAGCCCACCTCACCCTTTGTCCTCTACCCTCCCAGTCAAGCTAAATGACCCCCCCCCCCCCCCCCCCCTACTCTCCTCCGTCTCCTCCCTGCCTCTGTGTCATCGTCCTCTACGTTGCTTCCCCACCCCCCCACCCCCACCCCCACCCCCACCGTCTATCCTGCGCCCTACCTTCACCCTCCTCCCCTTCGTGAACAACAGGTTAGGTTAGGTCATTTACCTCGTAAATACATTGCTCTCTCTCTCTCTCTCTCTCTCTCCTCTCTCTCTCTCTCTCTCTCTCTCTCTCTCACTCTCTCTCTCTCTCTCTCTCTCTCTCTCTCTGTCTCTCTCTCTGTCTGTCTGTCTGTCTGTCTCTCTCTCTCTCTCTCTCTCTCTCTCTCTCTCTCTCTCTCTCTCTCTTCTCTCTCTTCTCTCTCTGTCTCTCTCTCTCTTCTCTCTCTCTCTCTCTCTCCTCTCTCTCTCTCTCTCTCTCTCCTCTCTCTTTCCTCCTCTCTCTCTCTCTCTCTCTCTCTCTCTCTTTCCTCTCTCTCTCTCTCTCTCTCTCTCTCCTCTCTCTCTTTCTCTCTCTCTGGTATCATCATTTTCTGCACGAACGAAACTTCTATTTCAAATTCCGTTTGAATACAGTTCTAAAGGGTGGATGACATCTTTGCTTCACAATACCAACCCCAACGAACCATGACAGAATGAGATATCTGCTGGTGGTTTTCTATTGTTGAATTCCTGTCTTGTTGTGAAATAACAGAGTTGATTTTATTGTCAGAACAGAACATCTTCTCCACACACACCCTTTGGATGGGGATTAAGGTCTGTGTGAATAAATAAGTCAGTGTCGGTGTCAAGGTGGCCTGAATCATTAGGCTAACTAGGCCAATTTGGGCGGAGGGGCAGTTCACTCTCTCTCTCTCTCTACACCTCTCCCAGACAACGAACGACACACCCAGTGTTTCTCCGCCTGTGACACTTCATTTGTGTCAAAACCCCGTGATAAATGTGTTCTCCCCGAAAACTAAATTTCATCAACAAACTGCATTATGATTACCGTTTTCACGAATTATCATTGATTTCCGTAGCTTCAGATTTTTTCTTTAATTTATTCTTCTCAACATTATGTGTTTGTTACTTGTGATGTGATGCTTTGATAGCAATATTCATTATTAGTGAAAATATGTTTTTATGAATCATCAGAACATGTCGCTAGGGCTCAAGGCCATGCGGCCTGGAATCATTGCGCCAGTTGTCAGCCTTTGAAAGACTAGTTTGCGAAAGTAGCAGCATGCCAGAGGCGGAAATGCTAACAAAAATTAAGTTCTTTTATTTGTCACAGCTTACCAAGTTCTTAAGATTGTTTTCCATCTCTGACTCATGGTCTTATGGCTTGAAAGCGTCAAAACGAGTTAAAAGAATTTTTCCCTTTTTTCATTGTGATGCATTCACTGCGGAAAACCCAGTTTGGTTTTTCTTTCAACTCATTATTTAAAGCTTTTCCTTGAGCTTTTATCAGATGTTATAACAGGCTCAAAACCTTTGAAAATATCGGTTTTCACTCACACAAAAAATTACGGATCATAATTACTGTTTGACAGGGTGGTGGTATTAAAACTGAGAATGAAAGAAAAAAAAGTTTTTGATAGAGTGATAATTACAATTTTTATGTGAAAGCAATAATAAAGATTGTTTGAGGCTGTTCAGTCATTGTGTCAGCCCGTGACCGCCATGATCTAGCGAGACTGTCTCTCTGCCAACTGTTGCTGCTCGGACTTTCACTGCCACTCACTGATGTGTCGGCTTGAACCTGTCCCAGTGGCTCAGCGGTCCATGCGGCGGTCTGTTCGCCAAGAGGACGTGGTTTGGAGTCACATCAGGGATACATGTACTCGCGGGATCGGTAAGACTGGGATACTGGGATACCACAAGGTCCAGTTCGCTCTTTCAACGGGAGCTTCTCTGAGAGTGTTGCTCACTGTTCCTGACCAGCCCTGCAGGTGAATGTATTTCCCGGACCTGGTTGACGCCAGGAGATATCATGAAAGGAGGCCAGAGTACAGTCCTGTCACGTGGCCTCAGACCAGAATGCACCTCCACAATATCCTCCGCATCAGCCTGGACATATGATTATAGAGTAGAGGATCAGACACGGAGGCCCGCCACTGTGATGACCTCAGTTGTCTCCCCTTGTTGACTTCCGGTCAAAATGACCTGCATCAGGAAGCCCAGGGATAGTGTGGTTGGACGGTAGGGTGCCGACCTCACGGATGACGATGTTCACTCACGCTGGCTCGACCACTCCACAATCATTGTTGACAGTGGGGGGCTTGGCACATCCGTATCACTGAACACCATGGAAATGATTGAACTGCATTGCTGAACCTCCTCTGGTGAGCTGCCTTATGACGATTCAAGACTGATCCTCTCTCTCTCTCTCTCTCCTCTCTCTCTCTCTCTCTCTCTCTCTCTCTTCTCTCTCTCTCTCTCTCTCTCTCTCTCTCTCCTCTATGTTTATGGAAATTGGCAATTATCAACAGTGCATGGTTTTGTTAATGACGGTAATTGTTTTCATCTTCTCTATATATTGATGTGTCCATGACTTGTTTATGTTTTGTATGTCCTGCACATGTACTGTGCTCAGTGCCGACTATTCCCCAGTCCCGCGTGCCCCGTCCCATGTATTGTGGCCCAAGGCCGATGTACAGTAAACGGTTCTGCGTTCTGAGTTCTCTCTCCCTCTCTCTCCTTCTCTCCCCCCCCCCCCCCCCTCCTCTCTCTCTCTCTCCTCTCTCTCTCTCTCTCTCTCTCTCTCCCTTCTCTCTCTCTCTCCTCCTCTCCCTCTCTCTCTCCCTCTCTCTCTCCCCCCTCTCTCTCTCTCCCTCTCTCTCTCTCTTCTCTCTCTCTCTCCTCTCTCTCTCTCTCCTCTCTCTCTCTCTCTACGGTACAAGGTCTATACTGTAGAGACTTGGAGTCTCTTTGCGCGGGGACCAGTATTTTTCCAGGATAGTAAGAATCGCAGAGAAAAACAAGATGCAAAGCATATAAACGTACTCCCAGTTTATCCTGAATACGCGTGAGATATTCCATAAAGAGGAAAAAACCGTCTTGGGCTGGTGTATCCGTTAGTAATGGCTATTCTGGTAAACATCGGCCATCATCTGTGACCTATAATGAACATACAACAAATTTTCAGAAAGATCGGCCAAGAACTTTCTGAGATTTTCCATAAAGAAGAAAACCATTATGGCGGTTAGTAAACGGCTATAACGGTAAACTTAAACATCGGGCATCATCCGTGACCCATAGTAAACATACCTACCAATTTTCAGAAAGTCGGCCACGTACTTTCTGAGATATTCTATATAATAGAAAAACGGTTATGGGTCGTTATAGACATTAGTAACGGCTATAACGGTATACTAAAGCGTCCGGCATCATCCGGGACCATAATGAACATACCTACAAATTTCGGAAAGATCGGCCAAGTACTTTCTGAGATATTGCATAAAGAAGAAAAACCGTTATGGGCAGTTATAGCCGTTAGTAACGGCTATAGCGGGGTAAACTAAAACATCGGATATCATCTGTGACCATAATGAACATCGATCGACAAAGCGCTTTCTGAGATATTCATAAAGAAGAAAAACCGTTATGGGCCGTTATAGCCGTTAGTAACGACTAAACGGTAAACTAAAACATCGGGCATCATCCGTACCCCATAGTGAACATACCTGCTATTTTCACAAAGATCGGCCAAGTACTTTCTGAGATATTCCATAAAGAAGAAAAACCGTTACAGGCCGTTACAGCCGTTAGTAACGGCTATGACGGGGTAAACTAAAACATCGGGCATATTCATGACCCATAATGAACATACCTGCTAATGTTCACAAAAATCGGCCAAGTACTTTCTGAGATATTCCATGAAGAAGAAAAACCGTTACAGGCCGTTACAGCCGTTAGTAACGGCTATGACGGGGTAAACTAAAACAATCGGGCATTATTCATGACCCATATGAACATAGCTACAAATTTCAGAAAGATCGGCCAAATACTTTCTGAGATATGCCATAAAAAAGAAAAACCGTTACAGGCCGTTACAGCCGTTAGTAAGGGCATATAACGGGGGTAAACTAAAACATCGGGCATCATCCGTGACCCATAATGAACATACCTGCTAATTTTCACAAAAATCGGCCAAGTACATTCTGAAATATTCCATAAAGAAGAAAAACCGTCACAGGCCGTTACAGCCGTTAGTAACGGCTATAACGGTAAAACTAAGACATCGGGCATCATCCGTGACCCATAACGAACATACGTACAAATTTTCAGAAAATCGGCCCAGTAGTTTTGTCTGGAGCGAGTGGAATACATTTTGAACACGGACGGACGGACAGACACACACACACACACACAGACAGCATTTCTTCGTTCCCATTCTAAAGTACTCCCTGTTCTATAAGAACTGGGAGTACAAAAAGGGAGGAAACCAGACAGTGAAAAAAAGAAGTGTGTGTGTGTGTGTGTGTGTGTGTGTGTGTGTGTGTGTGTGTGTGTGTGGTCTCACTCTGTGTGTGTGTGTGTGTGTGTGTGTGTGTGTGTATGTGTGTGTGTGTGTGTGTGTGTGTGTGTGTGTGTGTGTGTTGTCTTATATGTATGTGTATGTGTACATGTGTACATATGTGGTTGGGTATCTATCTACTTATCTACTTACCTACTTGAATATCTGCAGTGTGTGTGTGTGTGTGTGTGTGTGTGTGTGTGTGTGTGTGTGTGTGTGTGTGTGTGTGTGTGTGTGTGTGTGTGTGTGTGTGTGTGTGTGTGAGAGAGAGAGAGAGAGAGAGGAGAGAGAGAGAGCGCGCGTGAGCGCGCGTGTGTGTGTGTTTGCGTGCGTGTATGCGTGCGTGCGTACGTGTGTGTGCACTCTGTGTGTGTGTGTGTGTGTATTCGTGCTTGTGTGTGTAGTGGGGGGGGGGGGGGAGAGGGGGAAGGGGGAAGCGGCTGGCGGAGAGTGGTAGAGGGGGGGGGGCGGTTCTGCATGAGTGTGTTTGTCCGTGTTCGTTTGTGTGCGTTTGTGTGTGTGCATGTGTGCACGTCCGTGCATATATACGCGTGCATGCCTTTACACAGACAAGGATGACTTTCCCAAGGAGTGTGCGGGCGTGGGTCCTATCTGATACCACACAGTACCACCAGAACGACATCACGTACAGCTGGGCATCCCTATTGGAATGTCGTGCGGCGTAGGCACTCCAACAGGCAAGGTTTGACCTACAGCGTGGTGCTTTACCACTCAGCTCCTCCCCCTCCCCCTAGGCGGCGTCAGGTTCCAACCCAGACAGACATATGGCTGGGCCACATTCCACGAACGATTCCTGATATTTCCCATCACTCACAGCACAGACTCATCAGTCTCAGGGCGTTCCGAGGACTGAGCGGAGTAACTCCTGTCTGGTCCTCGTCACCTGACGTTTAGGCCGTGGAGGAGTTATTGCCCTTCTACGGCTCCTTATTTGAATGAAAATGTGACGTTTTGATTTTCTGGGCAGCGGCTCTGTGTGTGTGTGTGTGTGTGTGTGTGTGTTGTGTGTGTGTGTGTGTGTGTGTGTGTGTGTGTGTGTGTGTCTGTCTGTCTGTCTGTCTGTCTGTCTGTCTGTCTGTCCGCTCGTTTGACTGCATGTTCACTTTGCAGTGTAAATAAGCTGGATGAGTAAAATGGTGGGATGCATACGAGGGAGCGAGTGGAAGAGAGAGGAGAGAGAGAGAGAGAGAGAGAGAGAGAGAGAGAGAGAGAGAGAGAGAGAGAGAGAGAACTCAGAACTCAGAACTCAGATGGTTTACTTCATATAAAGGCCATTGTCCCTTATGAAGGGGGGTATGGAGAAAGTAACAACAATGTATGAACATTACATAACACATCAAAGACTGGATGAAATTCTCATTCACGAAGTCATAACTGATCGAAATTGAAATGCCTTGAACAAGTAAATTGAGAAATTTCTGACTACACTTTCATTTTGAGATGCCATAAGCAGACTTAACCGAAATTGACAAGGATCCCTGAAAAACTTAACTGGTATATATTGCGCTCTTAAACTAGATAACTTGCAGCAGCATAAAACAAAATGCAATTCGTCTTCTTTTCCATCATTGCAAAGTGGACAAGTCAGATCCATTCCAGTATGTTTACAGTAGCGATACCTATGTTGTGCAATATCTGAAATTCCAAGTCGAAATTTGGTCATACTTAACTTTCAAGTGTTTGCCTAAATCCATTTGCAGATAAAGTGTGACATCGTGAACTGTACAAAATGTCCGATACATGGTAAATCTATCGCTATTTTTGACGTGAGCGTCCCATTCTTTAAATTCACAAAGAAATAATCTATCATTCTGCACACCTTGGTTCATCCAAACATAACCAAATCCAAATTTGTATAACTGACTACGGATATTTGACACCCAGTTTCTTTTATCTCTTACATCTAGGTCATATAACATCACATAAGCTTTCCGTGGTAATCTATAATCATCATTTTAGTTAATTTTAACCAGTATCGAATACAGCTTAATACAGAATTTATGTAAATAGGATATCTATTGGTCTCTCCATAGACAAGGTCATTGGGTGTTCGCATTTCGACTCCTAAAAATTTCTTTAAGGCAAAAAGATGTACTTTTTCGCATTGGGGGCTGCAACGTCTAGTCCCCAAAGTTCTGCACCGTACTGAGCAATGGGCTGAACCTGGGAATCAAATAACTTCAACAACAAATCTAAACTAGAATTCTTCAAAACATGAAGTTTTCTCATAATACAAAGCAGAGCTTACTTTGCTTTACTTACCAGGTCATTGCATGCTAATGTGAAGCTGAGTTTTGTTGAAAACAATATACCCAAGTATTTATAAGCATTTACCACAGGCATCACAGCATGGTTATACGTCCAATGCTCTCTTGCTGCTAAATAACCACCTTTTCTGAACACAATTATATTGCTCTTACTTAAATTCACTTTCAATCAAGAGAAAAAGCTGCGCGTTGCAGACTATTTAACTGCGTTTGCAAACCAATAATTGTCTCTGAAAACAGTACAACATCATCTGCGAGTAGTAAGATAAAGAGCTCAAAATAGTCGATTGTAAACATTGCACCATGTTTACCATTTTGAATTATTTCTATGGCAAGTTCATTAATAAACAAAGAAAATAAAACCGGACTGCACACATCCCCTTGCTTAACACAATGATAAAGTGCACATGATAAAGTCAGTTAATTTATAACCACACCGTACCTTAACTTTACCATTATTATACATACTTTTAATGCAATGGTATAGATTACCACTTATACCATT
>CM031628.1:42834787-42841765 GCA_018398815.1 Conus ventricosus
CAGCATAGTTGGTTGACGACGTGTATGTCATCCCCCCCCCCTTCCCTCCCTTTTCATCCATCCTCTCCCTGTTCGCCCCTTCCCCCTCCTCTGCCCAGACAGTATTCCCACAGCCTTCCTTAAAGGAGTGAAATGCTCTCATTTGATGTGAGGTGTTTCATCAAGGATTTAAGAACTGAACTCTTCTTGTTGTCATACTCTTTTGGTGAAAAGAAGTGTTGTTTGTTTTTTGTTTTCCCCAGATATGCACGTGGCAAAGTCAAATTATTGAACAGCCTCTAATTATATTAAACAGACATGAACACAATCAAACACGAACATGCATTCGATCATGCGTGCGTGCACACATTTTACAATCATATTATTTGTACATAAATACATACGTACACGTACGCATGCGTACACACATATATACAAACGAACATACGTACATACATGTATGCATACATACAAGCATGCATACATACAGCAACTCCATTGAACGAAAGCACACTAACCAACCCGCACAAACTACATACATACATACAGTTCAATTCATTTTGCATACAGCCCAGCCGACCGCAAAGGGCAATAACAGGGCTGTCACCTCGTTGAAGTCAACTATCAAAGCAGATAAAATAAAAATAAAAAAAAACCCAGCACCTACACAAGTCATTCACAGATTCTCTAAAATCACGCCGGAAATTAATCAACATCTTTCTTTCGTAAAACCTCAGATCAGATGAAACAATTTGAGCTCTTTCAGAGACTGAAAAATCATCACAGGTGTGACATTTCTGAACAATCTTTTATGGACACTGCTGCAAATCATTTAGGTCTGACATAATGGAATTCCTAACACTCTGTGAACATACTTTTTTGCCCACTTCACAGTTTATTTCCAATGCAGACCGAAGAGACAGGTGACTGTTTGACCGTCCCTTCTTTCCATCGTTTTCAATGTTTTCTGTCTTAACCGATGAAGACCCAATAGATCGAAACGTGTTTTGTCTGTTTTATGACTAATTTTATTTATTTTATTTTTTTTAGCGCCTCGGTAATTTTATTTTTGTTTTTATGTTTCAATTTCCGCATGCAGTGACCCCACTTTCAAACCGTTTGACGAAAGAAAAAGGGAGATAACAATACCTCAGAGAGTCGTGTTGAAGAAAGAACAAAAAGTAAAGAAAAAGGGAGATAACAATACCTCAGAGAGTCGTGTTGAAGAAAGAACAAAAAGTAAAGAAAAAGGGAGATAACAATACCTCAGAGAGTCGTGTTGAAGAAAGAACAAAAAGTAAAGAAAAAGGGAGATAACAATACCTCAGAGAGTCGTGTTGAAGAAAGAACAAAAAGTAAAGAAAAAGGGAGATAACAATGCCTTAAAGAGTAGTGTTGAAGAAAGAACGAAAAAAAAAAAAAAAAGGAGAAAGCAATTCCTTACAGAATCACGTTGAAGAAAGAACAAAAAGTACACTAAGTATCAATGAATTATCAGTAAATAGGTACATTGGGAAAAAAATCAATGGAAACGGTAGATTTGTTTTATTCTTACTATACCACTATGCAGTTTATTTCCCCTGATTAAAAAGAAAATCAAACAAACAACTAAGGTTGTACTAAAATGGGATCAATAGTTTGATGGCTGCAGTGAAAACACAAATCTGTACAATACATCAAACATTCATGCGGACTTTTTCTTTGTTATAAAACAAAAAAAAACCAACAAATTCTTCTCTGTTTTATTTCCATAAAACACGGTAAAGTATACACCAAAAGAACAAGCAAACAAATAATTTAAAAAAGAAGCAAAATAGACATGCGTATTCCGGCACATCATCACGAACGTTTCATATCAGGCCGATCGGATATGAATGTGTTGTTGGTAAATATGCAGTTTAAGTAAAAAGAAAAAAAAATCATAAAAATACAACAAGACAAGACAAAGGAAGATTTGTCTTTACTTCTGTTGATCTCCGTGGCATAACACCGGGAAATAACGAAATACATCTGAATAAAAGATGGATACCAGCATTTGTGCAGTAACAGGAACCAGCTAGTCAAGTTTGGAACAGGAGAATCAATTCATTGAATAGAAATTTCCAGTGTATTTCTATGGCTTTTCTTTCTCTTTTTCTTTGGCTCGTTTAAGACTTAATGTCAACTCCGAGCCCAGATTACGTGGCAAGGGGGATAAGTCTCCCAGGAGAGAGGGAGAAGAGAGAAGGTAGCCCCCCCCTCCCCCCGCCACAGAACCGACAGAACGACAATACGTTCAGATGGGCCGACATAACAGCAATGTATTCAACACAAGGGGACTCGAACTCACAGGCCACTGCAAACTCGAATCTTGACCGCTGAAACAGTCAGCTATCCCGCATGAGGCTGAAGAGTACTAGCCAACCCCACATAGAACTGGAGAGAACTAACCAACTCCACATAGAACTGAGAGAACTAACCAACTCTACATAGAACTGGAGAGAACTAACCAACTCTACATAGAACTGGAAAGAACTAACCAACTCCACATAGAACTGGAGAAAAACCAACCAACTGTACATAGAACTGGAGAGAACTAACCAACTCCACATAGAACTGGAGAGAACTAACCAACTCTACATAGAACTGGAGAGAACTAACCAACTCTACATAGAACTGGAGAGAACTAACCAACTCTACATAGAACTGGAGAGAACTAACCAACTCCACATAGAACTGGAGAGAACTAACCAACTCTATATAGAACTGGAGAGAACTAACCAACTCCACATAGAACTGGAAAGAACTAACCAACTCCACATAGAACTGGAAAGAACTAACCAACTCCACATAGAACTGGAGAGAACTAACCAACTCTACATAGAACTGGAGAGAACTAACCAACTCTACATAGAACTGAAGAGAACTAACCAACTCCTCATAGAACTGGAGAGAACTAACCAACTCCTCATAGAACTGGAGAGAACTAACCAACTCTACATAGAACTGGAGAGAACTAACCAACCCCACATAGAACTGGAGAGAACTAACCAACTCTACATAGAACTGGAGAGAACTAACCAACCCCACATAGAACTGGAGAGAACTAACCAACTCTACATAGAAGTGGAGAGAACTAACCAACTCTACATAGAACTGAAGAGAACTAACCAACTCTACATAGAACTGAAGAGAACTAACCAACTCCACATAGAACTGAAGAGAACTAACCAACTCTACATAGAACTGGAGAGAACTAACCAACTCTACATAGAACTGAAGAGAACTAACCAACTCTACATAGAACTGGAGAGAACTAATTAACCCCACATGAAGCTAAAGAGAACTAAACAACCCGGCATAGAACTATACCACACCAACCAACTCCATATAGAACTATACCACAGCAACCCATTCTATATAGAACTAAAGCACACCAACCAACTCCATGTAGAATTATACCACACCAACCCATTCAATATAGATCTAAAGCACACCAACCAACAACATGTAGAATTATACCACACCAACGCATTCTGTATAGAACTAAAGCAGTCCAAGCAACTCCATGTAGAATTAAACCACACCAACCCATTCAATATAGAACTAAAGCACACCAACCATCATAAAACAATACCACACCAGCCAACTCCACATAGAACTAAAGAGAACCAACCAACCAGACAATAGAACTAAAGCACACCAACCAACGCTATATAGAACTAAAGCACACCAACCAACTCCATATAGAACTAAAGCACACCAACTAAAATCCACATAGAACTATACTACACCAACCAAATCCATATAGAACTATATCACACCAACCAATTCCATATTGAACTATACCACACCAACCAACCCCATATAGAATTATACCACACCAACAAATTCCATATAGAACTACACCACACCAACCAACTTCATATAGAACTATACCACACCAACCAACTCCACATAGAACTATACCACACCAACCAACTCCACATAGAACTACACCACACCAACCAACTCCATATAAAACTATACCACAACAACCAACACCATATAGAACTATACCACACCAACCAACTCCATATAGAACAACACCACACCAACCAACTCCATATAGAACAATGCCACACCAACCAGCTCCATATAGAACTATACCACAATAACCAACTCCACATAGACTATACCACACCAACCAATTCCACATAGAACTATACCACAATAACCAACTCCACATAGACTATACCACACCAATCAACTCCACATAGAACTATACCACACCAGCCAACTCCATATAGAACACTACCACACAAACAACTCTATATACAGTAGAATCCGGTTATAAGAAAGTTGAGGGGATTTTTTTTGTGGTTTGTTTCTTATAACCGAGTTTCTTACAGCCGAGGTTCTAAAAAATGTTTTTAGAGTGTTTCTAATATCCGAGTTTTTGTTTATTTTTGCTTTGGTTCTCTTTTTCTCTGCACGTTTCTGTAATTGTTAGTGTGTGTACGTCAGTGTTAGAGAGAGGGGAGAGAGAGAGAGAGAGAGAGAGAGAGAGAGAGAGAGAGAGAGAGAGAGAGAGAGAGAGAGAGAGAGAGATTTAGAACGCAACGGTAAATAGTTAAAGTCAATATAATCGTAAGCAAATTTCCCATTATTAATAAAATGCACCTATAAATAAATGAATCACTTATTCTAGGACGAGTCCTCAGTCCAAAAGGTGTTTTAAACATAAACCATAACACACCAAAGGCGCCACTGACGTCATCGTCACTTTGCGACGGACATCCATGATGGTGTGTGTGTGTGTGTGTGTGTGTGTGTGTGTGTGTGTGTGTGTGTGTGTGTGTGTGTGTGTGTGTGTGTGTGTGTGTGTGGTGTGTGTGCTTACAAATATGCAAGTGCATGTATATAATCTTAATTTTAACAAGAATGCATATAAATATATTACCATATGTTGTATCTGGGGATTGCATCAGAGACAATACTATATCACACACTACAAAAGATTTATTTCAAGCCTTGTGTAGAGAATCGTCTTGAAATGCAGGTAGGAACTGTTTTATAATTTGTCATCGGAACAGAACATGAAAGCTTGAAAGTTTGAAAGAGAGAGAGAGAGAGAGAGAGAGAGAGAGAGAGAGAGAGAGAGAGAGAGAGAGAGAGAGAGAGAGAAAGTGTGTGTGTGTGTGTGTGTGTGTGTGTGTGTGTGTGTGTGTGTGTGTGTGTGTGTGTGTGTGTGTGTGTGTTGCTTTCCAGAGATTGGTAGCCACTCATTTGCCTTCCGTGTACCTAATAAACCAAGGTGTTCTCACTAACCCCTACAGACCGTATCATTATTCCAACTTTCCCACGAGTCAATCTAACAGCCGCGTCAGTGAGAATGAGATCGATTATTCCCTTTTCATACATCATGCTAAAATCAGGCAATATGCATCAGAAAGCACAAGATGGAGATGGTCAGCTCCTATTTTGACGTGTGTGTGCCTGCGGATTGGACCAACGATAATGAGTTCATTTTTAACATTCCATTTGTATGCGACAAAAAATGCCAGTCCACCGAAAAAGGCCGCAGGAACTAAGATTGAAAGGACCGCCATTCAGGTCTTTCCCCTGGAGGACGGGAGGAGAGGGGAAGGGGAGGGGAGGGGGGAGCAGGTTAGTCTGGGGGGGCAGAAAAAAACCCCGGGGGCACTCGATAGATCCCCGTCTCGATGGATCCCCGTCTCGATGGCGTCTCGATAGATCCCCGTCTCGATGGATCCCCGTCTCGATGGATCCCCGTCTCGATGGATCCCCGTCTCGATAGATCCCCATCTCGATGGATCCCCGTCTCGATGGATCCCCGTCTCGATAGATCCCCATCTCGATGGATACCCGCCTCGATTGATCCCTGTCTTGGATCCTCGTAACTGTTTTTCCCCCCCCCTTCAAATCTGATGAGTGACTTTTTTTGTTAAATGATTTTCCGTCAACAATTATTCAACTTGTGCATGCATTTTATCGCCTTGTATGGGGGTATCGGTATGCTCCTTGTTTCTTTTAACTTGTTTTAGTATCGAGACGGGGATCTGTCGAGATGGGGATCTACCGAGACGGGGATCTATCGAGACGGAAATCCGTCCACATGTAGTGGGGGATCTATCGAGACGGGATCTATCGAGATGGGGGGGATCTGCTGAGAGGGGATCTCTCGAGACGGAAATCCGTCCACATGTAGTGGGGGATCTATCGAGATGGGGATCTACCGAGACGGGGATCTATCGAGATGGGGATCTACCGAGACGGGGATCTATCGAGATGGGGATCTATCGAGATGTACCCAACCCGTATTATCCAACCTACCGTTAAAAAACGGAGCAAACCAGCTTTTGTGTTTGGAGTGCTAACGGTTTAAAACCTTGATTCATATTATCCGACCTAACGTTAAAAACGGAACAGACCAGCGTTTGTGTTTGGCGTGCTAATGGTTTAAACTTTCATTCGTATTATCCGACCTCGAGTTAAAAACGGAACAGACCAACTTTTCTGTTTGGAGTGCTAATGCTTTAAACTTTGATTGTCTTTTCAGATGGCTCCTTGCACTGTTCGTGAATCACATACCACCAATGCTATTGTTGACTTTCTTAACAAAGCAGTGATTATCGTGTTTGCTCTGGCGCCCCATGTGTGGTGACCTTCACCGATGTGTTTCAGTGAGCTAGACAGCCGAGCCTGTGGTGAGGACCCTTCCCTGTTGAATTCAATAACGAGGGTCCTCGCTAGATCACCAAGGTGTATCATTCTGAACAGACCATGAAAGGAAACGGAGTTGGTCCGGGTAGTCTGTGTGTCGAACCTGCCCCCCCTAAAGTCTCTGTGGTCCCCACATGGAATCTCTGATGGAGCAGAATGATAACTATATTGAATGAAGCCAGTCTTCCAGACAAGGGAGGGTGGGGTGGGGGTGTGGGGGGGGGGGGGGGGGGGGGGGGGGGGGGGGGGGGGGGGGTTGGAGGCTTTGATGGTGCACCAGTTCGCAGTTGCAGG
>CM031628.1:42842765-42845265 GCA_018398815.1 Conus ventricosus
GACTTCCACGACCCAACCCTCTCCGCCCTCCCCGCCCCACAGCCAGGATATATCACACTGCTTCCACGATCCCAACCCTTTAGATTCACACTGACTTCCCACGACCTCAACTCTCCCCTCGCCCACAGCCAGGATATCACACTACTTTCCCACGACTCAACCCTCTCGCCTCCCCGCCCACAGCCAGGATATACACGACTTTCCACGATCCTAACTCTCCGCCTCCCGCCACAGCCAGGATATATCACACTGACTTTCCACGTCCTAACCTCTCCCGCCTCCCGCGCACAGCCAGGATATATCACACTGACTTTCCCACGATCTAACCTCTCCCGCCCTCCCGCCCACAGCCAGGATATATCACACTGACTTTCCCACGATCCTCAACCCTCTCCCGCCCTCCCCGCGCCCAAGTTACCAAATTCTCACCCCCTCCCCCATTCATGCACTTACCAATCCACCTCCTCCTCCACACTCTCATACCAATATGTTTGTTGTCCGTCGAGACGACGAAGACCATCTAGTCATCCTGGGATCGGGGGTGAGTGCGTAGATGGCTGGTCAGGCCGATCTGCGCCCGGAAGATCTATCACAGTACGGACAGGGGATGGTGGCAGCAGCTGGAGATCTGTGACACTGGTCTTCTGATCATGCTGCGCTGCTCAGCTGCAGCAGTTCTGTTGCTTTCACAGGTCTCTGCACCTTTGCGGACAGCTGATCGCCACCCGTCTCTGTCCTGGGCAGTCTGCTCCCATGTTGTGTGGCTGATGTTGAAGGCCTTCAGGGAAGATTTGAGGCTGTCTTTGAAACGCTTCCTCTAGCCTCCATGAGAGCGTTTGCCCTGTTGCAGTTCGCCAAACAATAGTTTCTTTGGCAGCCGGTGGTCTGGCATGCGAACAACGTGACCTGCCCAGCGAAGCTGTGACTGCATCAGGATGATTAAAATGCTAGGCAGGCCAGCACAGGTGAGGACTTCAGTGTTCGGAATCTTGTCTTGCCACTTAATGCCCATGAGTCTTCTGAGGCAAGTGGTGTGGACATGGTTGAGTTTCCTGGCGTGACGGTGGTAAACTGTTCATGTTTCACAGCCATAGAGCAGTGTGGTGAGAACTATGGCCGATACGCCTTGATCTTGGTCTCTAGGGTGATGCCTCTCCTGTTCCATACGTTCTTGTGGAGTCTGCCAAAAGCGGCACTAGCTTTGGCGAGCCGGCATTCACCTCATCGTCGATGACAACGTTTCTGGACAGAGTGCTGCCTAGGTAGGTGAACTTATCCACCGCGTTCAGTTGCTGTCCAGTGATGGTGATGACTGGCTCAACGTATGGCTTTCCCAGGGCTGACTGGTGCATCACTTCAGTCTTTTTCGTGTTGATTGTCAAGCCAAGTTGTTGCAAGCAGCAGAGAACTTGTCAACACTGTGTTGCACTGTGGCTTCTGAGACAGCGTTGAGGGCACAGTCGTCCGCGAAGAGGAAGTCATTGACAGTGTCCGTCAAGACCTTGGTTTTCGCTTGAAGTACCAGTATGCACAGAGCAACGATAGTACAACTTAGTGTCTGGTCATTGCCGCACACACCCAGAGAGCGTTCGCGTGCACAGGATTATGAGCTGCTCAAGGCCTTAGTTGTTTCATTTAAAGTCTTTTCATCGTGTCTATGATTTTAGACTCTAGCATCAAAAACAGCAAAACTTTGTTAATCTTTTAACATCATCCAATTTTTTTTTAAACAAAATGAAAGAAAAAGAAGAAGAAGAAGAAGAAGAAGAAGAAGAAGAAGAAGAAGAAGAAGAAGAAGAAGAAGAAGAAGAAGAAGAAGAAGAAGAAGAAGAAGAAGAAGAAGAAGAAGAAGAGGAAGAAGAAGAGAGGAGGAGGAAGGAGGAGGAGGAGAGAGAGAGAGAGAGAGAGAGAGAGAGAGAGAGAGAGAGAGAGAGAGAGAGAGAGAGGAGACAGACAGACAGACAGACAGACAGACAGACAGACAAGACAGAGTTACAAGAAACGAGCAACAGGACTACATAACAAATAACTAGCTAATCTAAATATTGAAAGCTTAAAAGATTAAACTGATCCCCAAATAACTTCACATTAGAAACAGGCAAAATACATTCTACGACTTCTGGAGGTAAGAAAGTTTTCAAATTTAAGCACATTTTACCACTATATGCTCAATTGTCAGTTCTGCAGAGCAGACACACTTAATGTCTTTACAGTACTTTGTCGTTAAAGCATTTAACAAAAGTCTGCACGACAAGGTAACAATAATTACTTGCACAAGGAGTGTTCAATAATGAAAAATACTTTGTCCCAGAAGAAAAAAAACGTCGTATCGTTTCATTTTCTATTGTGTCTTACGTTTCTACTGCAGATAAACTGCAAGGCAGTTCAATAGCATTCAAAGTGTTTCTCGCCCCATTTTTTGCGAGATGGTCAACATATTCATCGTAATAACTTCCACAATGGGATGGTATCCAACAAAAGTCAGCATTGCTCAAGGTCA
>CM031628.1:42850265-42865265 GCA_018398815.1 Conus ventricosus
GTTTGTTTTGTGTTGTGTATAACATCTTCGCTGCTTTGCACCTTGTGTTCTGTGTTCATTTCTTGCTGCTGGTTTTGGCCTAGTTTTCACTAATGCTGCAGTCTGATTTATTTTCTGTCTAAAAGGTCTGTTCAAATTGTTTCCTTCTATTTGTAGTTTGAGAGAGAGAAAAATAAAGAAAAGGCACTAGTTAGTAACACTCAAAGAGAAAGAACAAATAAACAAGATGAGCTCACCAAACAAAACTACACAAGCAGACAAATGGACTCAAGTTTGTACAGGATCAGGATCAGGGGCGTTGTATCAAAAACAACTTAGCCTATTTAGGCTTTTACGCCCTTCTGTATGTTTTTTTTTTCTTGTACAGATAACACATGGCAAAAGATCTTTGTAGTCCTTCAATTTCCTACCGATGAACTGAACTGTGCATCCAAATACACATCTGATAAACAAACAGATGAAAATGAGCAGAATTAACTAAATGGAAACAAATAATGTACTTTGGCAAATGTTGTTGTCAGATAATGCACGCATCTAATTCTCAGTGGACAAAAAAGGTTTTGTTTGTTTGGGGGTCCTTTTGATAGTCTAGTTTTGTCATTTCTGTCTGTCTATCTTTCTTTCTTTTTGAATTGATTAACTTGTTTATTTACCTATTTATGTATTCATTTATTTGTTTGTTTACGTATGTCTCTATCTATTAACTCATGCACGGATATTCTATAGACGAATAGGGCAGCGGGTAAAAAAAAAAGAAAAAAAAAAGAATTGGGCAGCGGGTGAGTGGAAGGGGAGATACTTCACAATAGAGTGAACACGTCAACGAGTGAATACGTCACAATTGAGTGAACACGTCACAATTGAGTGAATACGTCACTATAGAGTGAGTACGTCACAATAGAGTGAACACGTCACAACAGAGTGAATGCGTCACAATAGAGTGAATACGTCACAATAGAGTGAGTACGTCACAATAGAGTGAACACGTCACAATAGAGTGAACACGTCACAATAGAGTGAAATGCGTCACAATAGAGTGAACACGTCACAATAGAGTGAACACGTCACAATAGAATAAATACGCATGACATGAAAGATACATTTGTTCATGACGCGCTTGCTTGCTTTAATATTGTGACAAAAATACCAGCAATAATGTTAGTTATGTACAGCCCTTCATTGCAAAACAACACAAAGAGTTCTTGTGCCACAGTACCAGTGATGTGAGGGCTGGAAGAAAAGCCACAAAGACTACAGAATACAACAATGACAAGTAGTAGAAAGAAACTCGTGGAGAGCGTGGCAGCAGAGAGTCCTCAGAAGAGAAGCCCCTTCAAGCAAGTGTTTCGGCCCTTATCTCCTGACACTCTAGGGGGGTTGGGCCACACCCGGTTCATGACTCCGGATGTCCCTCTGCTGCCCCCTTTTTTTCCCCCATCTTGGGACGAGCCATGGCTGGGATTCGAACCCATGACCCTCTGGACATGCTCATTTTCTACTTAATGACTCGCGCTTTAACCACTGAGCCACAGCGACACCTGATATTTGTAGGGAAATTAAGCCTTATGAAGTAATAATAATAATAATAATAATAATGGGGATTTATATAGCGCCTTCCACGGCACAAGGCGCTTTACAAAGGCAGAAAAAATGCAATTGCTAAATGTAAAGAAAATGCATTGAAAAAAAACGGCTCAGAAATGAAAAACAAAGGCTCTCTCTCATTCTCTCCCACGCGTACACACACTCTCACGCACAGACACACAATACACAACAGCCGCAACAAGCACAAACTACTAAGCAATCCACAAAATAACAAAAGTCAATCAACTATCTGGTAATAACTGTCTTCTTAGTATTGTTTGAAAAGGTAGGTTTTCAGGGAGGTTTTGAAGGAAGAAAAGGTTTGAGAATGTCTTAAGTCATAGGGGAGTTTATTCCAGAGTTTGGGAGCTGCGTATGAGAAAGCTCGTTCGCCATGCTGTTTACGATGGGGGCGGTAACTGGGAAAGCGGAAGGTCCTAGTGTCGGTGGAGGAGCGGAGCGTACGTGATGGGACATATACTTGAAGGAGATCGGATAGATAGGCAGGGGCATCGCCAGTGAAAATCTTGAAGCAGAGACAACAACATTTGTATTTAATTCTTTCTTCAACGGGGAGCCAGTGCAACTTTTTCAGGAGAGGGCTGCAGGGTTGGGTCCTAGGAGATTTGCAAATGAGACGGGCTGCAGAGTTCTGTACACATTGGAGGGGTTGGATGACAGTTGAGGGACAGCCAAGGAGAACACAGTTGCAGTAATCTAGCCTTGAAAGGATGTATGATGAAACGAGAGTTTTTGTGGCGTCTTCAGTGAGATAGGGTCGAATAGCTGCAATTCGTTTAAGTTCCATGTAGGCTAACTGACAAGTTTTTGTGACATGCTGTTTCATCAAGAGGTCACTATCAAGGAGAACACCAAGGTCACGAACAGTGTTTGAAAATTCAATAGTGCTGGAACCTAATGTCAAAGAAGAAGGGAGCGGATCAGGGCCATGATGTGACCGCTTTAAAAAACGGATGGCTTCAGTCTTCTCACAGTTTAATTAAGCTTATTTGCTGACATCCAGGTCTCAATATCAGAAGTACAAGATTGAAGAGTAGAAACAAGGGGTGAGTAGTCATCGATGACAGAGGAATGGAGCAGCTGGGTATCATCCGCAAACATTTCGTGTGAAACGGAATGGCCGTGGATGACATTAGACAATGGAGTGGTGTACAAAATAAAGAGGACAGGTCCCAGCACGGATCCCTGAGGCACTCCAAATTGGAGGTTAGATTCATCGGAACGGTGGTCACCTACTTGAATGAACTGTTTCCTATCTAGAAGATAAGAACGAAACCAATTTAAAGCTGTTTCCCTGATGCTACATGTGTATTTCAAACGAGAGAGAAGGATTTCATGATCTATGGTGTCAAAGGCTGCCGAAAGATCTAGCAAAAGAAGGACAGAAATTTTGTTTTCGTCTAAGGAATTTAGAATATCATTGAGAATGCGAAGGATGGTGGTCTCCGTGCTGTGCCCAGGGCGATAGGCTGACTGATGTGGTGTGAGGAGGTTGTTTGAGGCCAGATGGTCAGAGAGCTGTTGAAGAATGACTTTCTCGAGAATTTTGGATAGGAAAGGAAGATTTGAGATGGGTCTGTAATTTTTAAGAACGTTGGGATCAAGACTGCTTTTCTTGAGTAGAGGTTTAACAAGGGCGGTCTTAAAGTCAGTGGGAACTGTGCCAGAAGACAGAGACTCGTTAAGAATTTTGGTGATGGTAGGAAGGAGAGAGTCAAGGTGTTCAAAGAGGAGTGGGGTGGGAATGGGGTCAAGGTCACAGGATGTTTTCGCAGACTGTGTGATGATTTTACGAACAGTCTGCTCCGACACTGGCAGGAACTCACAGAGTGTGGTACCGTTAAAAACAACAGACTGATCTGAAATATCTGAGGATGGGGAGAAAGCGTTTCGAATTGTCTGAATTTTATGGGCGAAAAACTGAGAAAACAGACCAGGAAGCTGTGACGGCTCATGAGTGGACGGCATTACAACACTTGCAGCCTTACCCAACATGCTAGTGACAGTTCTAAACAGTTCTTTACACGAGGATGCTGCTGCAACTTTAGAAGAATAAAATGCGGTTTTGGCTTGATGGACAAACTGTACGACTTTCTGTTTGGCAGCATCGTAAATTTGCTTGTGTATTGTCAGTCTAGATGATACCCAGCGCCGCTCGGCTCGACGTCGCTCGCGTTTCAATATTCGCAGCTCAGGTGCAATTGAGTTGTACCACGGAGCCGGGCGACGCCAGTGTACCGTCCGCTGACATACAGGCGCATGCTTATCCAAAACTTTTCTAAGACCAATGTTCAAATCAGTAAGTGTTACGTCAGGCGTGATAATGTTAGCGATGTCATGAGAAAAATCAGCAGGGTCGATCTTATGAATGGCACGAACACATTTGAATTGGGGTGCCGACTTTTGCTTTGGAACACTGAGATGGCACACTAGACTATAGTGATCAGACATCAAATCATAACAACACTTAGCAGAGTGCAAAAGACCGTCAGTGTCACGAAAGATCACAAGATCAAGAATGTGACCACTTGCTGGATAAGTGGGTTCATCGATGGCCTGAGAAAGGCCACACGTCTCTAAGAGTTTCTGAAACCTCCTAGCTCTGGGATCACTCGAGTCGTCGTAGTGAACATTAAAGTCACCGATGATCAGAAGATCGCCGTCACGCGTGGCGGCAAAGTCAAGGAAATCAGGGAACTCTTCGTAAAATCTTGAATCAAGCAGTTTGTTCCTTTTACTGGGCGGGGTCCGATACACACACACACATGAAGTTCACTTTTGTTCCTCCTTGACCAGATCCAGCTTGAACACCTCTCTGCCGCTTCTGCCATTGCTTTCAGGGCTTTGGTTTTTTTCCGTCCCTGCAACTGAGAGCTGTTTCATGAGGCTGTATGCAGACGTTCCTACAAACCCCCTAGCTCCAATTTCTGCAGTGAGGACTTTGACCTGATAGCCTTCTCTCTCCTCAGGCTGTTTGCCAGATCAGCATACTTTTCAGTCTTGTAGATTTGAGCCGCCTCCATTCTGTTCTCATATGGCACCGTGAGCTCGATCATGATCAGCTGCTTGGTTGACTTAGAGTGGACTACTATGTCTGGTCTCATGCCACTCTTGCTGATGATCTCTGGGTGACTCTTCCATTCTGGGAGGTCTGCAGTGCACTCCCAGTCATCTGCCCCATCCAGCAGACTCTGCCTGCATGTTTCGAGTGGCACTGTTGTTCTTGGCCATGATTTGCTGCCTCCTGCGTGAAGAATGTTGCGGGTGCTTCTGGAGTCCTGATTCTCCCTTTTGTGGTGTTGGTACTAGCCCAGACTACTTGTACAATCTCTTTGAGTACTTGGTTGTGCCTCCATGTGTACCTTCCTTGAGCCAGGGCTACTTTACATGAGCTTAGAACATGCTCCACTGTTTGTTTTTCATGGCAGAGGGGGCATGCAGGATCGTCTGTTTTCCCCACTTCACCAGGTTTGCATTTGAGGGCAGAAGGTCATATGCAGATCTGAGAATGAAGCCGATCCTCAGAGGGGCCATGTGCCAAATGTCATTCCAAGTGAGACTTCTTTGGAGTGCATTCTCCCACGTTGTCCATTGCCCTTGCTGGCTCTGCTGGACTGCTTTTTGAGAGTCTTTTTTGGTCTTCTTCTTTTCTCATCTCCTGAATCATCATGTCTCTTTTGGCTTTTCCTTTGGCCTTTGACCACCATTCAGTTTTGGTCACCCCCAGTCCGTGTCTGTTGGTCTGTGTGTGTCCTGTTATTTCTCTGATCTTGAGACTTTCTTTTGCAGAATCCATCGCCTCTTGAACTTTCCATTTTCTGCCTGTCTTCAGCTGGGGCTTGATTGCTTCTACCACCTTGTCTCCTGAGTCCTCCAGCATGCTTTGAAGTCTGATCTTCCCTGCTTTGTATTCCTCCAGGATGGATTTCAGTGGTAGTTTGAGCTTTGCTTGGCGACAGTACAGCGCGATGTCAGTCAGACAGGGTGGGACACCAAGCCATTTCTTATGAACTTGTTGATTTTGGCTTCCATTGACTCATCTGTGCTGGTGCAGATGTCGTATATCATCAGAGGCCATAGGAGCTTTGGTATCAGCATGAACTGCAGACACCAGACCTTGTATTTGCCAGGAGCCCACACTGGTCATGGTCTCCAAGCCTTCTTCCGCCATCTACTTGGTTTCTTTTGCTCTTTGTGTGTCTTTCAGCGTATCATCATACCATCTTCCAAGGCTCTTGACTGGTTCTTCTGTGACTGTTGGAATGGCCTGGTTGGCAACACTGAAGACCACAGATTCGGCCACTTTTCCTTTCCTCAGTGAGAGACTCCGTGATTTCTTTGGCTTGAACTTCATTCTGGATGAGGCAACTCTGTCGTCCAGCCTCTCCAGCACATGACGTGTCTCGTCTTCTCTGGATGAATCACTGTAGTGTCATCCATGAAGGCCTTGAGAGGAGGCATCTTGTATCCATCGCCAAGGTCTGTTTGTCTCGCGTTGTTTGTTGCTGCTTTCAAGATGAGTTCCATTGCCAGCACGGGGAAATTGCACAGCCCATTGCAATGCCACTTCCAAGTTGATCCAATCAGTTGTGTACTCCTTGGTAGAGAACCGCATTGAGAAGCCATTGAAGTACTTCTTGAGTATGTCGCGGATGTTCTTTGGCACATGGTACATCTCAAGAGCCAACTGTATCATCTCATGGGGCACAGATCCATATGCGTTTGCCAGATCAAGCCACATACGTCCAGGTCTCTCTTTTCTGTTTTTGCTTTTTGGATTGCGTCCCAGATCATTGTGGCGTGTTCTACACAGCCAGCCATGCCTGGGATGCCACCTTTCTGGACTGACACATCCAAGTACTTGTTTTTCATCAGGTACTTGGTCAGCCTTGCTGCCATGACAGAGAAGAAGATTTTCCCTTCGACGTTCAGTAGTGATATTGGCCTGAATGGCTGATGTCACTTGAGTTTCGCTCTTTGGGGATGTACACACCATCTGCCGTCATCCACTGGCCGCTGATCTTCTGGTTTCTCCAAGCTGATCGCAGCAGCCTGTGGAGCCACTCCAGCACCTTGGGACATTTCTTGTACAGCTGGTAAGGTATTCCGTTTTGGCCCTGGTGATGATTTGGCTCTGGCTTTGTCGACCACCTTCTTGATTTCCGCCAACGTTGGAGGCTTGCCATTGAACTGTTCCTCAGGGTTGGTTGGCCACACCAGACCTTGAATGTCGAGTGGTGCTTTGCTCTGTGAGTCAGAGTATGTTTTCCTCAGATGCTGCTCAAGAACTCCTTTGTCCACACTTAGGGTCCCAGATTTTGGCTGCTCAAACAGTGTTCTGGCAAACTGGAAGGGGTCTCTGAAGAAGCGCTCTTGTGTCTTCTTGTTTTTGCTCTTCCTCGCAGATTCCGCTTACTGAGGGCGCTGTGTTTTGCTTTCAGGTCTTCCCACAGTTTTTCAAGCCTTGTTTTTCAGCTGGCAGTGCGGTCTTCATTTGCTTCTTGAGGTTGTTCTTTTGGACCTGATCTTGTCCATCTTTTCTTGGCGTCTGGATTTCTTTGGAGGTGTTTTCTCTTTTGGTAGTTTTACTCCATAGGCGTCTCTACATGTGGCATACACAATGTCCCCATATGTGGCTAGTTTGTGTTCAGGGTGCTTTTCCCTATCAGTGCATCGAGTCTTTGGACGATTTTTGCATCCAGTTTCTCCCAATCTTCAGTTTCGTTTGCTCGTGGCAGGTTGAGTTTCAGGCGCCTGGCATCGAGGGCCTGTGCAAATTCCTCATCCGAACCAACAGCGTAGATGTCCTTGGCACTGTGGTTTAAATCCTGGCCTTGGTCTTCCGACGTCTTATCTGCTGATGCAGTGCGCTGCTGCTCATTCAGATGAGTCTTCACACATCCCATCTTTGTTCGGTGGATCTTCATGGCAGCGAAACGCTTTCCACAGACACATGGATATTCCATTTGGTCCATGTTCATAGTCCGTTTGGGATTTGCAGTCGTGATTGGTTGAGCACCGATGGATTCATCATTCTCTCCCCCTTTCGGTGAATCCTGGAAGCATCTTTTCCTTTTATTCTTAGTAGCCACATGTTTAAGGCAAAGTGGGGAGCCAGCCCACAGAGCCCTTGGTTCTGGTCTTTCCAGTGTCCTCCGGTCTTTCCCGGACGTCCTCCGGCCTATTCCCGGAAGTCAATGGTTTACCCATGCATCAGTAGAAAGAAACTCGTGGAGAGCGTGGCAGCAGAGAGTCCTCAGAAGAGAAGCCCCTTCAAGCAAGTGTTTGGGCCCTTATCTTCTGACACTCTAGGGGGGTTGGGCCACACCGGTTCATGACTCCGGATGTCCCTCTGCTGCCCCTTTTTTTTTCCCCCATCTTGGGACGAGCCATGGCTGGGATTCGAACCCATGACCCTCTGGATATGCTCATTTTCTACTTAATGACTCGCGCTTTACCACTGAACCACAGGGACACCTGATATTTGTAGGGAAATTAAGCCTTATGAAGTTCACTTTTGTTCCTCCTTAACAGATCCAGCTTGAACACCTCTCTGCCGCTTCTGTCATTGCTTTCAGGGCTCTAAACAATAAAATGTCATGAAAAAATGGGGGGGGGGGGGGGGGGGGGGGCATATAGACAAAATGAAAAAGTGTAAAGGAATGGGAAAACAAGGAACCTCAACCCCAAGGGCGGAGACCATTTGCACTATCCATTGCCCAACATACCGTCTTTTCTGCTGAGAGTGTACAATAACATGACAGCGGCAACAGCGCGCCCCGCGTGTGAATTGTTGAATTGTGTTTGTAGTATTAAAGATAAGAACGTGTAATGATCATCTTTAAAAAGGATCAATACTTTGTTTCTGAATTACGGTAGAAGAATTTCGGGGGGGAAAAAATCAACGGCACACGTCGGTGTCGAACCCCGGGACCTCGACTTTATCAACGAGGCACGCTAACCAAAAAAAAAAAAAAAAAAAAAAACCCTGCTGAGCTTGGTGCTTTACCTTAATGGCTTTGGATGCCTTGGTAGTCCAAATGAATTATTCTACATGCTATGCCAACTTTCTCAACAACAACAACAACAAAGAAAAGAAGAAAAAAACAAAAACCAAAAAAAAGGGGGAAAAAACGGAAAGAAAAAAACAAAAAGTGAAAAGAAAAGATAGAAACAAACAAAAAGAAATCACACACACACACACACACACACACACACACACACACACACACACACACACGCATAGATCTCTCTCTCTCTCTCTCTCTCTCTCTCTCTCTCTCTCTCTCTCGGTGACTTCCCTTGTCTGGTTGCCAGCAAGACGAACCTTTTCACAGCTCCGATAAAATTTTGCTCGTTTTCACAACAAAGCTTGTAAAATGCCAGTAGAAGGTCTTCCTGCAAATTTAGAAAATATGCTGAACTCCGCGCTGCGCGACATGACTTTATCATCATTCAAAATCGAAGGCAGTGAAAATCAGACTGTGGTGATTCTTAGGCTGACATCAATGTCCGACCGTTCCCCTGTCACGCGTCACCCAGCTCACAGTGCAGTGTTCCGGAGAAAAGGTCCGTCGCAGATCAACAGGGACAGGAGAAGGGCTGAAGAGTATCGCAGGCAAAAGGCAAGTGAAGCTGCATCTTCCCCGTCTGGTCTGTTCCTGCCGACTCCACCTAGTTTAATGTACAATGGCGACAGAAGCGACAACAACAGTGGAGTCTCCTGTGCAGACACTTTCAGCCTTCACACCAACCCCCTGCTCTGTACCTCTGCCTGCACCGAGTTCGATGTCCCACCACGAAACACTGCACATCGACATGGCACCGTGCGACGCAGACAGTGAGTCAGTGACAGTAATTTCGAACTTAGACCTGTTATCTGACACAAATGTTAAAAAGCTATGTGTTAACGAAGACGATGATGAAAAACTGTGGTGCATTTTGTGAAAATGATTCGTCTGTAGCTGAATCTACGCAACATGTAATTCAAACATTCGTGGCAGCAACAGATCAATGTGATACAGACAGCAGTAGTGACTGTGCAGATACCACTGGTGTGACAGCACAGACACCCCATGCAGAAAACATCACAATCTCAGACCTAATGGCGTGCTTGGAAGAAACAGCAAGGAACATGAATGATCGCCTGTCGGAACTGCAAGAAGAGGTGAAAGGCTGCACTCTACTCCAGCAAAGAGGTGGAAAACCGAAATCCTGACAATCCTTCATGATTATTGCACCGTTGTAACTGATGAACATCTGGAAAATCCAATTGACAGTTACCTGTGTTATCATTGTATTTAACGGTCTACACAATTCCGTGATCTGGGATCCAGTCGCGACGTACTTTCTTGTATTGTATTGATGTTTATTTCTAATTTTTGTGTCTGCACAGTCCCCACCCCCCATCGTCTCCCAATCTTGTGAATGGGCTTGTTAAGCTTAACACAATAAATCATTCATTCATTCATTCATTCATTCATCTCTCTCTCTCTTCTCTCTCTCTCTCTCTCTCTCTTCTCTCAATATAAATACACACGCACACACACATCTCTATATATTCTGGAGGAGATCCGTGAGAAACTTGGCCTTGAGTAACATAACACCATAGTTAGGCCTTCCATTTTGTCACCCACCCTATGATGCTACAACTGCCGTGTGTCACAACTAACAGCCATCGTGTCTGCTGCCGTCAAACCTTTCCCTGGCCAGGCCTTGCTGGCTACTGTTGTTGCGTCAAACATTTCCCCTGGCCAGGCCTTGCCGGCTACTCAGCTTTGTTCCGCTTTGGAAAGTGTGTAATATGCTAACTTCACAAACCAAATGTAAAATGTGAAAACAAATTGCAGAAAGTATGTGCTGCTACCAACATTTGAAGGCAAGCTGTTCGGCTGTTGTGAGGGAAGTATGCATTTGACAGCAAGGTCGCTAATGTTTCATGAATTAGCTCATTGTGAATCGGTAAAGAAAAAAGTGTCACAAGGAAATAGTCCCAAGAAACGCAAAGATATATAGTTCTCTCTCTCTCTCTCTCTCTCTCTCTCTCTCTCTCTCTCTCTCTCTTCTCTCTCTCTTCTCAGTGTGCGTTGTGTGTGTGTGTGTGTGTGTGTGTGTGTGTGTGTGTGTGTGTGTGTTGTGCGTGCGTGCGTGTGTTGCGTGTGTGTGTGTGTGTGTGTGTGTGTGTGTGTGTGTGTGTGTGTGTGTGTGTGTGTGTGTAAATATGTACGATGGTAGTCAGATAAATAGCTGTAAGTAGACAAATCTAAACTGAGCTTGAAAATACAGTGGCTTAGTGTAAAGACTAGCAAACATAGCAAGCAATTCATGTGTAAGTTATGGTTTGTGTGAAAGTGTATCATAACATTATATAGATCTAACAGTGTAGACAAACAAAATTCATACCTCATTCCTTGCCAGCACTCTCCACTACAACTGTACTGTTCTGTATAACAAAGGCTTATTTTGTAAATCAGTATAAGTTTAGACATAGCCAACTATGACACCAAGAACAATGCTGTTTATGTGAATTTGTGCTCTGGGATACAGCATCTGTGATTTTTTAAAAGTGATGTATGTAGACCTAGGATCAGGGGCTTTAAATATTTCATTAAAAAAAAACTGTTCCTGTATCAAGGAATATGTAATACCACATGGGGACGGACATTATGATGAGGTGTTTGTTTTCAAATTCACGTTCTCTCGTTTCCTTAATCAGCTGTCTGTCACTGTTTTCTTGTTTTTCTCTGTTTCTCTGTCTGTCTCTTGATCTCTTTCTGTTTATCTCTCTCCCACTCTGTCCATAGATCAGTCTGTCTTCTCTCACAGCGAAGTTAGGTGGCATGTATATGATTCCTGTGTGTATTGAAATTTACTTTCTCTCCTTTCGTACTCAGTTCTTTGTCCGTCATTGTTTTCCTGTCTCTGTCTCTGTCTGTCACTTGATCTCTTTCTCTCTCTCTCTTCCACTCTGTCTATCTGTCTGTCTGTCTCTCATTGCAAAGTCTGGTAGCATGTATGTATGTGATTCCACTTGAATTATGAGATTGATCCGAATAGTATGACACCAGACTGTCAATTTTAGTGCAGTCATATAAGAAAAATTCGAATGTATTCCAATGAACTGTGTCTAATAGAAATGAGAATTTTGTATAACCTGCAAATGGATTTGCAGGATTTGTTTTCATTATCACCTTCATTCCAATATGAGAGCTTTTGTAAGTGACATAACTTTGTTTAGACTGGTCAGCTTCTGTGGCTCAGTTGGTAGACTTAAAGCGACAGATTTACACTTTTGAATGACAGGCTTGGAGGTTGTAGGTTTGAACTCATCGTCACGTAGGGTTTTTTTTTGTTTGTGTTTTTTTTTTTTTTTTTTTTTTGGGGGGGGGGGGGGGGGGGCAAGGGAGGGGGGGAGCTACGGCTGGCTCTTACCCATAGACATGGCTCTTACCCATAGACAAGTGTGTTATGGAGACTGATGTCATACAGTCGATTTTCATCCACCTTGTGCCTTTGAGGGTGTTACTCAAAAACACTTACCAATGCCGGGAACTCAGCCGGTGGACGTGGTCGACATCCACCTTCTCAGTCAGGTCCAGCTTGTCCGTCAGCAAGTCGCGCACCAAGCCCTCACAGTCTGCACTGGTTCTCCTCTGTCACCTCCTCCTTCCGCTCTTCATCTCGCTGTGTAGAGCGCGTAGAGATGACCGAACTGAAAGAGGAGCTGACAGAGTCGCGGAGAGAAATCAAGGAACTGCAGAAGACCAACAACGACCTTCTTGAGAAACTGGACGACCTGCGAGAGACGGATCGACGATCTGGAGGCCGTTCCAGTGTAAACGACCTGACGTTTCACGGACTACCCAGGAGAAACGAGGAGACCAGTGCAGACTGTGAGGGTTTGGTGCGCGACCTGCTGACGGACAAGATGGACCTGACTGACCAGGTGGAGCTCGACTCTTGTCCACCGGCTGAGTTCCCGACATGACTCCCCAGTGATCGCCCGATGTACTTCGTACAAACAAAAGGTGAAGATCATGAAAGTTAAAGGGAAACTTAAAGCTTCAAATGTGTTTATTGGGGAGGACCTTTCCGAAGGGGTGGAGGGCAATTCGACGGAGACTGATCCCACATTTGAAACGGGCTAGACAGGACGGAAACGAGCCACGATGGTTTTCATGATCTGTTAATTGATGGTAACAGCTTGCTGCGATGGTTTTCACTGATCTGGTAATTGATGGTAACAAGCTGACTGCGATGGTTTTTCACTGATCTGGTAATTGATGGTAACAAGCTTGCTGCGATGGTTTTCACTGATCTGGTAATTGATGGTAACAAGCTTGCTGCGATGGTTTTCAATGATCTGGTAATTGATGGTAACAAGCTTGCTGCGATGCTTTTCAATGATCTGGTAATTGATGGTAACAAGCTTGCTGCGATGCTTTTCAATGATCTGGTAATTGATGGTAACAAGCTTGCTGCGATGCTTTTCAATGATCTGGTAATTGATGGTAACAAGCTTGCTGCGATGCTTTTCAATGATTGGTAATTGATGGCAACAAGCTTGCTGCGATGCTTTTCACTGATCTGGTAATTGATGGTAACAAGCTTGCTGCGATGGTTTTCAATGATGTTTTAACTGATGAAAACAGCTGACTGCGATGGTTTTCAAGATCTGTTTATTGATGGTAACAAGTTGACTGTAGACGCTAATGACAGACTCGTCGACCTTAAATAGGAAACCGGCCAGCAGTGTTTTACGGTGCCAGACACTGCGCTTTGTGAAGGAACTTTAGCAACAGAGACACTGGCAGCACCGCCCAGTGTAACCCCAAATGACCGTAAACGTGCACGTGATTTTTGTGTTGATGACAGTGAGTGTGTGTTCCTGAATGAAGAGAAATCGCCGTGTGTTTCAACCGCTGTGTGTGTTCTATAAATGATTTTGGTGAACTTACCTGCCGGGGAATTTGAAACTAGAAATAAAAGTGACAATATTAGATCATGATCATTATCTTTTCTCCACTCGAATGTCAATGGACTACTATCAAAATTACTGAACAATGACTTTGCAACATTTCTTCAGTCTTTTGATTTTATTTGTTTAGTTGAAACATTTTTGATGAATTAAAAATCTTGTATATTCTCTTGACACAAAATGTTTTGTTTACCTGCAATAGAATTAACGGTCAAATGGAGACGATCGGAATTTTGTGTCTAGTTAAAAATGTGTATGTCTCAAATGTCAAAGAAGTTGATGTAGAATCAAATACTTTTCGTTCACTAATTATCAATATAACATTGCTTGAAACAGACGAAGATATATTATGTGTGTATTGTTTGGTACAGACGAAGATATATTAGATGTATCAATAACACATTGTCTGGTACCGACGAAGATATATGTATCAATAACACATCGTTTGGTAGAGACGAAAATATATTAAATGTATATTGTTTGGTACAGACAAAGATATATCACATGTCAGTTTACATTGTTTGGTAGAGACGAGATATATTATATGTGTATTGTTTGGTACAGACGAAGATATATTATAGTGTCAATAAAACATTGTTTGGTACAGACGAAGATATATTGGATGTGCATTGTTTGGTACAGACGAAGATATATTATATGTGTATTGTTTGGTACAGACGAGATATATTATATGTGTATTGTTTGGTACAGACAAAGATTTGTTATATGTGTCGATAAAACATTGTTGGTACAGACGAAGATATATTAGATGTTAATAAAACATTGTTTGGTACAGACGAAGATATATTAGATGTGTCAATAAAACATTGTTTGGTACAGACGAAGATATATGTGTATTGTTTGGTACAGACGAAGATATATTATGTGTGTATTGTTTGGTACAGACGAAGATACTTATTTGTATTGTTTGGTACAGACGAAGATATATTATATGTGTATTGTTTGGTACAGACGAAGATATGTTATATGTGTATTGTTTGGTACGGACGAAGATATATTAGATGTGTATTGTTTGGTACAGACGAAGATATATTAGATGTGTATTGTTTGGTACAGACGAAGATATGTTATATGTGTATTGTTTGGTACAGACGAAGCTATATAATTATATGGTATTGTTTGGTTAAGACGAAGATATATGTATATTCGTATGGGCGTCCAGAAGATTCCCCGTATTAATGCGTTATTTTGATTCTGAAAATGGGATACATTATTGGAAGATTATTTGCCTAGTTGTTTAGTACTTTTGCAAAGATGTATATGTACTGTTGTGTGGGGATTTGAACAGTAGAGCGAGTAAGGAGTCTCGGATATTTTGGACTTTCAACATGCAAGTCATCCACATAGAGTTAATCGACTTTCTGAGGATTCTGTATTGAATAATTACGGCAAACTGT
>CM031628.1:42875077-42890077 GCA_018398815.1 Conus ventricosus
GGGGGGGGGGGGGGGGGGGGCTAATTCGTGACTGCGGACTCGGAACCAATGTGGCTTTGAGCTGTTCCCTGGTATGACGTCACAGAGGCAGGGCAGGGTGGGTGAGTGACGTCCCCTGTCGGGAGCAGTGACCGCCCTTGTTTGTCTCTCTTGGGCCACCAGGTGGTGACAGCTCGGGACCAGAGAGCACGACTGACGTCCAGTCGGGAGGGGGGTGGGGGGGGGGGGGAGGGGAGGGGGGACGTGGGGAGGGGCACAGGGGAAGGAGTGGGGGGTGGGGGGGGGAAGGGATGAGTACAAGGACACGTGGGCTCTATTTCTGTCTCTCACTTTGATCTCTGACGATTTACACTCCTTTCCATGGTCCATGGTGTGTGCGTCTCTATGTGCGTGCGTAGGGAGATCACTGTGTGTTGTGTGTGTGTGCGTGCGTGCGTGCGGGTGCGTGCGTGCGTGCGTGCGTGCGTGTCTGTCTGTCTGTCTGTCTGTGTCCTTTTGGTCTGTCTGTCTGTCTGTCTGTGTCCTTTTGGTCTGTCTGTCTGTCTGTCTGTGTCCTTTTGGTCTGTCTGTCTGTGTCCTTTTGGTCTGTCTGTCTGTCTGTCTGTGTCCTTTTGGTCTGTCTGTCTGTCTGTCTGTGTCCTTTTGGTCTGTCTGTCTGTCTGTGTCCTTTAGGTCTGTCTGTCTGTGTCCTTTTGGTCTGTCTGTCTTGTCTGTGTCCTTTTGGTCGGTCTGTTTGTCTGTCTGTGTCCTTTTGGTCTGTCTGTCTGTCTGTCTGTGTCCTTTTGGTCTGTCTGTCTGTCTGTGTCCTTTTGGTCGTCTGTCTGTCTGTGTCCTTTTGGTCTGTCTGTCTGTCTGCAGCGAAGTGAGACGAATGGACGAAAGAAAAGAACAGGTTAGATTAGTAGAGGGGCGGGGATGGGCCTGAGTGTGTGTGTGTGTGTGTGTGTGTGTGTGTGTGTGTGTGTGTGTGTGTGTGTGTGTGTGTGTGTGTGTGTGTGTGTGTTCAAAGAAATGGCTGATGTGGTTTAGACCAGGAATTATTATTATTATTCTTAACATGTACATCTAGAACTCTACTTCTCCAATTTCTGATTAATCAGGAAGAAAAAGAGAAAGAAGCAGCGTAGTCATGATTTGTCTGTTTATTTTTGCTGTTGCTGCTGCTGCTGCTGCTGCTGTTGTTGTTGTTGTTGTTGTTGTTGTTGTGCTTGCTGTTGTGTTGTTGTTGTTGTTGTTGTGTGTTGTGTTGTTGTTGTTGTTGTTGTTGTTGTTGTTGTTGTTGCTGCTGCTGCTGCTGCTGTGTTGTTGTTGTTGTGTGTTGTGTTGTTTTTGTTGTTGTTGCTGCTGCTGCTGCTGCTGCTGTGTTGCAGTCGTCGCCGGCGCACTCTCTGAAGACACTTCGTTCTTCACCACTGTATTAGGAGACGAGAGAGAGAGAGAGAGTGAGAGAGAGAGAGAGAAGAGGAGAGAGAGAGAGAGAGAGAGGAGAGAGAGAGAGAGAGAGAGGAGAGAGAGAGAGACGAACGAACGAACGAACGAACGAACAGATTTAATGATAGTCCATCTGCCCATGTCATCAGGGGTATGAAAATTGGGAATGAAAAGCAAAAGCAAAATCTTCAAATGAACCGAACATCAAACATCGTACAAGACGTTGGTTTCCAATATTAAAGGCTTTAGATTAAATACACAGCAAGAGGTTTACATATTCTGACATCTGAAAGTAATAAAGTCAGTTTGAATGCATTTGGATGACTATGGTATTTGGCTGGGATAGTAAAGAGAGAGAGAGAGAGAGAGAGAGAGAGAGAGAGAGAGAGTGAGTGGAGAGAGAGAGAGAGAGAGACAGAACGGGGGCGGGATGGGGAGGGGGGGGGGTGACAATATCAGCCAGAGTAAACAGTCATGATGCTGAAGACACAGTCATTATTAACACGGACCCGACAAACACAACTGGTGGACCGAAGCAAGATGACGTCACCCTGCTTCTCCCTTCGCTCCATGGGCAGTCATGGGGCACCACGCTGAGGAACAGTTCACTGTGGGCAGTCACTGGGGCACCACGCTGGGGAACGTTCACTGTGGGCAGTCACTGGGGCACCACGCTGAGGAACAGTTCACTGTGGGCAGTCACTGGGGCACCACGCTGGGGAACACACTGTGGGCAGTCACTGGGGCACCACGCTGAAGAACAGTTCACTGTGGGCAGTCACTGGGGCACCACGCTGAGGGACAGTTCACTGTGGGCAGTCACTGGGGCACCACGCTGAGGAACAGTTCACTGTGGGCAGTCACTGGGGCACCACGCTGGGGAACCGTTCACTGTGGGCAGTCACTGGGGCACCACGCTGAGGAACAGTTCACTGTGGGCAGTCACTGGGGCACCACGCTGGAACACACTGTGGGCAGCACTGGGCACCCGCTGGAACACATGTGGGCAGTCACTGGGGCACCACGCTGAGGAACCGTTCACTGTGGGCAGTCACTGGGGCACCACGCTGAGGAACAGTTCACTGTGGGCAGTCACTGGGGCACCACGCTGAGGGAACAGTTCACTGTGGGCAGTCACTGGGGCACCACGCTGGGGAAACCGTTCACTGTGGGCAGTCACTGGGGCACCACGCTGGGGAACACACTGTGGGCAGTCACTGGGGCACCACGCTGAGGAACCGTTCACTGTGGGCAGTCACTGGGGCACCACGCTGAGGAACAGTTCACTGTGGGCAGTCACTGGGGCACCACGCTGAAGAACAGTTCACTGTGGGCAGTCACTGGGGCACCTCGCTGGGGAACACACTGTGGGCAGTCACTGGGGCACCACGCTGGGGAACACACTGTGGGCAGTCACTGGGGCACCACGCTGAGGAACAGTTCACTGTGGGCAGTCACTGGGGCACCACGCTGAAGAACAGTTCACTGTGGGCAGTCACTGGGGCACCACGCTGAAGAAAAAAGTTCACTGTGGGCGTCACTGGGGCACCACGCTGAGGGAACGTTCACTGTGGGCAGTCACTGGGGCACCACGCTGAGGAAACAGTTCACTGTGGGCAGTCACTGGGGCACCACGCTGAGGAACAGTTCTCAGCTTCCTGCGGGCAATGGCCGGGTCTGGGCCCGTGTTAAAAACTTTTCCCCCTGTTCCCGCGTCCCCATCAACTGACACAAACGACATAAACGGTTTAGTGCCCGCTTCCCTCCCAAAAGGGGGGAGGGGGGGGGGGGGGGGGGGGGGAAAACCAAAAACGGGTTTTGGGATGAGGGGGGGAACGGAAAGGGGGGGTGGGGGGGGTGGGGGGGGGGGGGAAGGGGGGGGGGGGGTGGGTTTTCCGGTGTGGGAAAAAAAACCCCGGGCTGCCCCCTCATCCCGGAAAAAAGGGAGCGCAGCGTAACAGCTAAAACCGACGAAGGGGAAATGAGAGGTGGGGGGGAAAGGAAAGAAGAAAAGGGAGGGGGGGAAAGGGGAGGGGGGAGGTGGGGGGGTTATTCCCCGGCGCAACGTTGGACCCTCACCCGTACCTGAAAGACCACCCTTTTCATCGGGCCGGGGCACGATCACCCCCCCCCCCCCCCCCCCCCCCTTTCCCCCCTGCCCCACTGTCCCCCTTCCCCCCCTTTCCCCCCCCCCCAGGATAAAACCCTGTGAGGAGCAGCCAGTGACACCACATTTACTTCCCTTTCCTGGCCCCAGAGCCCAGGGCCAAGAACAGGACTAGCTGCCGCAAAATGGGGATGACCAGCCAATCGCCTTACCCCCCTTGTTCGGGCCCGCTCTTCGGGTTCTGTCCGTCTCTCAAGGGGGAGTGAAACGGGAACTTGGTTGGGGGAGTGAGGGGGGAAAAGGAAGGGGGGGGGGGGGGGGGGAGGGGTATTGATTTTTTTTCACTGGTGCATAAAACACCCCCAAAGAAAAACTGATTATAAACGAAGAAAGACTAAAAAAAAAAAACCCAAAAATTTCCTTTTTAACACTAATGCCCCATAGGGAGGCTATTTGCATTTAAACATTTAAAATGATCAGGGAAAAACCCAATTTAAAAAACTTTATTCTTAACATTAAAATTTTTTTTTTCCCAAAAACGTTTTAAAAAAAACACTTAAAACCAAACAAAAATTAAATGACTCGGGGGTTTTTTTGGTTTTTTTTTTTAAAACGGGCTTTAAAATTCACTTCCCGGGTGGGGGGGATGGGGTGGTGGTGGGGGGTTTGTACTATCCCTGTGCACTTGTTGTCTGTTTTTTTGTCTTGTCTTTTAAAAATTCCCTATTTTTGTTTTTTTGGTTGTTTATAACATTTTTCGTCCCTTTGGGAAACCTTTTTTTTCTTGTTCATTTCTTGTGCGGGTTTTTTGGCCTAGTTTTAAACTAATGCTGCATTTGATTTTTTTTTCCTGTCTAAAAGGTCTGTTAAAAAATTTTTTCCTTCTTTTTTAGTTTGGGGAGGAAAAAAAATAAAAAAAAGGCACTAGTTAGAAAACCTCAAAAAAAAAAACAAATAAACAAAAATGAGCTCCCCAAAACAAAACTACCCCAAGCAGACAAATGGACTCAAGTTTGTACGGGGACCCGGGATCGGGGGGCGTTGTATCACCAAAAACAACTTGCCAAATTTAGGTTTTTTTTAACGCCCCTTCAAAAAAATGTTTTTTTTTTTTCCTTGTACAGTAAAAACAGGGCCAAAAAAATCTTTGTAGACCCTTTTCAATTTCCTCCCGTTTGAAAAAAATTTGGCATCCAAATACAATTGTAAACAAAAAGATAAAAAAGAGCAAAATTTAAAACTAAAAGGAAAAATAATGTATTTTGGGGGCAATGTGTTGTCAGAAATGCACGCATCTAATTCTAAAATGGAAAAAAAAGGGTTTTGTTTTTTTTGGGGGGTCCTTTTGATAGTTGGGTTTTTTGGCATTTCGGGCCCGGTTTTCTTTCTTTCCCTTTTTAAAAAGGTTTTAAATTGTTTATTTCCCTATTTATGTTTTCATTTATTTGTTTTTTTTACGTAGGGGTCCTATCTTTAACTCATGAGGGAAATTTTCTATAGAGGAATGGGGCAGGGGGAAAAAAAAAAAAAAAAAAAAAAATTTGGGGGCAGGGGGTGAGGGGAAGGGGGAGATATTCAAAATAGAGTAACACTTCACAACAGAGTAAATACGTCACAATTGGAGAAAAACACGTCAAAAAGGGTAAAATACGCACTATAGGGGTGATTTACTCACAATAGAGTGAACACGTCACAACAGAGTGAATGCGTAAACAATAGGGGTGAATAGTAACAATGGGTTTTGAGAAACTTCAAAATTAAAAGTGAACACTTCCCAAAATTTGAGGAAAAACGTCAAAATTGGGGTTAAAATGCTCACAATAGAGTGAACCCCGTCCCCAATTTGGTGAAACGTCACAATAGAATAAATACGAAAGACATGAAAAAATTTTTGGGTTAAGACGCCTTGCTTCCCTTTAAATTTATTGTGACAAAAATCCCGGCAAAAAATTGTTATTTAAAGACACCCCCTTCTTTCCCAAAACAACACAAAAAGTTCTTGTGCCCAGTACCAGTGATGTGAGGGCGGGGAAAAAACCCAAAAAAGACTACAGAATACAACAAGACAAGTGTAAAAGAAACTCGTGGAGGGGGGCGCAGGGGTCCTAGAAGAGAAGCCCCCTTAAAAGAAAAGGTTTTTGGGGCCCCCTTTATTTTCCTGAAAATCTAGGGGGGGGGGCCCACCCCCGGGTTCTTTGACCCCGGGATGCCCCTTTTGGCGGGCCCCCTTTTTTTCCCCCCCATTTTGGGGGGACGAGCCATGGTTTGGGATTCGAACCCTTGACCCTAGGACATGCTCATTTTCTATTTAAAATGACTCGCGTTTTAACCACTGACCAACGACCCGTTTTTTGTGGGGAAATTAAGCCTTAAAGTAATAAAAAAAATAATAATAATAATAATGGGGATTTATATAGCGCCTTCCACGGCACAAGGCGTTTTTAAAAAAGGCAAAAAAAAAATTGAAATTTGGGCTAAATGTAAAGAAAATGCTTTAAAAAAAAGGGGCCTCAAAAAGGAAAAAACAAAGGGGGGGGGCTTTTCCCCTCATTCTCCCCCCCACCCCGTACACACACCCCTCACGCACAAAACACACTTAACAACGCCGAAACCCAACCCACAAATTTCAAAGGGAAACCCAAAAAAAAATAAAAAAAGGGTAAATTTTCCAAACTTCGGGTTTAAAAAACGGCCCTTTTAGAAATGTTTGAAAAGGGTTGGTTTTCGGGGGGTTTTTTAAGGAAGAAAAGGTTTGAAAATGTTTTAAAAAGTCTAGGGGGGGTTTTTTTCCCGATTTTGGGAGCGCGTATGAGAAAGCTCGTTCGCCAGCTTTTTTCGGGGGGGCGGAAAACGGGAAAAGGGGAAGGTCCTAGTGTCGGGGAGGAGCGGAGCGTACGTGATGGGACATTTATTGAAGGAGATGGAAAAGATAGGCGGGGGCATCCCCCAGTGGAAAATCTTGAAGCAGAGACAACAACATTTGTATTTTAAAAACTTTTTCAACGGGGGGGCCAGTGAACTTTTTCAGGAGAGGGCGGGTTTGGGGCCAAAGGGGGTTTTCAAAAAGACGGGCTGCAAGTTTTGGGACACATTGGAGGGGTTTGGGTGACAGTTGAGGGACAGCCAAGGAGAAAAAACAGTTTCAGTAATCAAGGGCCCTTTAAAGGGTGTATGATGAAAAAGAGGTTTTTTGGCGTCTTCAGTGAGATAGGGTCGGGAAAAGCTGCAATTCGTTTAATTCCATGTAGGCTAACTGACAAGGTTTTTTTTGACATGCTTTTTTCATCAAAAAAGGTCACAAACCCAAAGGGAAACCCAAGGGCACGGGAAAAGTGTTTTTAAAATTTTAATAGTGCGGAACCTAATTTTCAAAAAAGAAGGGGGCGGATCAGGGGCCCTGGTGACCGCTTTAAAAAAACGGATGGCTTTTAGTCTTCCACAGTTTAATTTAATTATTTGGGTGACATCCAGGTCTTTATATCGGGGGGGACCAAAAAACTTGAAGAGTAAAACCGGGGGGGTATTTATCGATGAAAAGGGAATTTGGGGCGCTGGGTATATCCGCAAACATTTCGTGTTTTTAAACGGGAAAGGCCGGGATGAATTAGACCCAAAGGAGTGGTGTACAAAAAAAAAGAGGGGCAGGTCCCCACGGAAACCCTGGGGCCCAAAAAAACCCCCAATTGGGGTTTTGGGTTCTTTGGAAAAGGTGGTCACCTACTTGAAAGGGAAATGTTTCCAAACTAGAAGATAAAAACGAACCAATTTAAAGCTGTTTCCCGGGTGCTTTCATGTGTATTTCAAACGAGGAGAAGGATTTCATGATTAATGGTGTCAAAGGCTGCCGAAAGATCTAGCAAAAGAAGGGCAGAAATTTTTTTTTCCCTCTAAGGGGAAATTTTGAATATCATTTAGAATGCGAAGGATGGTGGTCTCCGTGCTGGGCCCCCGGGCGATAGGGCTGACTGATGGGGGTGGAGGGGGTTGGGTTTTTTTGGGGCCCGATGGTCAGAGAGGGTGTTGAAGAATGACTTTCTCGAGAATTTTGGATAGGAAAGGAAAAATTTTAGATGGGGCTGTAATTTTTAAGAAATTGGGGTCAAAAACTGCTTTTCTTGAGTAAGGTTTTAAAAAAGGGGGGTTTTTAAAGTCCGGGGGGAAATGTGCCAGAAGACAAGGGCTCGTTTTTGAATTTTGGTGTTTGGGAGGCAAGGAGGGGAGTCAAGGTGTTCAAAGAGGATTGGGGGGGGAAGGGGGGCAAGGTAAAAGGATGTTTTCGCAGGGCTGTTTGGGTGATTTTTTCGAAAAAGGGCCGCTCCGACCAAAGGGGGAAACCCCCCAGAGTGGGTACCGTTAAAAACAACAGGGCTGGTTTTGAAAAATCGAGGAAAGGGGAGGGAAAACGTTTCGAATTGTCTGAATTTTAGGGCCCAAAAAAATTTGGGAAAAAAGCCAGGAAGCTGTGACGGCCATGAGTGGACGGGATTACAACACTTGGGCCGCCTTAACCCAAAAAATGCTAGTGACATTTTTAAACGTTTTTTAAAAGAGGATGCTGCTTTCAAATTTTGAAGAATAAAAGCGGTTTTTGGCTTGATGGACAAACCCGAAAGACTTTCTGTTTGGCAGCAAACCCTAAATTTTCCCCCTTTTTTTTATTGTCCCGTCTAGGGTTTATTTCCCACGCCGCCCCGGCTTTGACGTTTGCTCGCGTTTTTTAATATTCGCGCTCAGGGCAATTGAGTTGGGACCCCGGACCGGGGAGCCAGTGCCGTCCGCTGACATACAGGGGCATGCTTATCCAAAACTTTCTAAGACCAATTTTTCAAAAAAAAATAAGTGTTACGTCAGGGGTGTTTAAAGTTAGCGATTTTCAATGAGAAAAATCACAGGGTCGATTTTATGAATGGCAAAGAAAAAATTTTTAAATTGGGGGGGGCCGACTTTTTCTTTGGGAAAACTGAGATGGCACACTAAAACTATATGATTTAGACATCCCAAAACAAAACAACCTTAGCAGAGTGCAAAAGACCGTTCCCGTGTCACAAAAATCACAAAAACAAAAATGTGACCCAATTCTGGAAAGGGGTTCATCGATGGCCCGGGGGAAAGGCCAAACTTCCCCTAAGAGTTTCTGGAAAAACCCCCTAGCTTTTGGGATCACCGGTCGTCCGGTTTGTGAACCCCTTTTAAAACCCCCGATGAAACAAAGATCGCCGTCACGTTGGTTTGGGGGCAAAAATCAAGGAAAAACGGGGAAAATCTTTTGTAAAAAACTTGAAAACAAGCAGTTTGTTCCTTTTTTTTTGGGGGGGGGTCCGATAACACAACAACCTTTTAAGTTCACTTTTGGGCCTCCTTTACCCGATCCCGCTTGGAAAAACCTCTTGGGGCCCCTTTTGGGCCCTTTCTTTTTAGGGGTTTTTGGGTTTTTTTTCCCTTCCCCGCAACTGGGCCCGTTTCTTTACCCCGAGGGAGACGTTCCTACAAACCCCCTAGCTCCAATTTTTTTGCAGTGAGGACTTTGACCCGAAGCCTTTTCTCTCCTCAGCTGTTTGCCAATCAGCAAAACTTTTCAGTTTGTAGATTTTAAACCCCCTCCATTCTGTTCTCATATGGCACCCTGAGCCCCGATCATTTATCACTGCTTTGGGTTTACTTTGAGTGGACTACTTTGTCTGGGGCCCCATGCCACTTTTGAGGGTCTCGGGGGTCTTTTCCCTTCTGGGGGTCTGCAGGGGACCCCCCAGTCTCTGCCCCCCTCCAGCAGATCTGCCTGCATGTTTTTGAAATGGCACTTTTTTTCTTGGCCATGATTTCCCGCCTCCTGCCGTGAAGAAAGTTGCGGGGGGCTTTTGGGGTCCCGATTCTCCCTTTTGGGGGGGGTTGGTACAAACCCAGACCCCTTGTACAATCTCTTTGAGTACTTGGTTGTGCCCCCATGTGTACCTTCCTGGGAGCCAGGGCTACTTTACATGAGCTTAGAACATGCTCCACTGTTTGTTTTTCATGGCAGAGGGGCATGCAGGATCGTCTGTTTTCCCCCACTTCACCAGGTTTGCATTTGGGGGCAGAAGGTCATATGCAGATCTGAGAATGAAGCCGATCCTCAGAGGGGCCATGTGCCAAATGCCCATTCCAAGTGAGACTTCTTTGGAGTGCATTCTCCCACGTTGTCCATTGCCCTTGCTGGCTCTGCTGGACTGCTTTTTGGAGTCTTTTTTGGTCTTCTTCTTTTCTCATCTCCCGAATCATCATGTCTCTTTGGCTTTTCCTTTGGCCTTTGACCACCATTCAGTTTTGGGGCACCCCCAGTCCGTGTCTGTTGGTCTGTGTGTGTCCTGTTATTTCTCTGATCTTGAGACTTTCTTTTGCAGAATCCATCGCCTCTTGAACTTTCCATTTTCTGCCTGTCTTCAGCTGGGGCTTGATTGCTTCTTCCACCCTTTTCTCCTGAGTCCTCCAGCATGCTTTGAAGTCTGATCTTCCCTGCTTTGTATTCCTCCAGGATTGGATTTCAGTGGTAGTTTGAAACTTTGCTTGGCGACAGTACAGCGCGATGTCAGTCAGACAGGGTGGGACACCAAGCCATTTCCTTATGAACTTGTTGATTTTGGCTTCCATTGACTCAACTGTGCTGGTGCAGATGTCGTATATCATCAGAGGCCATAGGAGCTTTGGTATCAGCATGAACTGCAGACACCAGACCTTGTATTTGCCAGGGAGCCCACACTGGTCAATGGTCTCCAAGCCTTCTTCCGCCATCTACTTGGTTTCTTTTGCTCTTTGTGTGTCTTTCAGCGTATCATCATACCATCTTCCAGGCTCTTGACTGGTTCTTCTGTGACTGTTGGAATGGCCTGGTTGGCAACACTGAAGACCACAGATTCGGCCACTTTTCCTTTCCTCAGTGAGAGACTCCGTGATTTCTTTGGCTTGAACTTCATTCTGGATGAGGCAACTCTGTCGTCCAGCCTCTCCAGCACATGACGTGTCTCGTCTTCTCTGGATGAAATCACTGTAGTGTCATCCATGAAGGCCTTGAGAGGAGGCATCTTGTATCCATCGCCAAGGTCTGTTTGTCTCGCGTTGTTTGTTGCTGCTTTCAAGATGAGTTCCATTGCCAGCACGGGGAAATTGCACAGCCCATTGCAATGCCCACTTCCAAGTTGATCCAATCAGTTGTGTACTCCTTGGTAGAGAACCGCATTGAGAAGCCATTGAAGTACTTCTTGAGTATGTCGCGGATGTTCTTTGGCACATGGTACATCTCAAGAGCCAACTGTATCATCTCATGGGGCACAGATCCATATGCGTTTGCCAGATCAAGCCACACTACGTCCAGGTCTCTCTTTTCTGTTTTTGCTTTTTGGATTGCGTCCCAGATCATTGTGGCGTGTTCTACACAGCCAGCCATGCCTGGGATGCCACCTTTCTGGACTGACACATCCAAGTACTTGTTTTTCATCAGGTACTTGGTCAGCCTTGCTGCCATGACAGAGAAGAAGATTTTCCCTTCGACGTTCAGTAGTGATATTGGCCTGAACTGGTGATGTCACTTGAGTTTCGCTCTTTGGGGATGTACACACCATCTGCCGTCATCCACTGGCCGCTGATCTTCTGGTTTCTCCAAGCTGATCGCAGCAGCCTGTGGAGCCACTCCAGCACCTTGGGACATTTCTTGTACAGCTGGTAAGGTATTCCGTTTGGCCCTGGTGATGATTTGGCTCTGGCTTTGTCGACCACCTTCTTGATTTCCGCCAACGTTGGAGGCTTGCCATTGAACTGTTCCTCAGGGTTGGTTGGCCACACCAGACCTTGAATGTCGAGTGGTGCTTTGCTCTGTGAGTCAGAGTATGTTTTCCTCAGATGCTGCTCAAGAACTCCTTTGTCCACACTTAGGGTCCCAGATTTTGGCTGCTCAAACAGTGTTCTGGCAAACTGGAAGGGGTCTCTGAAGAAGCGCTCTTGTGTCTTCTTGTTTTTGCTCTTCCTCGCAGATTCCGCTTTACTGAGGGCGCTGTGTTTTGCTTTCAGGTCTTCCCAGTTTTTCAAGCCTTGTTTTTCAGCTGGCGGGTGCGGTCTTCATTTGCTTCTTGAGGTTGTTTTTTTTGGACCTCTGATCTTGTCCATCTTTTCTTGGCGTCTGGATTTCTTTGGAGGTGTTTTTTTCTTTTGGTAGTTTTACCCCATAGGCGTCTCTACATGTGGCATCACAATGTCCCATATGTGGCTAGTTTGTGTTCCAGGGTGCTTTTCCCTATCGTGCATCGAGTCTTTGGACGATTTTTGCATCCAGTTTCTCCAATCTTCAGTTTCGTTTGCTCGGGCAGGTTGAGTTTCAGGGCCTGGCATCGAGGGCCCTGTGAAAAATTCCTCATCCGAACCAACAGCGTAGTTGTCCTTGGCACTGGGGTTTTTAAATCCTGGCCTTGGTTTTTCCCGACGTCTTATTGCTGATGCAGTGCGCTGCTGCTCATTCAGATGGGGTCTTCACACACCCCATCTTTGTTCGGGGGATCTTCATGGCAGCGAAACGCTTTCCACAGACACATGGATATTCCATTTGGTCCATGTTCATAGTCCGTTTGGGTTTGCAGTCGTGATTGGTTGAGCACGATGGATTCATCATTCTCTCCCCTTTCGGTGAATCCGGGAAGCATCTTTTCCTTTTATTCTTAGTAGCCCCATGTTTAAAGGGAAAAGTGGGGAGCCAGCCCACAGAGCCCTTGGTTCTGGTCTTTCCCAGTGTCCTCCCGGTCTTTCCCCGGGCGTCTCCGGCCTATTCCCCGGGAAGTCAATGGTTTACCATGCATCAGTAAGAAAGAAACTCGTGGAGAGCGTGGCAGAGAGAGTCCTCAGAAGAGAAGCCCCCTTCAAGCAGTGTTGGGCCCCTTATCTTCTGACACTTAGGGGGGTTGGGGGCCCCCCCGGTTCATGGACTCCGGATGTCCCTCTGCTGCCCTTTTTTTTCCCCCATCTTGGGACGAGCCATGGCTGGGATTCGAAACCCATGACCCCCTGGTATGCTCATTTTCTACTTAATGACTCGCGCTTTAACCACTGAACCACAGGGACACCTGATATTTGTAGGGAAATTAAGCCTTATTTAAGTTCACTTTTGTTCCTCCTTAACCCGATCCAGCTTGAACACCTCTCTGCCCCTTCTGTCATTGCTTTCAGGGCTCTAAACAATAAAATGTTTATGAAAAAATATGGGGGGGGGGGGGGGGGGGGGGGGGGGGGGCATATAGACAAATGAAAAGTGTAAAGGAATGGGGGAAAACAAGGAACCTCAACCCAAGGGCGGAGACCATTTGCACTATCCCCTTGCCCAACATACCGTCTTTTCTGCTGAGAGTGTACAATAACTGACAGCGGGGAACAGCCCCGCCCGCGTGTGATATTGTTGAATTGTGTTTGTAGTATTAAAGATTTAAAAACGTGTAATGATCATCTTTTAAAAGGATCAATACTTTGTTTCTGAATTACGGTAGAAGAATTTCGGGGGGAAAAAATCAACGGCACACGTCGGTGTTCGAACCCCCGGGGCCTCGACTTTATCAACGAGGCACGCTAACCAAAAAAAAAAAAAAAAAAAAAACCCTGCTGAGCTTGGTGCTTTACCTTAATGGCTTTGGATGCCTTGGTGTCCAAATGAATTTTTTCTACTGCTAGCCAACTTTCTCAACAACAACCCAAAAACAAAGAAAAGAAGAAAAAAAACAAAACCAAAAAAAGGGGGGAAAAAAACGGAAAGAAAAAACAAAAAGTGAAAAGAAAGATAGAAACAAACACAAAAGAAATCACACACACACACACACACACACACACACACACACACACACACACACACACACGCATAGATCCTCTCTCTTTTCTCTCTCTCTTCTCTTCTCTCTTCTTCTCGGTGACTTCCCTTGTCTGGTTGCCAGCAAGCGAACCTTTCACAGCTCCGATAAAATTTTTGCTCGTTTTCACAACAAAGCTTGTAAAATGCCGTAGAAGGTTTCCCGCAAATTTAGGAAATATGCTGAACTCCGCGCTGCGCGACATGACTTTATCATCATTCAAAAACGAAGGCAGTGAAAATCAGACTGTGGTGATTCTTAGGCTGACATCAATGTCCGACCGTTCCCCTGTCACGCGTCACCCAGCTCACAGTGCAGTGTTCCGGAGAAAAGGTCCGTCGCAGATCAACAGGGACAGGAGAAGGGCTGAAGAGTATCGCAGGCAAAAGGCAAGTGAAGCTGCATCTTCCCGTCTGGTCTGTTCCTGCCGACTCCACCTAGTTTAATGTACAATGGCGACAGAAGCGACAACAACAGTGGAGTCTCCTGTGCAGACACTTTTCAGCCTTCACACCAACCCCCTGCTCTGTACCTCTGCCTGCACCGAGTTCGATGTCCCACCACGAAACACTGCACATCGACATGGCACCGTGCGACGCAGACAGTGAGTCAGTGACAGTAATTTCGAACTTAGACCTGTTATCTGACACAAATGTTAAAAAGCTATGTGTTAACGAAGACGATGATGAAAACTGTGGTGCATTTGTGAAAATGATTCGTCTGTAGCTGAATCTACGCAACATGTAATTCAAACATTCGTGGCAGCAACAGATCAATGTGATACAGACAGCAGTAGTGACTGTGCAGATACCACTGGTGTGACAGCACAGACACCCCATGCAGAAAACATCACAATCTCAGACCTAATGGCGTGCTTGGAAGAAACAGCAAGGAACATGAATGATCGCCTGTCGGAACTGCAAGAAGAGGTGAAAGGCTGCACTCTACTCCAGCAAAGAGGTGGAAAACCGAAATCCTGACAATCCTTCATGATTATTGCACCGTTGTAACTGATGAACATCTGGAAAATCCAATTGACAGTTACCTGTGTTATCATTGTATTTAACGGTCTACACAATTCCGTGATCTGGGATCCAGTCGCGACGTACTTTCTTGTATTGTATTGATGTTTATTTCTAATTTTTGTGTCTGCACAGTCCCCCACCCCCATCGTCTCCCAATCTTGTGAATGGGCTTGTTAAGCTTAACACAATAAATCATTCATTCATTCATTCATTCATTCATTCTCTCTCTCTCTCTCTCTCTCTCTCTCTCTCTCTCTCAATATAAATACACACGCACACACACATCTCTATATATTCTGGAGGAGATCCGTGAGAAACCTTGGCCTTGAGTAACAATAACACCATAGTTAGGCCTTCCATTTTGTCACCCACCCTATGATGCTACAACTGCCGTGTGTCACAACTAACAGCCATCGTGTCTGCTGCCGTCAAACCTTTCCCCTGGCCAGGCCTTGCTGGCTACTGTCTGTTGCCGTCAAACATTTCCCCTGGCCAGGCCTTGCCGGCTACTCAGCTTTGTTCCGCTTTGGAAAAGTGTAATATGCTAACTTCACACAACCAATGTAAAATGTGAAAACAAATTGCA
>CM031628.1:42892577-42952577 GCA_018398815.1 Conus ventricosus
GCTGCGATGGTTTTCACTGATCTGGTAATTGATGGTAACAAGCTTGCTGCGATGCTTTTCAATGATCTGGTAATTGATGGTAACAAGCTTGCTGCGATGCTTTTCAATGATCTGGTAATTGATGGTAACAAGCTTGCTGCGATGCTTTTCAATGATTGGTAATTGATGGTAACAAGCTTGCTTCGATGCTTTTCAATGATCTGGTAATTGATGGAACAAGCTTGCTTCGATGCTTTTCACTGATCTGGTAATTGATGGCAACCATCAGGCTGTGACTGCTGACTGCTTTTCAATGATCTGTTTATTGATGGTAACAAGTTGACTGTAGACGCTAATGACAGACTCGTCGACCTTAAATAGGAAACCGGCCAGCCGTGTTTTACGTGTGCCAGACACTGCGCTTTGTGAAGGAACTTTAGCAACAGAGACACTGGCAGCACCGCCCAGTGTAACCCCAAATGACCGTAAACGTGCACGTGATTTTTGTGTTGATGACAGTGAGTGTGTGTTCCTGAATAAACGAGAAATCGCCGTGTGTTTCAACCGCTGTGTGTGTTCTAAAAATGATTTTGGTGAACTTACCTGCCGGGGAATTTGAAACTAGAAATAAAAGTGACAATATTAGATCATGATCATTATCTTTTCTCCACTCGAATGTCAATGGACTACTATCAAAATTACTGAACAATGACTTTGCAACATTTCTTCAGTCTTTTGATTTTATTTGTTTAGTTGAAACATTTATTGATGAATTAAAATCTTGTATATTCTCTTGACACAAATGTTTTGTTTACCTGCATAGAATTAACGGTTCAAATGGAGACGATCGGAATTTTGTGTCTAGTTAAAAATGTGTATGTCTCAAATGTCAAAGAAGTTGATGTAGAATCAAATACTTTTCGTTCACTAATTATCAATATAACATTGCTTGAAACAGACGAAGATTTATTATGTGTGTATTGTTTGGTACAGACGAAGATATATTAGATGTATCAATAACACATTGTCTGGTACCGACGAAGATATATGTATCAATAAACATCGTTTGGTAGAGACGAAAATATATTAAATGTATATTGTTTGGTACAGACAAAGATTATCACATGTCAGTTTACATTGTTTGGTAGAGACGAAGATATATTATATGTGTATTGTTTGGTACAGACGAAGATATATTATATGTGTCAATAAAACATTGTTTGGTACAGACGAAGATATATTGGATGTGCATTGTTTGGTACAGACGAAGATATATTATATGTGTATTGTTTGGTACAGACGAAGATATATTATATGTGTATTGTTTGGTACAGACAAAGATTTGTTATATGTGTCGATAAAACATTGTTTGGTACAGACGAAGATATATTAGATGTTAATAAAACATTGTTTGGTACAGACGAAGATATATTAGATGTGTCAATAAAACATTGTTTGGTACAGACGAAGATATATGTGTATTGTTTGGTACAGACGAAGATATATTATGTGTGTATTGTTTGGTACAGACGAAGATATTTTGTATTGTTTGGTACAGACGAAGATATATTATATGTGTATTGTTTGGTACAGACGAAGATATGTTATATGTGTATTGTTTGGTACAGACGAAGATATATTAGATGTGTATTGTTTGGTACAGACGAAGATATATTAGATGTGTATTGTTTGGTACAGACGAAGATATGTTATATGTGTATTGTTTGGTACAGACGAAGCTATAATAATTATATGGTATTGTTTGGTAAGACGAAGATATATGTATATTCGTATGGGCGTCCAGAAGATTCCCGTATTAATGCGTATTTTGATTCTGAAAATGGGATTACATTATTGGAAGATTATTTGCCTAGTTGTTTAGTACTTTGCAAAGATGTATATGTACTGTTGTGTGGGGATTTGAACAGTAGAGCGAGTAAGGAGTCTCGGATATTTTGGACTTTCAACATGCAAGTCATCCACATAGAGTTAATCGACTTTCTGAGGATTCTGTATTGAATAATTACGGCAAACTGTTTTTGAATATGTGCACTGCATTTGATTTATGTTTCTTAACGGTATGTGTCATGGCGACCGGCAAGGTTGATACACGTACGTATCAGAGAGTGGATGCAGCGTAAACGATTACTTTGTTATGTCGTGTGATTTGTATGCGACCTTTCCGCAACTGCATCAGCACACTGGATTCCTTTCATTTATGAAAGACGACCTTTCTGCATCAACAGATCACTCTGACGTCATTTAAAGACGATCAGCGGTATGACTGTCGTGACGTCATCAGCAGATGATGTAAAACTTCTGGCCTGATTTTAGCAAAACTTGATGGAAAATCAGAATGATCTGATCAGGTAGAAGCGAATAAAATGGTAGTGAAGATATGTACTGGTGAAAATTCAGAAAATTCATGCAATAATTTATCATTTCCTGACAGAACGGTTAGAAAATTATCCAGACATAATACAGTCATCATCCCCTTATCTCTTACTGTGTCTCTGTCTCTCTTTCCCCATCTGTCTGTCTGTCTGTCTGTGTCACGGTTCACCGGTTAAGGGTGACCAATGACGAGGCGCGTGGGAAGAGGGAGAACCCGCAAGTACCTGACCTCAAGCGCACAAATCAAACACCAGGCAAGAGATAGACAAACCACAACATTTATTCACATTAAATAGATATTGATGAGATGAAGAGGCGGGGCCCTAACTAACTAGATAGAACAGTGATGATACTAAATCTCCCACCCTAGCCCAATACAGCACCCAGGAGGACCTAAACACCCAACCTACCCCACACTACTGAAGCCCGCAGGGAAAAGGGAAATGTGTACAATGACAATCACATAAAAAAAACAGTCTTAAAATCTATTTAGAAACACAACACTAATGGCCTGTCGAAGGGAAAAAAACAACAACAAAACCTCCCAAAAAAAACAACACATTCCAGCCAGTTCATTTCTTTGGTACACTTCTGTCTGCTCCTGTCTTGTTCTGTCTTTCTGGGGGCTACCTTGAGTCCAGCACTCCCATCCACAAACCCCTAACTCACGCACGCCCCTCACTGCAGTCGCCTCATGATGTCAGGACAGGCGAGGAAGTGCCGACGTCACAATCGGGACCTCCAGGTAGGTTCCAGGGCAGCAGGCTGTGTTGATGTCCCGACCAACCGGAGCAAGGTCAGGGCGTGGACGAACAGGAGGTGAAGCAGCAGTTGAAGACCGGGGAAAAGGCGGAAGGAGAAGTAAAAGGGAAAAGTGCACAACCACTCGTGCCAAAGAGGACGAAGACGCAGGTCACCACGTCTGGGGAGAGGGAAAACAGCCATGCAGACCCCCAGGAAGATGTCGGGCCCAGTCTGACCCTCCTGTCCTCTATCCCTCTCCAGTCTTCCTTTCCAGGGTCCTCCTCCGTCTTCTTCAAGGTTTTTTTTTCTGTCTTCTTCTCAGGGCCTTCTTTCTTCTTCCTTCGGCCCTCCAGATGAAAAGATGATGTGGGGGGGGGGGGGGGGGTGTAAACAAAAGGATGATGATGGATAAGCTCCAGCAAGATGACGAGTCTTGCTCCAGTGGGCTGACTGCCCACTCCAGTTGATACCTAGAATACAGGGACGAGGCCCTCTCCAACAAAATGATCCATGAAGAGAAAAAACGAGATGACTCGATCACCCCCAAATCAGAGTGCCCAAAAACTCACCCCAAACCCAACTTTTGCCCACCTTCCAACAGAGCGAGAAGACTGGGTGAACCAAATGAATGGAACGCACGTGCAAAGACAGTGCACAGCGAGGGCTGGGGTGAAATGGCAAGTGACTGCCCAAAAATCAGTCGAGCAGTGTTTGCCCCAAGATTTGGTCCCTTCTAAAAAATGGGCATATAGGGCAAAAAATAATAGGGACAAAATCTCCTCACAAGGGGTAGAAAAGAAAGGTCACGCTTGGCGCGTGACAGTCTGTCTGTCTGTCTGTCTGTCTGTCTGTCTCTCTCTCTCTCTCTCTCTCTCTCCCTCTCTCTCTCTCTCTCTCTCTCTCTCTGCTTATTCGTCTGTCTGTCTATTTCTTTTTCACTCAAACACACACATACGCGCGCGCGCGCAAACACACACACACACACACACACACACACACACACACACACACACACACACACACACACACACACTCTCTCTTCTCTCTCTCTCTCTCTCTCTCTCTCTCTCTCCTCTCTCTCATGCCGCACGCACGATGCACGCACGCACGCCGTACGCCGCACGCACGCACGCACGCACGCAGCACCACACACACACACACACCACACCACAAAACACACCAAAACACACTCACACACACACACACACACACTCACACCACACGATGGCGGATTTGTTGGGGTGAGGTGATTGACAAGGTATTTTCTGAACGCATGCACTTCAGTGTGGCTCGTCTCGTCTCTCGTCGCTGCTGCGTCTGTGCTTGGTGCGGCTGCTGCGTGTGTGTGTGTGTGTGTGGTGTGTGTGTGTGTGCTGCGTGGTTTGTGTGTGTGGGTGTGTGTGGGTGTGTGTTGTGTGCTGCATGTGTGTCACGTTGTAGCACGCACGCATGATCGTCAGTTTTCAGTGTCACAATGTAGACGAGCATCGTCAAGCTCGTGCAGTGCACATGTAACACATGATATCGTCAACACAATGTTTGTCCCAGTTCACAATTGTTAGAATTGATTTCACAGCATCATGTTGTCCAAGCTCACATTACAACATACTTATCACAGCACTGGCCGTGATTGTTCGGTGTAGTGGAATTTTCAAGGCTATTTTCTAAGACATGTTTGCCACTGTCATGTGTGCATGTGTATGTTGTCTCATCTGCTCGTCATGGTGCCTCCACGTCTGTTGTGTCAGATGTGTCAGTGTTGTTGTGTGTCAGTGTGTCAGTGTTGTCTGTTGTGTCAATGTGTAGTGTCGTGGTTGTGTGTCAATGGTGTGTTTGTCTGTGTGTCACGATGGTGCATGTTGTGTGTCATGTGTGTGTGAGTGTGTGTCATGTGGTCAGTGTTGTTGTGTGTGTCAATGTGTCAGTGCTGTGTGTGTCAATGGTCGTGTTGTCGTGTGTCAATGGTGCGTTGTGTCTGTCTGCCTCTCTGATGGTTCATTCAGTCTTTGTGTCATGGTCGTGTCTGTGTATGGTCGTGTCTGTGTTGTGTTCTAATGGTCAGTGTCTGTCTGTGTGTCAATGGGTCAGTGATCTGTTTGTGTCAATGGTCCAGTGTCTGTGCCTTCCACGGTTAGATCGAATCAGTCTGTTTGTCAATGGTCAGTGTCTTGTCTGTGTGTCAATGGTCAGTGTCCTGTTGTGTTACACATTGATCATCGTTCTGTCTGTGTGTCAATGGTTCAGTTGTTGTGTGTCAATGGTCAGTGTCACTTGTTAACATGTGTGTCAATGGTCAGTGTTGTCTATGTGTCAATGGTCAGGTGTCTTTCTGTGTGTCAATGGTCAGTGTCTGTTGTGTGTCATGGTCAGTTCTGTCCTCCCCTCCACACGGTGCCATCCATCAGTCTGTGTGTCAATGGTCAGTGTCTGTCTGTGTGTCAATGGTCAGTGTCTGTCTGTGTTCAATGGTCAGTGTCTGTCTGTGTGTCAATGGTCAGTGTCTGTGTGTCAATGGTCAGTGTCAATGGTCAGTGTGTGTGTCAATGGTCAGTGTCTGTCTGTGTGTCAATGGTCAGTGTCTGTCTGTGTGTCAATGGTCAGTGTCTGTCTGTGTGTCAATGGTCAGTTGTCTGTCTGTGTGTTCAATGGTCAGTGTCTGTCTGTGTGTCAATGCGTCAGTTTGTGTGTCATGGTCGTCGTTGTGTGTCAATGGTCAGTGTCTGTCTGTGTGTCAATGGTCAGTGTCTGTCTGTGTGTCAATGGTCAGTGTCTGTCTGTGTGTCAATGGTCAGTGTCTGTCTGTGTGTCAATGGTCAGTGTCTGTCCCCCTCCACACGGTGCATCCATCAGTCTGTGTGTCAATGGTCAGTGTCTGTCTGTGTGTCAATGGTCAGTGTCTGTCTGTGTGTCAATGGTCAGTGTCTGTCGTGTGTCCATAGTCATGTGTCTGTGTGTCAATGGTCAGTGTCTGTCGTGTCAATGGTCAGTGTCTGTCTGTGTGTCAATGGTCAGTGTCTGTCTGTGTGTCAATGGTCAGTGTCTGTCTGTGTGTCAATGGTCAGTGTCTGTCCCCCTCCACATGGTGTCATCCATCAGTCTGTGTGTCAAGGTCAGTGTATGTCTGTGTGTCATGGTCAGTGTCTGTGTGTCATGATCAGTGTCTGTCTGTGTGTCAGGTCAGTGTCTGTGTGTCAATGGTCAGGTCTGTTGTGTGTCATGGTCAGTGTCTGTCTGTGTGTCAATGGTCAGTGTCTGTCTGGTGTCAATGGTCAGTGTCTGTCCCTCCACACGGTGCCATCCATCAGTCTGTGTGTCAATGTCAGTGTCTGTCCTTCAATCGGTGCCATTGCCATCGAGTCTGTGTTGTCAATGGTCAGTGTATGTCTGTGTGTCAATGGTCAGTGTCTGTCGTGTCAATGGTCTAGTCGTCTGTGTGTCAATGATCAGTGTCTGTCTGTGTGTCAATGGTCAGTGTCTGTCAGTGGTCATGTCTGTCCCCTCCACATGGTGTCATCCATCAGTCTGTGTGTCAATGTCAGTGTCTGTCTGTGTGTCAATGGTCAGTGTCTGTCTGTGTGTCAATGGTCAGTGTCTGTCTGTGTGTCAATGGTCAGTGTCTGTCCCCCTCCACATGGTGTCATCCATCAGTCTGTGTGTCAATGATCAGTGTTGTCTGTGTGTCATGGTCAGTGTCTGTCCTCCTCACACGGTGTCATCATGTCAGTTCTGTGTGTCAATGATCAGTGTCTGTCTGTGTGTCAATGGTCAGTGTCTGTCCCTTCACACGGTGCCATCAGTCAGTCTGTGTGTCAATGGTCAGTGTCTGCCCCCCTTCCACACGGTGCATCCATCAGTCTGTGTGTCAATGGTCAGTGTCTGTCTGTGTGTCAATGGTCAGTGTCTGTCTGTGTGTCAATGGTCAGTGTTCAGTCTGTTGTGTCAATGGTCAGTGTCTGTCTGTGTGTCAATGGTCAGTGCCTGTCCTCCTCCACACGGTGTCATCCATCAGTCTGTGTGTCAATGATCAGTGTCTGTCTGTGTGTCAATGGTCAGTGTCTGTCCCCCTTCCACACGGTGCCATCCATCAGTCTGTGTGTCAATGGTCAGTGTCTGTCTGTGTGTCAATGGTCAGTGTCTGTCCCCCATCCATCAGTCTGTGTGTCAATGATCAGTGTCTGTCTGTGTGTCAATGGTCAGTGTCTGTCACCCTTCCATCAGTCTGTGTGTCAATGGTCAGTGTCTGTGTGTCAATGGTCAGTGTTGTGTGTCAATGGTCAGTGTCTGTGTGTCAGTGGTCAGTGTCTGTCCCATCCATCAGTCTGTGTGTCAATGGTCAGTGTCTGTCTGTGTGTCAATGGTCAGTGTCTGTGTGTCAATGGTCAGTGTCTGTCCCCATCCATCAGTCTGTGTGTCAATGTCGCTGGTATCAAGTTCATGGGAACTGTTGCCATGCAAAATGTGACTGTCCCCTGCTTTACACTGTCACTCTGGACATCGTTATTTTGTACAGGCATCGCTGGACAGAGTGTCACCCATGGTGACATTATTTCAGTTGCAGCGAAAAAACGTCATCCGGTGTAAAAAAAAATGTCTTCAGAGGAACAATTTATTATCATTACCAACATCAGTAGCGCAGTGGTTAGCGTCTTGGTTTTTATGCAAGCAGGCTGTGAGTTCAATTCCGATCAGAGCCGTTTATTTGTGGGATTTTTCTGCCCCATCCGGCTCCTACCCAGGGCTGACGTCACACAGTCAAGTATCATCCATTTCATGGAAGCGTCACTGAGAGTGTTGTTCAAATTTCCTGACCAACGCTGCAGGTGTCTGTATCTCTCGGGGTTGTTAGACGCCGTGTGAGTGAGCGTTGAGTATTGTTCTGCCGTGTAGTCTCAGACCAGAATGGGTTTCCATAGCATCATCTTCATTTTCTTCATCGATCAGAAAAGAAAGAAAGAAAAAGACTCAAATTCTGTGTCCTTTCATGCCCTGCTCTCATGGTGACCTCAGTTTCGATTTCTTTTCCACGTCTGTACTGTCGGTGAGTTTGAGTCGATGTGGCAGGATTCACAAGTTCCAAGTCCTTCGGGACTGTCGTTGGAAGGACATGACGACGTCTTCAGCAAGTTCCAAGTCCTTTGGGACTGCCGTTGGAAGGACATGATGACGTCTTCAGCAAGTTCCAAGTCCTTTGGGACTGTCGTTGGAAGGACATGACGACGTCTTCATCAAGTTCCAAGTCCTTGGGGACTGTCGTCGGATAGGGACACGACGACGTCTTCAGCAAGTTCCAAGTTCTTGGGGACTGTCGTTGGAAGGAAATGACCAAGTCTTCTAGAGGGAAACGTTCACCCACGCTGGCTCCACGACCAAGCTCTTACTGTGGTCAGTGGATGGTGGACCTGGCTCCATGACCAAGCTCTTACAGTGGTCAGTGGATGGTGACCTGGCTCCATGACCTGGCTCCACGACCAAGCTCTTACTGCGGTCAGTGGCTGATGACCTGGCTCCATGACCTGGCTCCACGACCAAGCTCTTACTGTGGTCAGTGGATGGTGACTTGGCTTCACGACCAAGCTCTTACTGCGGTCAGTGGCTGGTGACCTGGCTTCACGACCAAGCTCTTACTGTGGTCAGTGGCTGATGACCTGGCTCCATGACCAAGTTCTTACTGTGGTCAGTAGCTGATGACCTGGCTCCACGACCAAGCTCTTACTGTGGTCAGTGGATGGTGACCTGGCTCCATGACCTGGCTCCATACCTGGCTCCATGACCTGGCTCCATGACCTGGCTCCACGACCAAGCTCTTACTGTGGTCAGTGGATGGTGACCATTCTCCATAACCTGGCTCCAAGAGGCCAAGCTCTTACTGTGGTCAGTGGCTGGTGACCATTCTCCATAACCTGGCTCCAAGAGGCCAAGCTCTTACTGTGGTCAGTGGATGGTGACTTGGCTCCATGACCTGGCTCCATGACCTGGCTCCACGACCAAGCTCTTACTGTGGTCAGCGGCTGGTGACCTGACTCCATGACCTGGCTCTACGTGGGGTGAGGTGAGACTGTGAACCACTTGTCTTGCAGTGTTTTGGCATTTCCCTTCTAGTGTGAATCGTGTTCATCACTTCTTTCCTTGTTGGTTGTCGCCCTTCTTCTAGTGTAAATCGTGTTCACCACTATTTTCCTTGTTGGTTGTTCCCCTTCTTCTTGTGAATCGTGTTTACCACTCCTTTCCTTGCAGCTGGCACCGTGAAGAATGCCCTGGTCGACTACATCATGAACTTGAACAAGTCTCCCCCCACCACACCCCACCCTCCTCCAACACCCAGCAGGTTTCAGGCATGAACTCAGAGTCTGGATCTGAATCTGGGTCTGGGCCTGGGCCTGGGCCTGGGCCTGGGCCTGGGCCTGGGGCTGGGGCTGGGGCTGGGGCTGGGTCGAGCATGTTCGACCTGTACAGCGAGATGATGCAAGGTCCTCCCCAACAGACTATGCCCAGGTCCACCTCCTCCGCCGGGGGATCTTCAGGGCCGTCCTCCTACATGGACATCCTGAATCAGTTGCCGGCAGGATCCAAGACGCAGCAGTCCCCGCTCCAGCCGGCCTCCAATGGGGGAACTGCTCCTTCCAATCCACAACTTCTTTCATGGGGTCGTCAGGGGGGTCTCCCCAGCAAGGAAGTGCTTCCGGCGGGGTTTCTGATCCTATGAGCTTCTACAGCCAGCTGGTCCAGGCCATGAACTCCCCTCCAGTCCAGACCGCTCCTCAGCCTCACATGCCGCCATTCTCCGACCCCTTCCCGGCAACCCGGCTCCCCCTCCTACCCCCAAGCCTCCTCCGAAGTACATCCCCTTCGTGCCGCCGGAGTGGAACCTGACCCGGGCGAACTCTCAGTCTGGGTGGAGGGGGCCGAGTCCTACCACCGGCTGGGGTCACCACGCGGTCCCGCCTAGAGTCTCAGCCTGGGAGCATCAACGTCCCCGACCGTTGGTCCCCGGCCGACCCCCACCACACCCACCCATGTCCCAGCTGACCATGGTGCCGCGAGTCCGAGATATGATCAACAAGCAAGCCATGCAGTTCGGGGACCTGGCCTACTATCAGCAGCACGGGTGTATAGATCCCACCCCCAAGAAACCCGGCCCTGGAGGGATCCGCCCCACCCAGACGCTGTGGTACGGGTGCCAGTCGCCGGTGTCCAGGATGGTGTGCATGAGGGTGGGGAAGCGGGCAGGAGGGAAGTCCAGCACCATGGCCATGATGATGTCCATGATGAACCCCGCCCTCACCGCCACCATGGAGAAATGCCTCTCGCCCAGGATGACCACCCAGATGATGTTTCAAGGCTTCTCCGGCGGCAATGGCGGCATGAACCCATGATGATGATGGCCATGAACGGCGGGGGAGGCGGCGGGATGGCGGCCATGATGTCCATGATGATGATGATGATGAACCAGCAGAGGCAAGCGGCAGCAGCAGCAGGAACTTCAACCTCCTCCGCCATGCCCACCCCCTGGGGCCGCCCCCCGCCAAGCAGGCGTACTCTGACTCCTCCAGGTCCAACACTCTGATCAGCCAGGACGCCAGAATCCCCCAGGGGGCGGCCCAGCCCGCCCAGAGCTCGGGCACCTCCTTGATGGGTGCCTTCCGCAACATGTTGGGCCTGGGCGGCGGCGGGGGTCAGACCCCCGCGCCCTCCAGCCTCCCCACCGGCGCCGCCACACCCGGGGCCTCTCCTCTCTCTCCGGGACCAGGTCAAGGTCAAGGTCAAGGGCTGGACTGCTCCTCCGTGATGCCTCTGATGATGTCGCGGATGATGGCGGCAGGGGAGGGCCTGAACTCTCCGGAGGCTATGGAGGCGATTGGGGAGCTGAGGAAGCAGTTCCTGCCCTACAGCTGCCAGGAGCTGCGCATCAAGTACACCGGCCTGCCGCTCCGACTCTGCTGCCCTGGCAGAGGTCAGCATGGGGACGGGGATGGGGATGAGGGTGGGGGGGGGGGCGGTGGAGAATGGGTCGTGAGTGGGGGAAGGGGAGGTGGGGATGGGGGAGGGGGGAATGGAGAAGGAGGAAGAGGGAAGAGAAAAGGGGGCGAGAACTGTTGTATGGAGAGAGAGAGAGAGAGAGAGAGAGAGGAGAGAGAGAGAGAGAGAAAGAGAGAGAGAGAGAGAGAGAGAGAGAGAGAACAGACAGACAGACAGACAGACACACACACACACACACACACGCACGCACGCACGCACGCACGCACGCACGCACGCACACGCACACACACACACACACACACACACACACACACACACACACACACAGAAGGGGGGAGGGGGTGTGGGGGAAGGAAGGGGAAGGGAAGGAGACTGATAATTTATGGAGACAGAGACAGATATATAGATGAACTTTCAGAGAGAGAATAAGAGAGAGGTGGGAGGGGGGGGGTGTCTAGAAGGGAATGTTCAACAGACACTGACATGAGACAGATGCACCAGAGGCACACAACAGACACTGACATGAGTACAGATGCACCATGAGGCACACAACAGACACTGACATGAGGACAGATGCCCATGAGGCACACAACAGACACTGACATGAGGACAGATGCACCATGAGGCACACAACAGACACTGACATGAGGACAGATGCGCCATCATACACATGTCAGAGACACTCTTTCCCAGCCCTTCAAACAGGCACGTCATATCACAGCAAGTCGCATATAGTCAGGACAGACACGTCATTTCGCAGTATAAACAGTCACAGAAAGTCAGCACTGGACACGTCATATCACAGTATACACAGTCACAGAAAGTCAGCACTGGACACGTCATATCACAGTATAAACAGTCACAGAAAGTCAGCACTGGACACGTCATATCACAGTATAAACAGTCACAGAAAGTCAGCACTGGACACGTCATATCACAGTATAAAAAGACTGGACACGTCATATCACAGTATAAACAGTCACAGACAGACAGCACTGGACACGTCATATCACAGCATAAACAGTCACAGACAGTCAGCACTGGACGCGTCAAATCACAGTATAAACAGTCACAGAAAGTCAGGACTGGATACGTCATATCACAGTATAAACAGTCACAGACAGTCAGCACTGGACACGTCATATCACAGCATAAACAGTCACAGAAAGTCAGGACTGGATACGTCATATCACAGTATAAACAGTCACAGAAAGTCAGCACTGGAACGTCATATCACAGTATAAACAGTCACAGAAAGTCAGACTGGACACGTCATATCACAGTATAAACAGTCACAGAAATCAGGACTGGACACGTCATACACAGTATAAACAATCACAGAAACTCAGGACTGGACACGTCATATCACAGTATAAACAGTCACAGAGAGTCATGACAGGACACGTCATATCACAGTATAAACAGTCACAGAAGTCAGTACTGGACACGTCATATCACAGTATAAACAGTCACAGAGAAGTCAGACAGGACACGTCATATCACAGTATAAAAACAGATACATGCTTACAGTATAAACAGTACGAAGTCAGACTGGACACGTCATATCACAGTATAAACAGTCACAGAAATCAGACTGGACACGTCATATCACAGTATAAACAGTCACAGAAAGTCAGCACTGGATACGTCATATCACAGTATAAACAGTCACAGAAATCAGCACTGGACACGTCATATCACAGTATAAACAGTCACAGAAAGTCAGCACTGACACGTCATATCACAGTATAAACAGTCACAGAACAATCATGACACGGACACGTCATATCACAGTATAAAACAGTCACAGAAAAGTCAGACTGGACACGTCATACACAGTATAAACAGTCACAGAAATCAGCACTGGACACGTCATATCACAGTATAAACAGTCACAGAAAGTCAGACTGGACACGTCATATCACAGTATAAACAGTCACAGAAAATCAGCACTAGACACGTCATATCACATATAAACAGTCACAGAAAGTCAGACATGGACACGTCATATCACAGTATAAACAGTCACAGAAAATCAGCACTAGGACACGTCATATCACAGTATAAACAGTCACAGAAAGTCAGAACTCGACACGTCATAGCACAGTATAAACAGTCACAGAAAGTCAGCACTGGACACGTCATATCACAGTATAAACAGTCACAGAAGTCAGACTGGACACGTCATATCACAGTATAAACAGTCACAGGCAGTCGGCACTGGACACGTCATATCACAGTATAAACAGTCACAGAAAGTCAGGACCAAACACGGCATATCACAGTATAAACAGTCACAGAAAGTCAGGACCAAACACGGCATATCACAAGAAGAACTTTCACGGAGACATCGACACGATGCATGAAGCCAAACCCTGCCTGACTGCTGGTTGTGTTGACTGGTTGGTTGGATCTATTGATTGGTTGGGTTCCTCGGTTGGTTGGTTGGTCGGTTCTATGGCTGGTTGGATAATGGGTAGGTTGGTTGGTTGGTTGGTTGGCTGGTTGATTTGGTCGGTTGGTTGGTTGGTTGGTTGGCTCATTGGTTTGGTCGGTCGGTTGGTTGGGTGGTTGGCTTGTTGTTTTGGTCGGTCAATTGGTTGGTCGGTTGGTTGGCTTGTTGGTTTGGTCGGCTGGTTGGTCGGTTGGTTGGTCGGTTGGCTGGTCTTTTGGTTGGCTTGTTGGTTTGGTCGGTTGGTATGACAAACAGCCTAGCCCTTGCTGGGCACTGTGGGTAGAATGGGTCTCAACTACATATTGAGGTATGTTTACAACGCAAAAGTTTACAGTCTGGTGTTGTGTCTGTTTTTGTTTTTGTGTCCAACGCAAAATGTTGCAATGTGTTGATTTTTCTCCTCTGTTCACAGTGGATCCACCTACGGTTTTTGATCTTTTCAAAGCCAAGAACTCGGGAGGAGCATGAAGATCCATTCCAGGCTGTCAAAAGACTCTCATGAGATATGCAGATCTGTGATTCAGCCAATCAGTGGGCAGACAACTGGTGAAGGGGCGTGATAAACAAATCATGAACTGAATTTCAAATTATTTTAAGAGAGGCATCCATTTCAAAATGTGCCAGATACACCCTACATGTAAAATTCGCATAAACACACTTACACTTTGTTTTGTCTTGTATTTTTCGAATTTGGACTGAGACGTGTGAGATTCTGTGCCTAAATTATTTTTCTTAGGAGCCGAATAAAGGGAGAATATAACAAGATAAGTCGTTGACTGTGAATGCCTAAATATTGGTACTTCTCAGAAACGGTGTTTGAAGTGAATCAACAATAAACAGGAAGGAAAACGAAGTGTCAGCCTCGTCTCTGTTTCCTCTTTCCTCTCTCTCTCTCTCTCTCTCTCTCTCTCTCTCTCTCTCTCTCTTCTCTCTCTCTCTCTCTCTCTCTCTCTCTCTCTCCATTCAGTCAGAGGGCTGTGGCGATGGAACAGCAACTCCTGTTCTTTGACGTACAGCGATGCCTCCTGGGAGTGACAGGAACTGATTCTGCCTTTGTTTAATCACACCACCAAGACGTAGGGAAGATGGGCTTTGGTCACAAAGTTAATATTTAGTTCCAGCACATGATTGAAAAACCGAATCTTGAAATGGCATTTGGTCCAAAAACTAAGATGTAATTTCAAACCCCGCTAACCCCTCCACTCCTCCCCCCCCCCCCACCTCTCTCTCTCTCTCTCTCTCTCTCTCTCTCTCTCTCTCTCTCTCTCTCTCTCTCCCCTCTCTTTTCTCTCTCTCTCTATGCTATCAAATATAATTCTCTGTATTGAATGAAATATTGGAGAACCACGACGTAGCACAGCCAATGAAATGCATGCAGTCTTCCACGCACAATGTTAGGGTCGGGATCGGTCCAGTTGGCCCGAACAGAGGCGACACACTGGGTGCTCTCCCCATCAGCCCTCAGCTGGCCTCGGTGGTTGGCCGGACTATAAACACCATGACTGGGACCTGGCCATGAAAATTTGCCAGCCTCCAGGCCCGCCATCGTCTAAAGATAGACCCTGGCCCAGGAATCTCCTGACTTTCAGGAAGGTTTAGGGTCCATCAAGCAAGAAATACCTTAAACCAACCACTTCTCAGTGGTTAGCGTCGTGGATTCCGGACTAGGAGTCTATGGGTTCAATTCCCATCAAAAATCATCTGACTGTGGGATCTTTCGGGGTCATCCAGGAGCTGTCACTGGGTGCGGACCAGTCAGTGGACGCAGCACCGCATGTGCCGAGCTGCGAGACTGCAGTGCGCAGGGTTTACTAGTGAGGGAAACACATTGATAAACTGCATGAAAGGGTTTAAGACGAAGGTCGCATTGATAGGACGTAACACGTGCCTGACCTGTGCACTGGCCAGCGTGCAGGTCACACCTTGGCTACCTACATAGCATTGTCTGCAATTATAATTGCATGTGTGTATCAAACCTGTGTTTGTGTGCACGCGCATGCATGTGTGTGCGCCAAAGTTGCAAAAAAATGTTCAAAAACCGAAGTGAAACCACAGTCACCAACACCAATAATTGTAACTGAAAGCAAAGCTCATTATACAGTCACCAACAACAATAATTGTAACTGAAAGCAAAGCTCACTATACAGTCACCAACACCAATAATTGTAACTGAAAGCAAAGCTCATTATACAGTCACCAACAACAATAATTGTAACTGAAAGCAAAGCGCATTATACAGTCACCAACACCAATAATTGTAACTGAAAGCAAAGCTCATTATACAGTCACCAACAACAATAATTGTAACTGAAAGCAAAGCTCATTATACAGTCACCAACACCAATAATTGTAACTGAAAGCAAAGCTCATTATACAGTCACCAACAACAATAATTGTAACTGAAAGCAAAGCTCATTATACAGTCACCAACAACAATAATTGTAACTGAAAGCAAAGCTCATAAAACAGTCACCAACACCAATAATTGTAACTGAAAGCAAAGCTCATTATACAGTCACCAACAACAATAATTGTAACTGAAAGCAAAGCTCACTATACAGTCACCAACACCAATAATTGTAACTGAAAGCAAAGCTCACTTATACAGTCACCAACACCAATAATTGTAACTGAAAGCAAAGCTCATTATACAGTCACCAACACCAATAATTGTAACTGAAAGCAAAGCTCATTATACAGTCACCAACACCAATAATTGTAACTGAAAGCAAAGCTCATTGTACAGTCACCAACACCAATAATTGTAACTGAAAGCAAAGCTCATTATACAGTCACCAACAACGATCAATGTAACTGAAAGCAAAGCTCATTATACAGTCACCAACAACGATCAATGTAACTGAAAGCAAAGCTCATTATACAGTCACCAACAACGATCAATGTAACTGAAAGCAAAGCTCATTATACAGTCACCAACAACGACAAATGCAACAGAAATCAAAGCTCATTATACAGTCACCAACACCAATAATTGTAACTGAAAGCAAAGCTCATTATACAGTCACCAACAACAATAATTGTAACTGAAAGCAAAGCTCATTATACAGTCACCAACAACGATCAATGTAACAGAAAGCAAAGCTCATTATACAGTCACCAACAACGATCAATGTAAGAGAACAGGAAAAGGGGCATTCTAACTCACCCTAGCCCTCACCTAGGTTCGGGCTAGGGCGACCTAGAATGCCCTTTTCCTGTTCTCTGACAAGTAAGACTTCAATAACCAAAAAATAACGATTATTTACAAACTTTTCAGAGAGTAACGTAGGGAAAAGCAGCAGTGGCTGAACACATCCCCATAGAGTAACGTAGGGGAAAAGCAGCAGTCTCTGAACGCGCCTCATACACAAACGGTAGAGCAGTTAAACCTTTAATTGCTAATTGTCGACCTGCCCAGGAATCCGCACTATCAGAATACTGCCGAGGTCCGTCATTAGGTTGACACTTGATAACTTAATTTGCGATGTTGGGCCTTATGGCCAGCAAGGTGCTTACCATGTGACCGGATATGACGATTTAGAAGCAGCGCCCCCCAACCAACGCCACTCAGTTTATTCACGGCTTTCAATACAGACGGTTGTGTTTGTTCACAGAGGAATTCTTGCTATAGGTGATTGTGTTTTATTACAACTGTATGGCGGAGTATCTAAACAAAAGAAAATCAGGCGGACCTATTGCTTAACTTCTAAACCAAAGAGAAGTATTGCTTTTCGGAAGGTGAGGAAAAGAAAAAACGAGAACCTACTAATGACGAACTACACAAGCGCCTTGAAAGCTTGTTAATTTAAGACAGAGATTTAGCTGATATATTTGAAAGAGATGTTGTTAACTTTGAAAAGCTTTTAACTTTGAAGAAATGATTTCATTCAAAAAGCTCCAAATGTTCAGTGACAGGTGTACTACCTAGTAGTTCAGAAAACTTCTCCACCTTGAGGTGTTTGTGAAACAACGGCAAGCAGACGACACGGAACACGACTTGGGCCGGAGATTTGGAACTACTGGGCCGAGAAAATACTCATATTAATGGTTCCTGACTGTGCACAGCAATCATTGCAAGAGTAGAATTAGCGAAACCTGAAACTCCTGCCTGTGTATAGGAGTAGCTGAGCTAGAGCATTGCTTGTAACACTGAAGTAGGTCGCGCAACTGCCTGTAGCGCTCAAATAGGTCAACTAGTATTGGAATAGCGCTGTTCGCTAATTACTAAGTAGTCGAAACCCCGCACGCTACAGCGTGAACGGTGGCCTACTTGCTGGACTCCTGCCCTTGGCTGCTTTACCTGCTATTCACCTGCTACCTATTTACCTGCCGAATCATAGCCTAAAATAGAACCGCTCACAAGCGTGAACGGTTGGCCTACTTGCTGGCATTTTTACTCCTGCCCCATGCCTTTTGCTGTTGCGGTTGGCTGCTTTAACGTTTCAACTATCATCGCTTCAATTCACCTTCTTTTCAGGCTGCCTTTGGCGGCAGTCTTGAATTTACGACGTCAAGTGTGAACAACAAAAAGCCTCCTTCACTTTCCCACAAGCACTGTCCTGTCTATTGTGTGTTTGTTTGTGTTTGTTTTTGTTTGTGTGTGTGTGTGTGTTTTGTCCCACCCTACGCACGCACGTCCCCCCACCCCCACCCCCACCCCACGCACGCACCGTCCCCCGTGTACACCACACACACTCCTACCCCCAAGTCGCCCCAAGTTCTTAATTAAATTTTTAATTAAGTCACCCCAAGTTCTTAATTAAGTTTTTAATTAAGTTACTTCAAGTTCTTAATAAGTTCTTGATCAAGTAACTTCTAAGTTCTTGATTAAGTCGCCTCAAGATCATAACTAAGTCATCCTTTAAGTACAACCAAGTTCTTATTCAAGTTATCTTATAATTATCAAAAAATACAATCTATGTTTTTATCTTAAATAGTAGATGTCTAATATAGTACACACACGCCTCAAAAAACGTGTCATCGTTGAGGATGTTTGCTCAGCGTTCTCTGCATAGATCTTAATGAAGTTCTTACATCCGAAGCAACCGCATTGATTACAATTCTGGTCTATGGAAATGTCTTTTATAGACTCCATGTCTTTATTTATTGACACCATCATTTTATAATACGCCATGTCTATTTTTATTAAAAAAATTTAAATTTAAGTTCTTAAAATATTATTCCATCTGAAATGGATCAAAATGATCTTTGGTTATTGGCGGTGCTGGCGTGCTGTTGTTTTTTGTATTTAGCGGTTCAGATTTTTTGTATTGCTTTTGTTTTGGCTGCCATTCTTTATATATTTTATAACCGTAATAACTGCCCCCCACAGCAGCAAGGGCGCCAAAAATGGCAACAGTTTTAAGTTCAATATACCATGAAGCCTTTGTGCTGTAGGCCTTGAATCACATGGAGTTTTTATAGCTGGCATTGAATCAACTTGTTCTGGCGTTGGCGGTGTTATGTTTTCATTATGAGTTAAATTCTGTAACATTAATTTTTTTTGTCTGTTCCACTCTGCTAATTTCTTCCTGCTTTAACACGCCCGGATGAGGATGCTTTTCACTGGTCTCCACCAGATTCAGTGTTTTCTGCTGATTTCTGGCTTGGTTACTTTCTCCACCTGATTCAGTGTTTTCTGATTCTGCTGATTTTCTGGCTCGGTCATTTGAAGGGAAAAAAAATCTATATGATTAAAAGTTATTAATCCCATGATTAATGGCGATAACAATGTTCCAAATCTATAGTATAAATCACACCCTAGAGACTCTAATGACTTTGTTAAAACTGGATCTTGCGTTAAATCATACTAAAATCTTGTTCAGAATCAATGGGAGCAAATCTACTGACTAGTTTAGTGTACAAACTAAAGAACCGTTTGCCCAACGCTTTTTACCATTCTCGACCCCAACTGCGCCTCATACCTGTTATGATACTTTATAATGTCTTGTGGCGACATCTGTTGAATCTGTTCAATGCTGAATTCAGTTCCGAGGAACTGTTTTGTTTTTCCACACGCCGCCAAAGAATACAGCCTCTCCTTTTTGGGCATAATAGCTTGGTCATCAACTGGTCATTCATAAGTTTCAGGAAGGTTTAGGCCGCCCTGTAGCTGTAGTAGATCATCACTGTTCATGTTTTTTATTAATTATAATTATTTTATTTTCTAAAAATGAGCACTGAAAAAACTGTTGCCAACCTTGTATACCATTCTGCTGTTATTGGAGGTCTAAGTGTAGGATACTCAATGCTTGGTAAAAGCTTGTTAAAATTAAACCAGCAGATCTTGGCAAACTAGACTTTGAGGATTCAGCAAAGCTGATTGCTATTATTGCAGCTTCGTTTGCCACGAAAGATTTTCTAGTCAAGCAATGAATAATTCCAGACAGTATAAATATGTAAATAAAAAATACATTTATAAAAAATGGCTTCACTCGTAATGATGATAGGCGGCGCTGTGGTTAATGCGCTCGCTTTAGTGGAAGTAATTACGCATTTAGTAAACTGCGAGATGAAGGCGAGAGAAAAAGACATAACAAAGCTGTGGAGCAACTAGCTGCAGCACAAGATCGCTATGAAAAGCAGAGAATTGAGCAGTTAGATTTTATTAATGATACTCTGAAAAACAGGGCCATGCAGCTTACACATTTAAAGATGTTGATCAAGCAATAAAACAATATTAATCTAGTAACAGGCAAACCAATCGAGACATTGCCCCCACCAAAATTTAGCGACTTTTTATCATCCATCAGAAAAACAAAAGATGCAAGAAAATCGCGTTTATTGCCGTTGGTATGACCGTTGTGTATTTTGTTTGCGCATAATATTGGCTGGAATAAAAATGACAAAATCTATTATTCGCCCAAAGGATATTGGAAGGGCATCACAGCAATTAAAAAGCTAAGCCAAGCAGCTGGAGTCAGTGAACAAACAGCAAAAGAATGGTTATCTAAACAAGCGATTTGGCAAATTTATTTACCTGCGCCCAAACGAATACAGAGACCACACTTTGTCATACAACTCCAAACGACACCCATCAAATGGATCTTCTAATTTACCCTCTGATACGATTAGACGAAAAAGATTTAAGTACGCACTCACAGTCATTGACATGGCTTCAAGATACAAAGATGCGGAGCCATTACACAAAGAGTGCTTCTGCTGTTGCTGTCGCCTACAGCTGATATACCAACGAGGCCCGCTAACTTACCCTCACATGATTCAAGTTGATGATGGAAAAGAATTTAAAGGCCAAGTGAATCAATTATTGTTAAACATAGAGTTACTATTAAAAGAGGCATTCCAGGAGTTCACAGATCACAGGCTTTAGTTGAAAACTTTAACAAACAGTTATCCGAAAGACTTTTTTCTTACCAGTATCACAAAGAGCTTATTGACAATTTCCCTCGCAACACAGAATGGGTTAGAAGATTGCCCTCAGTTTTGCGCGCAATGAATAATGAAGAATTTAAAGGGCTAAAACCAGTACAAGCAATCAAAAGAAAAACAATAAATGTTGTTGAAGGAGAGTCTTCATCCGCAAACTATTACCGTTTGGTTGAAAGTAAGGTACCTTTATTTACCGGGGGAAGCAGAAGGGGACACTCGCATTGGGCAACAGATCCAGTTTGGAGTGTTGATCCATATGAAATAAAAAGAATTGTAAAAATGAATCCGCCCGTGTATTATTTACGAGAAACTGACACAACAAAACAACCAGCTCCTCAAAGATCTTTTGCGAAGGAAGAACTGCAGATAATCCCCCCAGACACTGTTCCGCTTTAATTAATTTACGTAAATATATTTGAGTTTAAAATGGAAGCTCAGAAGGAAGTGCAGAACGAAACAATAATGGTAAAGGAAGAGACCTTGAAAATGATACGGGAATCATTTCATGCGTGTAATGCTATTAAGGAAACATTTTCGGGGATTAATCAATGCATGCTAAATCATCCAGATCACCTACAACTTAAACCCCCAAATTGGGAAAAAGAATATCTTGAAATAATAAAAAAAATTCGAACGCGTCAAGCAAACATGAGAAAAGATTAATGAATTGGATGAAGCTATGATTGATCTTATAATAAAAGTTGATGAAAAATATAAACCCCCCTGTTTATGCAGCCCTCCAGTGCCCGATTGCATATGAAAACTCTGGATTAACAAATACTCGTTTTGTGTTTGTTCTATCTAACGACTTCTTTGTTAAAAAAACCGTTGTTTAAATTCGTAGATTAATCGAAATTTTTACGGGGGCATATGAAAAAGTCTTATTGAAAAACCCAATCCCTTCTTTTTGGGTTGGGTCATGTGATTTTTTTTTGCTGCACAACCTGCGAGATTTTCCCCTTTTGTTTTTCTTAATGATTTTCCCCCCTGGCTCAAATTTACTGTAATTTTTGCCCTTTTAACCAACAAACCCCTTTAATCACCCCCCCCAGAAAATTCTTCCTTCATTTTTCCCTAAAACCTTTTTTTGTTAACTTTTTAAATGCAAAGGGGAAAACTTTAGGAAAATTCGGACGTTCATACCTTTCCTTTCATGCCCTTTAGCTATTTCCCTTAATTCCTTGTCTTTTAAAAAACCCTTCATAGGGAAATCTAAAACAAATTATCAAATCTGTGTAAAGTACCCCTGGACTCGGGTTACAGGGTTAAAGTAGCCCATAAAAAAATTTCTAACATCAAAAGCTTTGTAATTCAAAAAAGGGTTAAACCCCCTTTAAAATTTTCAGGTTTGTCCAAATTTGATTTTCCCTTTTTTTTTTCATCATTATCCCAAAAAGCTGTTAAAGAAATTTTCTAAAGGTCCTGAAAATTTTGGGTTTTAAAAGTCAGCAAATTTGTTTTCGTTCTCTCTGGTACCAATTTTAACATCTTTGCGTTTTGTGTGGATTTTCCTAGTTTTTCCCGAAACAGCGGGTTTGTTCATCTTTTTTTAAAAAAGTTTTTTTTCTGAAGCATCTGTGGTTTTGGGTTCCCTAAAATTTCAGTGTTCTTAAAAGAGGGTTTTCAGAACGTTCTTGATAAAAAGCTTTTAATGCATAAAAAACTGCGGGTCCAACTTAACCCATGCTTAAATTAAAATTGCAGTTTGTCTGAAAGGGACGCCCTTTAATTTTTTTTTTGGCCGCGAAGATTAGGCCCAATTTTAGGGGGGGTTCTTTTGGGACCCTTTTTTTAGATTTTCTGCTGTTTAATGGAAAAGTCATTATGCAGGTCAGGGATTTCCCCTGGGGGTTTTTTAAGTAAAACTTTGAATGCCCCCAAACGTTTTGTTCGGGCCTTTTTAAACCCTCCCCAAACCCCTTTTTAATTTGCCTTTTGAATATTTTCGGATCGCCCCTGTGTACATTTTAAAGTTGCGTAATGGAAGGGTTTGGGCGCCATTCCCCATAATACAGATTGTTTGAAACTAAATACAAAAGATAGTTAGACTTTTTACTTGGATATAGTCGCCCAAGTTTTTTTGTTTTGGGTTTCCCAGAAATTAAAATGCGAGCCAAAAACTAATTCCCCCAGGGCCCAATCCTTTTTCAATAAATCTGAATCTTGGGTAAATCCGAAAATTTAAATCAATTGTACCCTGTAAATTTTTAAAGAAAGCGCCCCAACTTTTCCCGGGCGCAGAAATGTAATGGGGGCGGGTTTCCAGGTATAATGTTTCTTTGCAGGCTTTCTAAAAATTTTTCCCAAAGAGCCGCCAAAAAACATACATCGGCCCCAAAGTATGAATCAAAATTAATTTTTCCCATCGGTTTTAAATTTCAAACCTTTTTTTCCCGAACTAAAAAGCCCAAATGGTAAATTTCCCAGGAATAAAAGGGTTCCTTTTCTAAAAAAAAAAAAAAAAAAAAAAAAAAAAAAAATTTAAAAAAAATTTAAAAAAAAAAAAAAAAAAAAAAAAAAAAAAAAAAATTTTAAAAAAAAAGTTTTGGGGGTCAAAATTTTTTCTCCGGGTTTTGGGGCAGGACTTTAAGGACATAGCCGGGATTTCCTAATGAACCCATATGTGTTGCTTTAGAGTCATAAAAAGAAAAATTTTTATTTAGATTAAACCCACATGTACTTTTCTGATGATGTCAATGCATGCACCCTGAAGGCATGGGCCCCACTTTTTTCTTTTAAGTGGAGTCTTTAAACCTCGAATTTTATGAAAGAAAAAGGGCAGCTTCCTGTCTTAGGATAAACTTTAGTTAAAGTTTGGCATTTACTGTGTGCTGCACCTCTGAATTTCCACAATTTTAAATAAAGGGTCTTTTACTTTTTGGTTCTTTTTGCGTCTGTTGAAGAACCTTAAACAAAAAACCCAACGTGAGGGGGCGTCATACTGTTTTTGGGTCTTCAGGCTTCATCTTGTTTTCAGATAAGTTTGGGATTATTAAAACCCGTCCATTAGGGCATTTGTGCATGCGTTCTAAGAAGATTTGCGCTTTTGGGCCCTCTATATAATACGGGTTTTGGGAATGAACGCCATCCGACCTGAAAAATAATGAAGGCAAATGAAAAAAATTAAAGATTATCTTAAAGACTTTTTTTCAAAGTTTTTGTGGCGCTGGCCCTTATAAGGAAAAATGGGGTGATTCAAGTCTGCGTAAAAAACCCATATGGAAAATTTTTTGCATCCGTTTCCAGTTTTTTAAAAACTAATTTTAAATCCGGGGGGGCTTTAATTGTTCTGTTTTTACAGTAAACCCTGGGCCGAAAAAAGTTTCTTAGTTCCAACAGCTTGAACAGAAGGGAATTCTTGTTAAACATTTTTTTGCAAATTTTTTTTTCCCTATGTTTTTTTGTAGTAAAAACTCAATAATCTACCCCTTTGTTCGTATAAATGTTTTAATGGGGGTAGCCCCGTTTGGTGAAAGAAAATCATAGTAAGTCAACATGTTTTTTTGTCGGGTTTGCCTATTTTTGGGACTGTTCTAAACCCTTTAATTGGCCCCAAAATTTTTTTTCCCTTTTCATCCAGGGTTTATAAAATTAACAGTTTTTTTGGGTTTGTTTTGTTCTTCAAACCCGACCCAATTTTTGGGTCTACACTAACGGGAAAAGGACCCCCCACTAAAGTTAAGATCTTTGGGATGAAAGGACATATTTTTAACACTCTTCTGCGTTTTTGGGGATAAAAACCCACCCTTGCGGGGAACCCAAAACCACAAAAAAAAATTTTTTGGGTCTGAATTCTTTATGTTTAAATGCTTTTTCGTCCCAACTCTCGAGGCAGGGGAATTTTAAAGACTTCCCCCCCCTGGGTCCCTATTTTACCCGTTTTAATCTAATCTCAAAAAACTTCGCCCTCTGCCCAACCCAAAGGCCTCTCTTTTTTGGCTTCTTCAGCGGCACCCGTCAAAACGGTGCAAGCAGTTCGTCTCCCCAAACCCCGGGTAAAAAGGGGGTCTTTTATGGGGAAAGAATGGGCCCTGTTTTTTTAGTTGGACCCGATTCTAATTTTTTCATTTATTTGTTTTTATAGTCTTTTAAAAACGGGCTAACCTTTTATTTTTAAACTGGCGGGTTATTTTTAATTTACTTGGAATTGAAAAATAGCATTTAAAACCCTTTTGCCTGCATTTTGCGGGATCATGCCCCTTCCCTAAATCAATATCTTTCCCATGCCCCTTGATAAACCCCTCCTCTAAAGCATTTTAAACAATTTCGTCTTCCCCTTCTTTAATCTTACCCAGGTTGATTTTTTCTTTTCTAACTCAAAATTTTTTATTTAAATTAAAAAAAAAAAAATTTAAATCAGAATCAATATCAACGGCCTTTTTGTGCTGGACTCAAAACAAAAAAGTAAAAACACCCTTGGGTTTTTGTTACTGTGAGTGTTTAGAACGGGTTTTTAATGTCTCTTTTTACTTTTTTTAAACATTTTTTTTTTATCCTCCCGGGGTTCCGGGCTTTTTGAAAAAAGTTGTCCTGGGCCTTTTTTTTGGGAAGATAAAACTTTTGTTTTTTTTGGTATTTCATCAAAATCGACCGGGTAAACGATTAAATTTTTCAACCGTGATGTTTGAGCAGGGGCTTTATTTATTGCGGGTTTAAACGAAACTAATTTTTTGGGCCCGTTATTGTTGAACCATATGTGTGTTTTGGGGATTTTTAGTTTTAATTTTTTCCCACCCAGCGTTTTACAGCTAAGAACAAAACCGAGAGAAAGGGAAAAACCCTCCAAAGGAAAAAAAAGCTGCGGGTGCCCCTATGCCCGTTGTAAAGGCCTACACTCTTTCCCCTGTGTTAGAGCGCTTATAGTTGATGTTCCATTTATTAACATAATTAACAGCATTAAAGGCAGCAGAAAAACCTTCTTTTGGGTTTTGCTGTTTTTGAAAGGCCCTTACTCTAGTTTTTGTTGCATTTTTGAAAATGTTTTTTAAAATCTAAAGGTTTTATGTTGGGGCTTTTTTACAAACCCTTCTTTTGGCGGCGCTGTAGGCACATTTGGAAAAACCCTGAAAGAATGTTTTTAAAAAAAAAAAATTTAGTATACTACATCTTTTAATTGTTTTTTTCCAATTTTTCGCTGGCTCATATTTTAAAAACAAATGTACATTAAGCTTTTTTATCGGCTTTTTTCCCTTTTTTAACAATTTGAATTTTTATTAGCCCTCTCCCATTTTTCCCTTTCCCCCTTTTCCCCCCATGCAATGATTCCCCTCGGTTGCCCTTAGGTCAACCCAAAAAACCGGGAATTTCGTTTTTAAATAATAAATAAAGCCAAACATTGTAAAGGGATTAAACTTTAGACAAAAGGGGCCAACTGTTGGATTTCTACACCCCCCCCGCCCCCAAAACCAGTTTTCTTTTTTCATCAAAAAATGCTGAAAAGGGTTTTTAAGCCCGCTAGCGTAGTTTTGGGTTTTAAGGATTTACCCTAAATTTCGAACATTGTACTTTCGTTATTTTTGGATTAAAAAAAAATTTTCATTTCCCTTTTTGAACGGTTCTTTTCTTCATCTTCGCACAGCAATAAAAAACCTTTTAAGGGCGATCTTGCTGCAACACAAAAAAAAAAATTCCATTTGCTTTCCCCCTGCTTCTGGGTTTATGTTGTATGATGAACCCACTTTTTTGAAAATTATTTGGCAAATTTTTGGGACTGATATTTTTGGGCTAAAATTGCCCCTGCAAAAATTTGGGTTGCTAAAAAACGTAAAACCTTTAAACCGAGGGAATGTCAGAAATCCCTGTACTTTGCTTCGGTGTCTGATTTTTGTTTAACGCGTTTGTATTCTTTAAAAAGGTTAGTTAAATAGGAAAATCTGTTTTTTAAAAACGCCCCCTTGAAAGTATGGGGGCCATGCGCTTTTAAAACAATTTCCAAAATCTAGGGGGAGGGAAAAAGGATTTCCATACGAAAAATTTTTACGGGCGCAAAAATTTTTTCCCGTTTTTAAATATCTGGGGCCCTCCTTTTATTTTTTGTGCTTTTTTCTTTTTCAAATTCCCTTGAAAGCAAGATCACCCCTTTTCTTTCCCCGGTTACCCCATAGATCAAATGGGTTTTAAAAATATGCCCTGCATTTGTGAAAGAAAATATTTCTTCCCCCTAAATTTTTTATAAAAAATTTTCAAAACAAATTCCCCCGCCCCCAGATTTTTTGGAAAAACCTGCCCTTTTTTGTTCTTTTGTTGAAGCGAGTTTTTTTTGAAAGTAAGACCGCAGACCTGGCACAATCACTTCCCCCCGCTCCTAGGTTAAAAATTTTTGAAAAAAAAGAATTTGATCTCATCAAATTTTAGATGGATTTTTTGGGAAAAAAAAAAAAAAAAAAAAAAAAAAAACAGAAAATTTTCCCCTTTTTTTTCCCTTCACCCCAAAGGGGGCCTTTCAGTTTTCTTTTTGGGGTTAAGAATCGACCCCATTTTTTGCAAACTTTTTTTTTTTATAAAACAAAATAAAAAAGTTAATTATTTAAAAACAGGCAGGCCTTGAAAAGGGGAAAATTATGATGTTTTAGATTTGGAGACGACATGAGTGAATAATCCTTTGATACAACCTCGCTCCGGGGGTTCAGGGGGGGGTGAATTAACAAAAGAAGGTCAGATCATTATAAACCCAAAATTTAGGCCAAAAAAACCTCCCCAATTTAAAAACCCTAATGATTTTGAAGTAAAAGAAAGACCAAATTTGTTTTTTAGGGGCGGGCCAAAGGGGCAACTTGTTCACTTAAAATCTAAACCCGGGGCTCTCAAAATTTTTAAAAAAAAGTACAATTAGCAAAGGTCAGTTGAGCGATCAAAATCGCCTTGGATTTCTTTAAACCCCAAAAAAATAAAGGGAAAGAGTTGGGTAAACTTAAAACCCCAAATGCCCGGGAAAACCCCAAAAGAATTAACCAAATGCAAAACATGGAAAATTCAAAAATTAAAGTCAAAAAAGCGGACCAAAATAATGCAAGCAGAAACCATTTTTTTCCCCAAGAAAAAAGCGTTTAAAAACAATTAATGATTTTCCCCGCTACCCATGCGAGAAAAAACCCCTTGGGCATGTTTTTAAAAAGATTTAGAGGCGAAAATTTAAAAAACCCAAATTTTGCAAAAAATTGGGGGAAAAAAGAAAAAGAGCAAAAAAAGAGAAAAAAAAAACTGTTGAGGCTGATGACGGCCCCCTTAGGGTCTGATATTAAAGAAAGAAATTTAAACCCCCAAAACTAAAAATCTTTTAAAAAAGAAAGTCAGCAAGACTTGGGAAACGTTTTCTACTAACCCCAAAACAATTACAAACTCCCAAATGAGGGAGAATAAGAGAAACTATCCAAAGAATTTTTTTATGAAGGGCACAACCCAGGGGAGAAAAAATAAGGGAAACTGTTTTAGAGCAAAAGGGGTCCCTTAGCAAGCGTTATAACGGCCTTTGGATTTGCAAAAAGTACACGGTGTTGGCCCATTACAGGTGGCGGTGGGGCAAAGCCCGTGCCCCCCACCACCATCGCCTCCATCGCCGCCTGATAAATCATGGGAAAAAAAAAGCTTGATCTCTGGGGGATTTATTAAAAAAATTAGCCGGGAAGCTATGACTCTTTTCCGGGGTTTTTTGGGGGGGATTGTTCTGGCTTTTTTTCTATGCAAGCAAAATGTTGGGTTTAAGGCCCAGCACTTATGGGGCATTAGTTTTTAAAAATTGGGTTAATTTTTGTAAATAAAGACCAAGTAAACCTAGGCCCGTTTTAAACCAAAAAACAAAACGCTGTCTTTTCATATTTTTGGCATCGGGGAACGAGGTCCCCAGCTTTCTGAATTTTCAAAGGCCTTTTTGGGGTTTGGGCCGCGGGGATTGGATGACTTTTTTCTTGGGGGGTCTCTTGGTTTTTTTTTTTTTTTGCAAATATTTCTGGCTCAAATTTATGTCGTTTTGGGGCCAACCCCTTTGTTCATTTCCCCCAACGAGAATTTCATTGTTTTTAGTTTTTATTGTTTTCCCCCTTGGGGTCTGAGGTCAGAAAGGTTGCAAGTAAAACCAGTGCCCAAAAGCAAAAGTCTACTTTTGAATCTCCCCGAAATTTTAAAAAAATCTTGGTACCTTTTTTTTACTTGAAGGGAAATCAACTGAGATTAAAGGGATCCTCTAAATTTTTCAAGTAAAATTTTTTTTTTGGGGCCAATTTAAAGCCAGGGAGAAGGATCAGTTAGCTCGATCTTTCCCGTGCTTGGGGAACCCTTTGCAAACACCCCAAAAAGTTTAAATACGAAAAGAGTCATTTATTTGTTCTTTTCCTCTTTAGTTTTGGCCCTTAGAAATGTCTAAATAAAAAATTGTCCAAGCGTTTTATTCTTTGCTCTATGGACCCGAGGGGAACAGCTGGCCCGAAAAAAGTTGTGTAAGGAGGATTCCATTCATGTTATTTTTTCTGTGGGACGGCCCCCAAAAATTAAGGGGGGGGGGCCTTTAAACCTGATTGCCGTCCAACTTTTTGTCTAAAGTTGTTTGATGTTAATATTGAATTTTTGTTAAAAATTTTTCAAAAAGGGCCCTTTTTGTCTATTCGTTGCTAAATGGATTAAACGGTTTGTCATTTGGGAAAAGGTGTTGCATTTTAGTCAAAATACTCTGAAGGGGGTAAAAAAATGAAAAACTATACCTGGCCTAAACCAAAAGGGTTAGGAAGATTTTAAGTGAAACAGCATTCGGGGCACTCCCCCACCCCCGTTTATGCACAAAAAAAAACAGCAAAGGGTTTTTCTGGTTTTTGATAAAAACTGCAACGGAAGACTGAACCACCTTTTGGGGTTGTAATCCCCTTTTTTTAAAAGGGGGGGTTAAAAAATCGCTTAATGGAGTACTTTTCCTTTTTTTTAAAAGGTGTCAAATCTGGGGCAAAAGAAAAAATTGAGGGGGTCAGTTGGGAAAATTTTTAAGATTGTAGTCGGCCCCAAAAGAATAAATTTTTATCAGAAAAATTTGAATGCACTCCTTTTTTAAATTTTTTTTAAAAAATGTTTGTAACCCAAAAACCCAAATCAAGACCGCCCTTTTGTTTTTAGAACATGCTAATTTTAAAAACGAAAGCGGAACCAGAACGGGCACGCCCCCATAAAATTCTACAAATCCCTAAAGGTTTAATATAAGCAAAACCAAGGGGGGGGAAAAATTTAAAATTAAAAAAGTTAAAAATTTAAAAGGGCCCAATTTTGTTAGCCAGTTAACCATACCTGATGGTTAATTTTCGGGGTTTTTCTCCTAAAAGAAACAATGAGTAACTTCCCACTTAAATCTCAAAATTAACAATGCAAATCAAAAAACAATGTTGGCCTTTAAAAAATGAAAAGGAAAAAGTAGGGTACTATTTTGGTAAAAAGCTTTGCTAAAAAAGTTAAAGGGTTTAAAACTGCCCAAAGGCCCTTCATAGGGTTTTGATTTTCAAAACAAACAAAATACTTTTGGGGAGAAAAACCGCTGATCCTTGCATTAAAAATTCATTACTCTATTTCCCTTTGGAAGAGCTAACACTGAAAGAAAACCTTTTATGATGGAAGACCCTCAACTGTTTTAAGAAACCTTCCGTCCCGGGAAAGTGCATATTGCATTATGGAAAATTAAAACAATTCCCTAATTTACAGTTTTTAAAAAAAATTTGTTTGTGGGAGGGTCGGTCATTTAATTAAAAAACAAAGACAAAGGGGGAAAGTTGGGGTTAAAAGCGATAACCCGCACATTTTTTTTGGAAATAAAAAAAAAACGGGCTAAAAAAAATTTTCCACGTGGGCCAGAAAAAATAGGAGTTCCTTAGCGCCTGTTAAAGGGGTTAAAAAACCTTAGAATTAAAAGCCTTGGGGATGTTGCGGGGGCTTTGAAAAGAAAAGGTTTAGATAGGCGCTTTTTATGGTTTTGAAATACACTAAAGATGGTGATTTTAAGCAAAAAAGGTTGGCGACAGAAAAAGTTTCCTAAAAGAAAAAATTTCGGGAATCTGAGGCAAATAATGTTGGCCAGGATGATATAAAAAAGTTCGAAAAAAACCGACCTCAAATGGCACTTAGAACCCTATTTAGAATGGGGAAAAAAAATTTGAATTCATAAACCCTTTTTCATATTTTTTAGCCGTCAAAAAAAATTTTTAGAAAAAAACATTCAACTCGGCCCTTTAAAATTAAGTTTTTATGCCAGACGACAATAGGGCGGAAAAAAAATTGAAATAAAAGCCATAAGGGAAAAAAAAAGTAATCCCTCCACAGAAAAGAAACCCGTTGTTTAAAAAAAACTTTACAAAAATTTCAGTTTTTTTTCCCCAAACAGAAAAATTTTGAGCACGTTTTTACAATGATATTTGAAATTTCGTCTTTAAGATGTGGAAATGGGGGGGGTTTTTGGGGGGTTAGTGTGACCCTTTTAAAAAAAAATTTTAAAAAGCTGGCAAACTTAAAACGTTAAACGCCTTTAAAAATTTCCACGGTTTCTTCAAAAATGGTGAAAGGGTATTAAATCATAACAACAAGCAAAAAAAATCAAGGTTTACTTAAAAAGAAACAATCTTACAGAATGAATTGGATTAATCTTTTCACATTAGGCCTCGTAGGGTTTTATTATACCGAACAAGTTTTGAAAGGGAGTTTTGATAAAAAAAAATAACTGGATTAGATTTTAAATTTTGTTTAAAACTATGGAAACATTTAAAAAATTTATGAAAAATCCCCCCATTGTTCAAAGAAATTTTTGGGGGAACTGGTTTTTGGGAAAAAAAATTTTTTGTCCTAGACTTTTTACAAACAGTTTTATCGCTTAAAAATTTTTATTTATATTGTGATTTTCTGTCCAACACTTAAAAGGAACAAGGATTATGATAGAAGGTTTAAAAATGGACAGACAATGACGTTTTATTTAGTTTAAACCTACCCCTAAACTGAGAATTTTTTAGAATGCCCTTTTTTAAAAATGTTTGAAGGGAAAGCAGGGCAATCTTTAAAAAATAGATGAGGTTTTGGCAGAAAAAGATTAGTTAAAAAGAGAAATTAAACACTTTGGAACCCAAAACTGGCTTTTAGCGGAAGACCCGATGGGAAAAAGTGTGTGGATTTTTTTGCCAGGGAAATTTTTAATCGGTTTTAAAAAGACTTTTGAGAACAGTTAAAAACTGTAGTGGGTTTTTTCACATGAAAGGGCGAGGGCCCTTTGAAGGAAAAGTTTTTCGCCCAAAATGATGTTATTGAAAAAAAACCCGGGAAAAAAAAAGGTTTAAAACCCAAAAAAGGAAATCTGAAAAGGTTTGTAAATTTTGTAATTTTAAAAAGGGTAACCCTTCAAAAGTTTTTTTGTTTGTAGGGTTTATAGGAGAAAACGGGTAAATTTCCCAAACCGACTCAAAACCGCTCGAAACTGGTTTAGAGGGTTTTGATTTAGGATTGGTATTTATCCCGTTTTTTCTATGTAACAGAAAGCAAAAGCTCATTTTACTTTTCACCCAAAAACGATCAATGTAACAGAAAGCAAAGCTCATTATAATTTACCAAAACGATCAATGTAACAAAAGCAAGCTCATTATTCAGGGGGCCCCCCAAGTCAATGTAAAGAAAGCAAAGTCATTTTTACTGTCACCAACACCGATCAATGAACAGAAAGCAAAGCTCATTTAAAACGTCACCAAAAAACGATCAATTAAAAGAAAGGCCCAAAACTCATTATACCGCACCAACCCCCGTCAAAAAAACAGAAAAAACCAAGCTCAAAATCCGTCACCCAAAAAACGATCAATGTAAAAGAAAGCCAAAAATCATTATTACGTCACCAACAACGATCAATGTAACGAAAGCAAAGCCAAATTTGGCATTTCCCTTTCGCAAAACTCGTTTCGTCAATGCGATTCGTTTTTGGTTTTGCTCCATGACACCGACTTCTGGGCGGCATTCTTGGGGGCAAAATTATAGTTTTTCGTGTGTGGGCGTTTTGCGTGCACCGTACGCGTACGCGCTTGCGCATGTGTGTGTGTGTTGTTGTTTTGTGTGGTGTGTGTGTGTGTGTGTGTGTGTGTGTTTGTGTGTGTGAGAGGTGGCCCCGCGGCGGGGCGCGCGCGCGCATGTGTGTGTGTGGGTGTGTTGTGGTGTGTGGGTGGGTGTGGTTGTGTGGGGTGTGTGTGTGTGCATAGTATAAAGCAGGGGTGTGTGCAGGAGTGTGTGTCATTTGTGTGTGTGTGTGTTTTGTGTTTTGTTTTGCATGTTGGGGTGTGTGGTTTTGGGGTGTGTGTGGGGGCATGTGTGGTGTGGTGTTTTGTGTGTGTGTGTTGGGGTTTTGTGTGGGTGTGGTGTGGTGGTGTTTGTGTGTGTGCATGTGGGGTGTGTTGTGGTTTTGTGGGGGTTTTGGTGTGTGCATTTTGAGTGTGGTGTGTGTGTGGGGTGGGATTGTGTGGTTTTGTGTGCATTTGTGTGTGGGGTGTGTTGGGGTTTTTTGTGTTGCATGTGTGTGTTTTGGGGCATGTGTGGTGTGTGTGTGTGTGTTTGTGTGGTTGCATGTGAGTGTGGTTTGGTGTGGTGTTGGGGGAAAAGAAGTGAATGAGAAAACCCTCGAAAACTGAACTAGTATTAAATAAAAAATTTTTTTGGGGGGGGAAAATTGGGGGGTGGGGGGGTTTGGGGGGGGTGGTGGGGGGAGGGCCCGCACAAAAACAAAATAAATTTAAACCAAACAGCGACCCCAGGGTCACTCTTCAGCCCCCCGCTCTTTCCCCCCTCTTTCCCCCCAGCACGTTTGGGGAAAACTACAAGCGCAAGCATGGGATTTAAACTACCAAACCCCCCCGCACCACCCACCTTTCACCACCCCCATCACCACCACTCCCCCCGAACCCCCAAATTTAACGCCCCTTTATGTTCCCCTTGTGATCCAGTGATGATTTTTGACTTTTTCTGCCGTGTGAAAAAGTTTGTTGCATACTATTAGGCCACAGGAAAAAATGGGGAAAAAGGAAAGCTTTTATTGCCATTTTCATTATTTTGATAAAACAACCCCAATTTCCCCACTCATTGAAATTAGAGCAAAATGACATATGAAAAATCTTTTTCTTCGCTGGGCATATTCCGTTTTTTTAAAACTAGAATAAATCAAGAAACCTATTTATCCCACGTGCTTTTTTTTTTTAAAAATCCCTTCAGAGAAAAAAATTGATGTGATTTTGTTTCAATTTATGACATCATTCAACTTTCAAAAACAAACAAACAAGATATTTCACAACCGATTAATAACAAATAAACAAATTTTAAAAAAAAGAAAAAAAAAGACAATACTTCGAGAAGAACATACATCAATATAAACTCTCATTCTTTAATTCTAGCAATATCGGTTGATCCTGATGCTTGGGAAACCGCATTCAGAAACCGGAGATATTAGCCCGGAAACACACACACACACACACACACACTCTCTCTCTCTCTCTCTCTCTCTCTCTCTCTCTCTCTCTCTCTCTCACACACACACACACACACACACACACACACACACACACACACACACACACACAACACAACACAACACACACACACACACACACACACACACACACCGACCGACCGACAGACAGCGGGGTGGGGGTGGGGATTGTAGGTCCATTTAGAAAGCCAAAAATATGGCAATGAACTCTTTCACCGATTCTGACGGGACAACGGCCCGCACAAACACGTCATGTTGGTTGTTTTTGATCGGGAGTGATAACGTTCGTTTCCGACGGACGTGAACAACTTCATTGCTAACACGAAAGTATTTCTAATCCGTCCTCTGTGAAACCACGGAGCAACCTAAACATCACATGAATTAGCTACCCTATAATAAGATTTCCCAGTAGTCTACTTCTGAAGAAGACAGGAATGTACAGGGGAAACTAGAAGAAGAAAAAAAGACAAGATCTTTTAGAAAATTGAAGAGAAAAAAACTCAGTCTACAAAAACACGCGGGAAAGAGTACCTCAACTCTCTCTCTCTCTCTCTCTCTCTCTCTCTCTTCTCTCTCTCTCTCTCCCTCCATTCCTTCCTCTCTCTCTCTCTCTCTCTCTCTCTCTGAAAAAAATATACATCATTCCACAGACTGAGGGCAAAATATATGGGCAATCAGTCACTCAACAGGCCCAGTCCACTTCAGACTATGACGGAGCGTAAACGACCAGATCCCAAAGCAACACCCTAAACAGCCATCCATCACCCGGAAATGACATCACAACCGACGTCACTCACCCCTCCAAATCCAACCAAACTCCCTCACCGCGCATTCGTCAGTCTAGCTACTTATCTATCCAGCTACCTAGCTGTCTGTCTCTCTACCTACCAAAACGACTTCAAAGAAAGGCCAAAGCAACCCAGGCGCTCCCCAATCATTCTTTACGCACGGCTCCCCCGCCATGACAGGTCAGTGAGACTGGCAGTTTGTCACGGTGACGTCTCACCATTCGTGGGTACTACGTCACTCTTTGAGGCACCACACGGGGGACCACTCGCCGGGTTGGGAAATGATACGAACTGTCAGTTGAGCGTGACAATGTTTTCAAAACCTTTTTTGTCTGGACCAGTAATAACAGCAGGTAGAGGAAAAGCGCTGATGCCAGTGGTTTGGGTTAAGTAACAGAGAAACAGCGAGATCATAGATGTTCAAGTTTTGTTTGTTTCTTTGTTGTTGGGAAATGCGCGTGATGAGAACGGATAAAGGAGGGGGAGGGAGGAAGGGATGGGTGGAAGGAAGAGGGATGGGATAGGATGAGGGTGGGGTCTAAGGTCAGGGGAGAGAGGTGGAAGGAATGCTGAACCAATATTCACCTTTCCCTGGACCCCGCTAAGATTGATGAGTGTCGGTGTTTTTCATGGCATTATTACTGCTGTGTCAATGTACCAGTGTGGCATGGCCGGAGTGAGAGCGGGGATGAGGAGGTTATGGCGGAGGGAACAAGGAGGGGAGGGAGGGGGGTGGAGAAGTAGATATCTCTCTCTCTCTCTCTCTCTCTCTCTCTCTCTCTCTCTCTCTCTCTCTCTCTCTCTCTCTGTCTCTCTCTCTCTCTCCTTCTTCTTCTTCTTCTTCTTCTTTTTAAATGGATGATTAGGAGAGAGGCAGATTCGGCTTATGAAAGAGTAAAAATTCCGTGAAGAATGTCGACCAATGACATGATGTTTGCATTCAAAGTGTCATTCTTCTTCTTCTTCTTCTTAAAAAAAAAAAAAAAAAAAAAAAGTAAAAACAAAACAAAAAAGACAATACTTAGAGAAGAACATACGTCAATATAAACGTTGTGGAAACTCTCATTCTTTAATTCTTGCAATATCGGACGATCCTGATGCATGGGAAACCGCATTCAGAAACCGTAGATTTTAGCCCGGAAATACACACACACACACACACACACACACACACACACACACACACACACACACGCGCGCGCGCGCGCGCGCGCGCACGCGCGCACGCACGCGCGCACGCACGCACGCACGCACGCACGCACGCACACACAAATAAACAAATTAAAACAAAACAAAAAAGACAATACTTTGAGAAGAACATACGTCAATATATGCCCCAGGGAGCCCCTCATCGTTTGGCTGATCAGGGTGAGGTGTGAACAGTATGTCGACCAACGACATGATGTTTGCATTCAAAGTGTCATTACGTACAATTACAACAATGGCCTTAGAGGAAGCACATCTCCGGCCACAAGAGGGGGAGTCCAAACAATGAAACCCTTCCCAGTCCACCCTCTCTTCAAACATTGCCCTCTGCTGAGACGACATGCTGTTCACACCTCACCCTGATCAGTCAAAGGATCAGGGGGTTCCCTGGGGCACGCCAAGAGACAAGCCAGTCAGCAGGAACACAGGTCATGGACTGTTGGGGGGGAGTCCGAGAAACAGTTACTGCAGACTCTATGAGCGCTGTTCTGAGATCTCCCCACAGTGTGATTCAAGAATACATTAGCTGCTGTTTCATTTGATTATAAGACGGCTGCTGATCAACTGTCTTTGAGATTTATCTGTTGGTGTCATGACTTGATTAAGACGGCTGCTGATCAATTTTCTTTCAGATTTATCTGGTAGTGTCATGACGTGATTATGAGACGGATATTGATCAATTTTCTTTCAGATGTATCTGTTAGTGTCATGACGTGATTATAAGACGGATGTTGATCAATTTTCTTTCAGATTTATCTGTTAGTGTCATGACTTGGTTTGGCTGATTGTAATTTTTTTTGGCCTGTTATCTTCAATTATCCTCAATTCTGTTGTTCAGTCACTCGTAGCCCGGATGTGGCTTCCGTGGTCGGCTAGGCTATAAATAGCATGACTCCAACTACATGGGAAGTGACGGATCCATACCGCCCTTTGTCCACAGTCAGGGGCAACAGGTTAGAGGTGTTGTCACCAGCCCTGTCTACATGGTGCCTTCCACCCTCCACTGTACCCTGTAGAATGGTCTTGGACAGGGAGTCATGGGGAGATACATGTCCACCCTCCACTGTACCCTGTAGAATGGTCTTGGACAGGGAGTCATGGAGAGATACATGTCCACCCTCCACTGTACCCTGTAGAGTGGTCTTGTACAGAGAGTCATGGGGAGATACATGTCCACCCTCCACTGTACCCTGTAGAGTGGTCTTGGACAGAGAGTCATGGGGAGATACATGTCCACCCTCCACTGTACCCTGTAGAATGGTCTTGGACAGGGAGTCATGAGAAATGCATGTCCACCCTCCACTGCACCCTGTAGAATGGTCTTGTACAGGGAGTCATGAGAGATACATACCTGCACCTGGCAATGTGCCAGACGTTATCTTCCAGTAAATCCGTTGCCTTGCTGTCTGACCTGGTCACTTCTCTTGTGGCCTTCACGGGAGATGTAGGGAACCTCTTGGGCGTTGATTTATGGACTGCCTGGATTCCTCGTAGAAACCTGCCAGACATGTGCAGCTCTGTCTGCCATAGAAAAGGGGAGGTCGTCACCGACTTGTAGATCTCTGGAAAGGTGATTCGTTTTTCGGTTGTCTGCGTCTTGCTTAACAGGTGTCTGGCGTGTGTGTCAGCGGATTTGAACCTCATCTTCAAACCCGAAAACACCAGTGCCTGTGAATGGTCAAACAGCCCCGTAGTTCTCAGTGGGAAAGGTTGTCGACAAGGAGCCATTTCCACGTTATTCTTTCATAGTGAGGAGAGAATCTAAATGCGTACATGGAGTAAGAATGGGCGAGATACTGAACACAAAATATCACAATGTGCAAATAATGCATAACCGATTTACATGGGAGATAAAAAGTCTTTTAAGAAGTCAACAGAAATACATGATAAACTTGGTTTTGATGAAAAAAAATCTGGTTTACTTGTCAATGAGGAAAATTTCAAGTAATTTGGTAATAGCGTAAACATCTAGGAAAAGATTCGTGGTGAGAGAGAGAGAGAGAGGAGAGAGAGAGGAGAGAGAGAGAGAGAGAGAAGAGAGAGAGAGAGAGAGAGAGAGAACGAACGAACGAACGAACGAAATTTGTTTAATGAGGGAAAAGAATAAGCACATAGCAGGCTTGTTTGCATCTTGCCCTCAAAAATGAAAAAGAAACATTTCAAACACAAAAGCCACCCTCCACACCCCAACCATTAACCAAACATCCACCTGTCGAACAATCCTTTCAAAGCAATAATAATAGCAATAACAATAGCAATGAATGATAATGATTAAAAATGAAAACATTACAATTCAAATATAACACCATGCGCACATATATACATATGCATTGTCAAACATTACATCTGTCGAATAGCATGATCTGAAAAGATAGAAATACAGAACACATAGTAATCACAAATATAAATCCACATGATAGTAAATCAATATTGAAACTAAGAATCTGTTCCGGAAGGGGGCGTACAACACACATATTTGCGCCCTCCAGATACACACGCAATTCCCTTTCATCTCTATCCCGTGTTCTCTGCAAACAATTCCATCCTCGCCCCTCGTAACAAACACCCCACCTCACCCCGTCTACCCCTCCGTTCACAACCAACCCTACTCAAACACACAGAGAGAGAGAGAGAGAGGAGAGAGAGAGAGAGAGAGAGAGAGAGAGAGAGAGAGGCCGGATATAAAAGCAAATATTCACTTACCATAAGGATCAGGAGGTGCTGTTCATGTATTGCGTCATAAGGTGTGTTTGATATTTGTTTTTAAAGACTCGGAGGCTTGTATTTACATCGAATGAAGTTATAACAGAATTCCATAAGCAGCCACCAGAGTACAACAAGCTTGATTTAAACAGATCGATTCTCGGAGAGGTACTTTTATCTTGTAAACATGACGAATCTTATTCATTTCGAATCTATTTTTCAAAGCCATTGGGGCACGGTCGGACATTATATTAAACATAAAGAGAGCTTTGTTGTAAACTAGCTTCCATTTTAGAGGCAGAATTTCTAAATGTTTATATTCTGAGAAAGTAGGGGAGGAGGACTTCAGGAGGATCAGTTTAATGGCACGTTTATGTAAACTGAATAAAGGTTTTAAAATATTATCACTAGCGGAATCCCATATTGTTGAGGCATAGTTTATGTAAGATTCAACATAGGCATGAAAGAACAACTTACGGCTATGTTGATCTAAAAAGTGTTTTATTCTGGAAAGCTGGTAAATCTTTCTGGACACATTTTTACATACTAACTCAATATGATTCGACCATAACAGATTGTTATCAATAATAACACCTAGGATCTTATGGTGATCAACTTCCTCGAGATTTTCGCCATTAATACAAAGGTAATGATTGCCACAAGAAAGATTTTGACGTTTTTGCCTGGTAGTAATTAATAAGTATTTAGTTTTTTGGGGGTGGAGTCGCATATGATTGAGTTCAGACCATTCAGATAACATGTTGATACTTTCTTGTGAGGAGATAAAAATGTTATCTAATCGATCGTGACAGGTGTGGATAGTGGTATCATCGGCAAACATCTCACATAAAGTTGTAAAACACAGAGGTAGATCATTTATATATACAGAAAATATATATATATATATATATATATATATATATAGAGAGAGAGAGAGAGAGAGAGAGAGAGAGAGAGAGAGAGAGAGAGAGAGAGATATGCCGAGAAAGAAAGAGAAATGAAAGCGCTCCCTATATATCCTGTTTAAAGCGACCCATCACACCCTTAGGAAGAGTTGCAGTCTTCAAATCATTGATTTGATCAAAATAGCTTATCTGTGGTTAAGGCTACCACACGCACCAGACGACCTGACAAAAGATCTACAGATGGATTGTTTTAAATGTGTGCAAGGATACACTGCAAATGACCTGATAAAAGATCTACAGATGAAGATAGACTGCAAATGACCTGATAAAAGATCTACAGATGTATTGTTTTAAATGTGCGCAAGGATAGAATTCAAATGACCTGATAAAAGATCTACAGATGTATTGTTTTAAACGTTTCAAGAATAGACTGCAAATGTGGGAAGGATAGAAATGATCGAATCAGCAGAAGGGCCGTTGTGAAAGACACCAGAAGTAGGGGACTTCGTATTCCAGATTTATGAAGTGACATGTCCTCGGTGAAACTGGCCCATGTCAGAAAACTAAAACACAGTAAACTCCACGGAAACGTGTTCTAGCTAGCATTTTCCCAATTGGGAATAATCCAGAAGAAACAGGGCCAAAGAAGATGTAACAATGGTCTTCTGGGTAAAACGTGAGGCAAAACTGAACCACGTTCTTCACGACAGCTCCTGGCTCAGCCAGATCATGCTATGACAAACTGAATGTGGGGAATAGAGCCCAGATCATGCTATGACAAACTGAATGTGGGGAATAGAGCCCAGATCATGCTATGACAAACTGAATGTGGGGAATAGAGCCCAGATCATGCTATGACAAACTGAATGTGGGGAATAGAGCCCAGATCATGCTATGACAAACTGAATGTGGGGAATAGAGCCCAGATCATGCTACGACAAACTGAATGTGGAGAATACAGCCCAGATCGTGCTATGACAAACTGAATGTGGGGAATAGAGCCCAGATCACGCTGTGACAAACTGAATGTGGGGAATAGAGCCCAGATCATGCTATGACAAACTGAATGTGGGGAATAGAGCCCAGATCATGCTATGACAAACTGAATGTGGGGAATAGAGCCCAGATCATGCTATGAGAAACTGAATGTGGGGAATAGAGGCCAGATCATGCTATGACAAACTGAATGTGGGGAATAGAGCCCAGATCATGCTACGACAAACTGAATGTGGAGAATACAGCCCAGATCGTGCTATGACAAACTGAATGTGGGGAATAGAGCCCAGATCACGCTGTGACAAACTGAATGTGGGGAATAGAGCCCAGATCATGCTATGACAAACTGAATGTGGGGAATAGAGCCCAGATCATGCTATGACAAACTGAATGTGGGGAATAGAGCCCAGATCACGCTGTGACAAACTGAATGTGGGGAATAGAGCCCAGATCATGCTATGACAAACTGAATGTGGGGAATAGAGCCCAGATCATGCTATGACAAACTGAATGTGGGGAATAGAGCCCAGATCATGCTATGACAAACTGAATATGGGGGAAAGAGCCCAGATCATGCTATGACAAACTGAATGTGGGGAATAGAGCCCAGATCATGCTATGACAAACTGAATGTGGGGAATACAGCCCAGATCATGCTATGACAAACTGAATGTGGGGAATAGAGCCCACATCATGCTATGACAAACAATATGGGGAATAGAGCCCAGATCATGCTGTGACAAACTGAATGTGGGGAATAGAGCCCAGATCATGCTATGACAAACTGAATGTGGGAATAGAGCCCAGATCATGTTATGACAAACTGAATGTGGGGAATACAGCCCAGATCATGCTATGACAAACTGAATGTGAGGAATAGAGCCCACATCATGCTATAACAAACAATATGGGGAGTAGAGCCCAGATCATGCTGTGACAAACTGAATGTGGGGAATAGAGCCCAGATCATGCTATGACAAACTGAATGTGGGGAATAGAGCCCAGATCAAGCTATGACAAACTGGATATGGGAAATAGAGCCCAGATCATACTATGACAAACTGAATATGGGGAATAGAGCCCAGAGCATGCCATGACAAAGTGAATGTGGGGAATAGAGCCCAGATCATGCTATGATAAACTGAATGTGGGGAATAGAGCCCAGATCATGCTATGACAAACTGAATGTGGGAATAGCGCCCAAATCACGCTATGACAAACTGAATGTGGGGAATAGAGCCCAGATCAAGCTATGTCAAACTGAATATGGGAAATAGAGCCCAGATCATACTATGACAAACTGAATATGGGGAATAGAGCCCAGAGCATGCCATGACAAAGTGAATGTGGGGAATAGAGCCCAGATCATGCTATGATAAACTGAATGTGGGGAATAGAGCCCAGATCATGCTATGACAAACTGAATGTGGGGAATACAGCCCAGATCGTGCTATGACAACAGATGTGGGGAATAGAGCCCAGATCATGCTATGACAGATTGAAAGTGGGAATATAGCCCAGATCATGCTATAACAAACTGAATGTGGTAAATAGAGCCCAGATCATGCTATGACAGATTGAAAGTGGGAATATAGCCCAGATCATGCTATAACAAACTGAATGTGGGGAATAGAACCAGATCATGCTATGACAGATTGAAAGTGGGAATATAGCCCAGATCATGCTATAACAAACTGAATGTGGTAAATAGAGCCCAGATCATGCTATGACAGATTGAATGTGGGAATATAGCCCAGATCATGCTATAACAAACTGAATGTCGGGAATAGAACCAGATCATGCTATGACAGATTGAAAGTGAGGAATAGAGCCTAGATCATGCTATGACAGTTTGAAAGTGAGGAATATAGCCAGATCATGCTATGACAAATTGAAAGTGAGGAATAGAGCCAGATCATGCTACGACAAATTGAAAGTGAGGAATATAGCCCAGATCATGCTGTGACAGATTGAAAGTGGGAACAGAAGCCAGATCTGACAGTGGCATGGTATGATTCATCCATCGCATGCCTAAACTCCCTACCCAGGCGAGTCCGATGCTGAAGTTCCGCACAATGACAGAGTGCGCCTTCCTGACAGTTGATCCTTCATCAGCCAGCAGTAATCTCCCCTGCAGGGCGGGCAGCGAGGTCATGGACCCAGGCCATGGACTGGAGGAAGTCAGTCAGCATGATGTTCACGGTCGGATTACTGGATGCGCCAGTTGTCAGACGGACGCATTCCAATGGTGCCAAACCTTACCACGTGACTTCAGCTCCGTGCATTCCCTGTCCAATCCACGACAGAGTGAAATAAGAACTGGCCCGGACAGAAAAGAATTGTATCAACAGCGATGGTCAAAGGAAGAACAGCGGGGTAATAATTGTATCAACAGCGATGGTCAAAGGAAGAATAGCGGGGTAAGAACTGTATCAACAGTGATGGTCAAAGGAAGAATAGCGAGGTAATAACTGTATCAACAGCGATGGCCAAAGGAAGAATAGCGGGGTAATAATTGTATCAACAGTGATAGTCAGAAGGAAGAATAGCGAGGTAAGAACTGTATCAACAGCGATGGTCAAAAGGAAGAATAGCGGGGTAATAATTGTATCAACAGCGATGGTCAAAGGAAGAATAGCGGGGTAATAATTGTATCAACAGCGATGGTCAAAGGAAGAATAGGGGTAAGAACTGTATCAACAGTGATGGTCAAAGGAAGTATAGCGGGTAAGGATTGTATTAACAGCGATGGTCAAAAGGAAGAACAGCGGGGTAATAACTGTATCAACAGTGATGGTCAAAGGAAGAATAGCGGGGAACCAGCCGCCGTGGCGAAGTGGTTAGCGTCGCGGACTCCCGGCTGGGAGGTCGTGGGTTCGAATCCCATCAGAGTCATGTGGGTCTTTTCTGCCCCGACCGACTCCTACCCAGAGTTGAGTTTGCTGCGGACTCAGTTGGGAAGACTGGGACCACACAGTCGAGTTTCATCCACTTAATGGATGCGTTTCCGAGAGTGTTGCTCAAATTTCATGACCAACACTGCAGGTGCCTGTATCTCTCGGGCCTGGTTGACGCCGGGATATATTATGAAAGGAAGCGTAGAGTACAGCCCTGTCATGTAGTCTCAGACCGAAATGGAAATCCGTAGCATCATCTTAATCATCCTCATCCTCATCAATCAGCATTAAAAAAATTTTAAAAAGTTTCAAATTCTGTGACCCTTCATGCCCTGCTCTCATGGTGACCTCAGTTTCGGTGTCCTCTCCACGTCTGTGGCTTTGGTTTGGTTCCATCGGGGTCACCGGTATCGGCGAGTCCATTGGGGCTGTCCTTGGATGGACGTGGTGGCGCCCTCCGGAGGGAGAGCTCACTCACGCCGGCTTCGCGACTAAGCAATTATTGTCGTCAGTAGGGGGCTTAGTAGGTGGTGTCCTGCGTATGTTAGATCAGAACAGGCGCCACTGAACACCACCGAAGTGACTCGGCAGCAGTGCAGTGTCTCCTCCGGTGGGTTGCCTCTCGACGACCTGACATTGACTGCTCCCTGTGGATTGCCGGTGCTGGGGCTGCGGCGGGGCTGACCGGGCTGTGGCTGTGGACGGGGTGTCGGAATGAGCGGCGTGGGTTCTCTGCCTCTGAGGTGGCGCAGAGGTTGGGACAGCAAAAAAAAAAAAAAAGAATAGCGGGGTAATAACTGCATCAACAGTGATGGTCAAAGGAAGAATAGCGGGTTAAGAATCTGCATCGACTGGAAGAAATGACAGCAGACCAGAGAGACCACATTTCGTAATACTCTACTTGGATGAAATATTATTGCTCCAAGCCTAGCTGGTTCCAATTTCCACAACACTTCATACGTTAGACAGATATGAAAAAAAAGAGCTCTACTTGCACGGGTCAATTAAAAGCAAGTGACTCACAATCGTTTCATTAGAGTAACACTTCCACTGGCAGGTGATTCAAAGCATTTATAACTCCTTTTGACCGTCCCTGTATGTGTTGATTAAGCATGGGTATAAATATTGAAAACTAATAATTTCAAAGCAGATGAAATAAACACTAAGGCTCTTGTACTGATGTATGGTCATCACTGATACCCCAGTACTGATGTATGGTCATCACTGATACCCCAGTACTGATGTATGGTCATCACTGATACCCCAGTACTGATGTATGGTCATCACTGATGATACCCCAGTACTGATGTATTGTCATCACTGATGATACCCCAGTACTGAAGTATGGTCATCACTGATACCCCAGTACTGATGTATGGTCATCACTGATATCCCAGTACTGATGTATGGTCATCACTGATGATACCCCAGTACTGAAGTATGGTCATCACTGATGATACCCCAGTACTGATGTATGGTCATCACTGATGATACCCCAGTACTGATGTATGGTCATCACTGATGATACCCCAGTACTGAAGTATGGTCATCACTGATACCCCAGTACTGATGTATGGTCATCACTGATGATACCCCAGTACTGATGTATGGTCATCACTGATGATACCCCAGTACTGATGTATGGTCATCACTGATACCCCAGTACTGATGTATGGTCATCACTGATGATACCCCAGTACTGATGTATGGTCATCACTGATACCCCAGTACTGATGTATGGTAATCACCGATACCCCAGTACTGATGTATGGTCATCACCGATACCCCAGTACTGATGTATGGTCATCACTGATGATACCCCAGTACTGATGTATGGTCATCACTGATACCCCAGTACTGATGTATGGTCATCACCGATACCCCAGTACTGATGTATGGTCATCACTGATGATACCCCAGTACTGATGTATGGTCATCACTGATACCCCAGTACTGATGTATGGTCATCACTGATGATACCCCAGTACTGATGTATGGTCATCACTGATACCCCAGTACTGATGTATGGTCATCACTGATACCCCAGTAGTGATGTATGGGTCATCACTGATACCCCAGTACTGATGTATGGGTCATCACTGATACCCCAGTAGTGATGTATGGGTCATCACTGATACCCCAGTAGTGATGTATGGGTCATCACTGATACCCCAGTACTGATGTATGGGTCATCACTGATACCCCAGTAGTGATGTATGGGTCATCACTGATACCCCAGTACTGATGTATGGGTCATCACTGATACCCCAGTACTGATGTATGGGTCATCACTGATACCCCAGTAGTGATGTATGGGTCATCACTGATACCCCAGTACTGATGTATGGGTCATCACTGATACCCCAGTAGTGATGTATGGGTCATCACTGATACCCCAGTAGTGATGTATGGGTCATCACTGATACCCCAGTAGTGATGTATGGGTCATCACTGATACCCCAGTAGTGATGTATGGGTCATCACTGATACCCCAGTAGTGATGTATGGGTCATCACTGATACCCCAGTAGTGATGTATGGGTCATCACTGATACCCCAGTAGTGATGTATGGGTCATCACTGATATCCCAGTGCATGCGGCCACAGCTAAACAGCAGAGTTGATGACAGTCAGATATCGTGAGTGTCAGAGCTTACCCTGAACACACCATGTCCCATCACACAGCAGAGTTGATGACAGTCAGATATCGTGAGTGTCAGAGCTTACCCTGAACACACCATGTCCCATCACACAGCAGAGTTGATGACAGTCAGATATCGTGAGTGTCAGAGCTTACCCTGAACACACCATGTCCATCACACAGCAGAGTTGATGACAGTCAGATATCGTGAGTGCCATACCGTGTCAGAGCTTACCCTGAACACACCCATGTCCCATCACACAGGAGACGAGACAAGAGATCTTCTCCAGTCACCTCTTCAGTCAACACGGCCTCCGGTAAAATCCTCAGACTGATGGGCAGTGACCATGATACAACCTCCCCACATTCACAGTGACCATGATACAACCTCCCCACATTCACAGTGACCATGATACAACCTCCCCACATTCACAGTGACCATGATACTATCTCCCCACAGTGACCATGATACAACCTCCCCACATTCACAGTGACCATGATACAACCTCCCACATTCACAGTGACCATGATACAACCTCCCCACATTCACAGTGACCATGATACAACCTCCCCACATTCACAGTGACCATGATACAACCTCCCCACATTCACAGTGACCATGATACAACCTTCCACATTCACAGTGACCATGATATAACCTCCCCACATTCACAGTGACCATGACACAATCTCCCCACATTCACAGTGACCATGATACAATCTCCCCACATTCACAGTGACCATGACACAATCTCCCCACATTCACAGTGACCATGACACAATCTCCCCACATTCACAGTGACCATGACACAATCTCCCCACATTCACAGTGACCATGACACAATCTCCCCACATTCACAGTGACCATGACACAATCTCCCCACATTCACAGTGACCATGATACAACCTCCCCACATTCACAGTGACCATGATACAACCTCCCCACATTCACAGTGACCATGATACAACCTCCCCACATTCACAGTGACCATGATACAACCTCCCCACATTCACAGTGACCATGATACAACCTCCCCACATTCACAGTGACCATGATACAACCTCCCCACATTCACAGTTACCATGATACAACCTCCCACATTCACAGTGACTATGATACAATCTCCCCACATTCACACCCTTCAGCATCATCGTCTGTGTCATGCGCCGCCCCTCGAGACGATTGGAAATGTCCACTGTTGAGAGGATTTTGATTTTAATTTGATGTGAAAACTGTCCGTATGTAGTTTTTTGAGAAACAAGAACTGGGGTCTGTGAACCCAAAAACAACTTTTTTGTACAGGGCAAATTAGACGTCTGTATAACCTAAAAATTGTATGATTGATAGGCTGAAGTCGGTGTAACTTAAGTTTTTCTTCTTTTTATTTTTCTTTTCAAAGTACAGTTAAAATAAAAGGTGACGTCTTGTTGAATGCTATATTCCCTCCCCCCATCTCCCTCAAAAAAAAGAAGGAAAAATAAAGGGAAAAAAGAAAGGAAGTATCAAAAAAAAGAAAAAGAAAAAAAAAAGAAAATGAGAAAAAAAAACTTGTGCCAAAGAAGTGAGGCATAGATAATTTTTTTTTTTTTTTATGGGGGGAGGACTTTCAAAATTGTGTTCTGGTTTATTTTGTTGAAAAGGAATCAGATGTGTGGTTGCGTGCGGGGCACATGGTTGTCTTTGTATGCATGCGAGTGTGTAAGCGAGACCGTCGCGTGACAGGCCGTTGTGACAGTGACCATGATGGAACGGCCCCAGGTTCGTCACTTGTGACAACTGGCACGATGAACTCTCTGGGACAGTTTATTGAGGGGTGGTGAACACGATGCTACCACACACCTGGTGTAAAGGAGATGAGCAACTCTTGCCCTTTGAGAGGGAAAGTGGGGGGGGGGGGGGGGGGTTAGTGTGAGAGTTCCTGTCCTGGAACAAAAGTATGTGCGTGTCTGTGTGGAGAGAGAGAGAGAGAGATAGAGATAGAGTGAGAGAGAGAGAGAGAAAAGCCCTGTCTGATGTTTTTTATTTTGCAGTATGCTAGGAGGTGCCAGAAACCACAGGACATACAAGAAACCCACACATGTACCAGAATGAAATTTTAAATCACTTTACTGTAGCTTCAAATCTAGGTTTTCAAACACCCACAGAAACAAATAAAACACCCTATACAAGAAACCCACACATTTACCAGAATGGAACACACATGTACCAGAATGGAACACACATGTACCACAATGGAACACACATGTACCACAATGGAACACACATGTACCAGAATGGAACACACATGTACCAGAATGGAACACACATGTACCACAATGGAACACACATGTACCACAATGGAACACACATGTACCACAATGGAACACACGTGTACCAGAATGGAATTTTAAATCACTTTATTGTAGCTTCAAATCTAGGTTTTCAAACACCCACAGAAACAAATAAAACACCAAATAATACTCAACCGGTCTCAAGTAAGGAATGTTTATGACAAGAATCAACACAAACAAGGACAGAATTACACCAACCGGCCACACCCCAGAGCTGAGGAGTTCTCCTTCGATGAACCCGAACGAGTTGCGACATTTTCATCACTTTAGGACTCTCTCAGATTGTTTAGATAGAGTGGACAGAAAGGAGACACACGCACACACGACCATCGGTGTACAGGGTTTTTACGGTTCTGCCTGTCTATATCAGCAGGATTTTTCTAGATCCAATGTTGTTTTTCCCAGACTGTCAGGACAGAAACGTTATGCTCAATGTCAAGTCATGGCGTTTCTTTGCCAAGCATGTATCTCTGCCGGAATAGCTCAGTTGGTAGAGCGCCTGACTCGTAATCTTGGTGATCCTGGGGTTGCGGGTTCGAACCTCCGCCGGGGCGTTTCGGTACAGGGGGATTTTTCCCTCGGAGTTAACATTGGTTCTGACTCCATTTCCCATACAGTCCTTCGAATGAGACTATAAACCGAGGTTCCGTGTGTGAACGCATGCATAACATCTTGCACACACGTAAAATCCCATCACCAACTTTCGGAAGAGTAGGCCAGTTTGGCCGTTGGTATGGATGACACGTTACACATAGCATGCACCCTGCGTGAGAAATGGAAAGAATGAAGGAAGTAAGGAAAATGAGCGTTCGATATTGAACGATACTGAATGGATGACACAGGAAACGACTGAATGAAGCGCCAGCTGGCAGCTCTTCAGTCGGCACTACCCAGGTAGGCAGCCCGCTGTGTAAACGAGTGTTGATTGTAAAGCGCTTAGAGCTTGGCCTCTAGCCGAGAATAGGCGCTATATAAGTATTCATTATTATTATTATTATTAGATGACTAGTTTTCGCACTGACTGAGCGATTGAAGTCACACACAGCAGGAGTGCACCTCAACAAATCAATAAGAACACAAAGGAGGTGACCAAGTGGGCGTGCACACTGGCAGATCCAGTTAGTGCCAGTTGCAGACGTATTGTGGGGTCCATGAAAAACTCGTAGGATTGGTTTGCAAATTCTCCTTGCAAAGTGATCAAATTTCCGATTGGATGAACGCGTAAGAGGTCTTCTTGGGGATGTAAGTCGGAATTTGCAAGCATTTTAGAGGAGAAAATGGGGTGTGTACAAACATAACCGAGTGTTTGCGAATGTGACTTCATCAGCTGAATGATGTATGTGCACACACATGAATATACATGCCTAACTATGTGATTTGGCAACTGTGAATGCACATGTACATTGCTTACTCAATTGGCATGTGTGTGTATGTGTGTGTGTGTGTGTAGCTGTCTGTGTGTGTGTGTGTGTGTGTGCCTGCACATATGCATGCAAGTGCGTGAGGGCACGTACACAAATCTGTTTCAAGTAATTTTGGACCATAACGAGTCTTATGGCTCAGTAAACAAAATCACTAGCTTAAAACTTGGTCGGTGGCACATATGAACCAGGGTGCCATGATGCTGACTTGCAACCAACTTGTTCTTGTGCAATTCCATGCCAACTGTCACTTTAAAATGGACTGTTGACACCCCGAGCCTCCTTAATGCCTGGTCAACAGTGCAAGGTTCACACAGCCACATCGTCCTGACAGCCCATCATGGCCGGAAGGAGCACATCACTCCAAAGTTTGTCGCATGACTTGAGAGTTCACCATAGGCATGCTTGCAGCATGGCTGGTTCAAAGGCCAGGGTAAATTACGCGACAGGTCTTCTAATCACCGGATACAATGCAGTTCTAAAGTTTCTGACCTCCTTACATTAGTCACCGGCAAGGCGATGCAAGGACCGGCTTTCTGGACACAGGGTCTTTCAGTATGAGTCAAAGACTCACACAAAGCACTCACGTCCCCAGTGTATCAGCCCCTGTAAGTTGCTACGGAGGTTGAAGCCCTGTAAGGAATGGGGAGGGGGGACCGTGTAACATACACCGAAACATGTCACCAGCTGGGTGACCATGACAAAACTATTATTAACAACACAACAGCTTCACTGCTAACATGGACCAACGAAGGAGATCTGTCAGGATCACCATCTTGTCTGTCCGTTGGGACTTTCCTTCCTGTTTGTGACAACACACACACAAACACTGAGACAATGGCGACACATTTCATCAACTTTCACTCCCCACCAGACAATTCTGAATTCTCCAGGACTTTGGACAACCCCATCAATGCGTCATTTGGTGAAGTTATACTCTCCTCATGTAATCCATGGCCATTGGCAGGCAGACAAGCGCCGGGCATGAATGCTAGTCACACCTCAAGAGTTCATTCCTTCTGAATAAAGCATCAGTGACATACAATTATCAAGAGATTTTTTTTTTTTTCTGGGAGGGGATTTACCAACAATTTAAAGATCTAAAATGAAAATGAAAAAAATCACCATCACAAATTTCCATATCATTAACAACAACAAAAAAGGCAGGGGAGGGGAGGGGGGCCACATAATTACAGTACATAATTTGAAAATCAAATCATTTCATCACCATTGCAACATATCATACAGAGATGCAAGGCAAACTGGTCAATTATTTCATCCGTAGAACAAATCAACTATGGGCAAATTTCAAAAATACTTTCAGAATTTGTGCTATACACTGAACATGTATGAAAATTTTCAAAAATACTTTCAGAATTTGTGCTTTCCACTGAACATCTATGAAAATTTTCAAAAATACTTTCAGAATTTGTGCTATACACTGAACATCTATGAAAATTTTCAAAAATACTTTCAGAATTTGTGCTATACACTGAACATCTATGAAAATTTTCAAAAATACTTTCAGAATTTGTGCTATACACTGAACATCTATGAAAATTTTCAAAAAGAAAACAAAACAAAAAGAGAGAATAAGAAAAAGAAAAACCCAAACCAACAAACCAAACAAAACACACAACATAAACCGACAATGATACAAAATTTAAAAGAAGTGATGACCCAAATTCCAATGGTTATGAGTTGGTCTACTGTATGTGATTGTGCATGCGTGCGCTGCTTGTGTCCATAATGGTCTGTTTGAAAGTAAACTGATGAAAGCGTATTGTTAGCAGAGCCCTAAACTGAGGAAAAACAAACCCCCTGAAATTCTACGGAGAGGTCAAGTGAATATGATCCTCCTACCGTCTCTCTGCCCCCACAGACAAAATGTTGAAACTTGGTTTTCAAAATGGTGCATCCTAGCATCAAACCGAGCGTGGAGTGGTGTACCATAGCAGGAGTGGAGTACCATAGCAGGGATGGTGTGGTGTACCATAGCAGGGAGTGGTGTACCATAGCAGGGAGTGTGTACCATAGCAGGAGTGGTGATCATAGCAGGGAGTGGTGTGGTGTACCATAGCAGGGTGTGGTGTACCATAGCAGGGAGTGGTGTATCATAGCAGGGAGTGTGTGGGTACCATAGCAGGGAGTGGTGTACCATAGCAGGGAGTGGTGTACCATAGCAGGAGTGGTGTGGTGTACCATAGCAGGAGTGGTGTACCATAGCAGGGAGTGGTGTACCATAGCAGGGAGTGGTGTGGTGTACCATAGCAGGGAGTGGTGTGGTGTACCATAGCAGGAGTGGTGTGTGTACCATAGCAGGGAGTGTGTGGTGTACCATAGGAGTGGTGTACCATAGCAGGAGTAGTGTACCATAGCAGGGAGTGGTGTACCATAGCAGGGAGTGGTGTACCATAGCAGGGAGTGGTGTGGTGTACCATAGCAGGAGTGGTGTGTTACCATAGCAGGGAGTGGTGTACCATAGCAGGGAGTGGTGTACCATAGCAGGGAGTGGTGTGGTGTACCATAGCAGGGAGTGGTGTACCATAGCAGGGAGTGGTGTACCATAGCAGGGAGTGGTGTGTGTACCATAGCAGGGTGTGCTCACTGCTGTACCATAGCAGGGAGTGGTGTGGTGTACCAAGCAGGGAGTGGTGTGGTGTACCATAGCAGGGAGTGGTGTACCATAGCAGGGAGGGGTGTACCATAGCAGGGAGTGGTGTGGTGTAAGCAGGGAGTGGTGTGGTGTACCATAGCAGGAGTGGTGTACTATAGCAGGGAGTGGAGTGGTGTACCATAGCAGGGAGTGGTGTACCATAGCAGGGAGTGGTGTACCATAGCAGGAGTGGTGTACCATAGCAGGGAGTGGTGTACCATAGCAGGGAGTGGAGTGGTGTACCATAGCAGGGAGTGGTGTACCATAGCAGGAGTGGGTGGTGTACCATAGCAGGAGTGGTGTACCATAGCAGGTGGTGTTGGTGTACCATAGCAGGAGTGGTGTGGTGTACCATAGCAGGGAGTGGTGTGTACCATAGCAGGGAGTGTGTACAATAGCAGGGAGTGGAGTGGTGTACCATAGCAGGAGTGGTGTACCATAGCAGGGAGTGGTGTGGTGTACCATAACAGGAGTGGTGTGGTGTACCATAGCAGGGAGTGGTATGGTGTACCATAGCAGGGATGGTGTGGTGTACCATAGCAGGAGTGGTGTGGTGTACCATAGCAGGGAGTGGTGTACAATAGCAGGGAGTGGAGTGGTGTACATAACAGGGAGTGGTGTGGTGTACCATAGCAGGGAGTAGTGTATGTGTGACCATAGCAGGGAGTGGTGTGGTGTACCATAGCAGGGAGTGGTGTACCATAGCAGGGAGTGGTGTACCATAGCAGGGAGTGGTGTGGTGTACCATAGCAGGGAGTGGTATACCATAGCAGGAGTGGTGTGTGTACCATAGCAGGGAGTGGTGTACCATAGCAGGGAGTGTGTACCATAGCAGGGAGTGGTGTGGGTGTACCATAGCAGGGAGTGGTGTACCATAGCAGGGAGTGGTGTACCATAGCAGGAGTGGTGTGGTGTACCATAGCAGATAGGTAGTAGGATAATGTTGCTATAGCCCAGCCGACCGCAGAGAGGCCACATCAGGGCTGTCACCACGTTAAAATCAACACTCACCAGTCATTTAAAAAAAAAAAAAAAAAAACCAACTTTCACACATCTCGTTAAATGACATCGTCTACAAACGCACCAGAAACTTTGTTAAAAATCTTCTGCCGTAAAATCTTAAATCAGATGAAAAATGTTAATCTGTCTCAAAAACTCAAGGATCACGTCAGGCGGGACATCCCTGAACAGGATCTTCATGGACTCCGCTGTAAAATGTTTGTGTCTCACATCGTGCAAGTCCCATACCCTCTAAAAGAACATGTTTCATTGTGAGTGGCGCATGACATGGAATGCACCACGGAGCTTCTTCACTCTTTAAAAGTAAGAATGGGTAAAATACGAATGCCGGTGTGCAGCCGGCACAGAACCGTTTCCTCTTTAACGACACACCGACGTAGATGGGAGGAAGTCCTTAAGGTTTGGACGAATCTGAAAGAGTTTGTTATTCGTCTGTGTGTTCCAATCCTCCTGCCAGAGGTCTCTCACATAATCGTTAATTTTGGGTTTCACATCTAGCAGGGATACAAGTGTTGGACAGTTTCTCTCTTGTGGCGTTCTTGGCTAAACGATCAACCATTTCGTTCCCCGCGATACCAACATGACCAGGAACCCAAGCAAGAGTAATGTTGTAACCGTCCGCCTTCAACTTGCTAAAAAGTTCAAAGAAATGCAAAAGTTCTGGATGCTGAAGGTTGCGGCCAGCTATGGCTTCCAAAGCTGACAGCGAATCCGACAGAACCAGAAAGTCCCTCTTGAAGAATGTGAGATTATCTTCAAAGCCAGAACCAGAACAGTAAGTTCAGCAGAATAGACAGAAGCATCTGAATGGATATGTTCCAACATTATCTGAGAAGGAGCCCCAGGCAGTAGGCTGCACGGCCACTCCATCTTCAGACTTGGAACCGTCAGTGAAAACTTTTGACAGGATGGAAATTTCGAACAGAGCTCAGCATACAATGCCTTGTACGCCAGAGAGCTGGTAGACTCTTTAACGAAAAGCTGCAAGATCGAAACGAATCTCTGGTTTTGAAAAAGGTCCACGGAGGTTGATCCGGAAACTTGGAAAAATCGGAAACTACTCCCAGGTCTAGACCTGCATTCCGCACGTGAGGCTGCATACGAAGACCAAACGGCGGAATACATTTAGGGTTGTTTTCAAACTTACTTTGGAACGGAGGTCAAAGACACAGTCATAGGCAGGGTTTTCTGGTTCTGAGAACAGTCGGATATAATAATTCAAAGACAGTTTCAGCCTGCGGTGGGAGTGGTGTACCATAGCAGGGAGTGGTGTGGTGTACCATAGCAGGGAGTGGTGTGGGGTACCATAGCAGGGAGTGGTGTACCATAGCAGGGAGTGGTGTGGTGTACCATAGCAGGGAGTGGTGTACCATAGCAGGGAGTGGTGTGGTGTACCATAGCAGGGGAGTGGTGTACCATACAACTGTTCTGTCCACTCGCCCGGGCTCACCTTGGCAGCACCCTGTCAGCTCATGACATCGACACGACTTTGCCCTCAAAGCCTTCAACTGGGCAGACAACATGGCGACAGTCAGTCCACCCTCACAAAAAAAGGTTACACCTGATTTAGTGATGTCAGTATCATCCAGAGTATCCAGATTCCACTGTCCCCCCCCCCCCCCCCCCCCCCCCCACCCCCAGCCACTTCTCCCCTTTTTCCTCTCTGAATTTAAAAACTCTTTCTCCTGCGCATTCTAATGTTTACTTCTGGCTGAAATCCACGAGTCTGCGGATTGGGACTTCTCCATGATCTTTGGCCGTGTCTGCCATTCTTTGCTTTTAAGTCAACTTCAAACCTAGTTGTTCAAAAACAGATCAACAGCATATGTCCTGTAGGTACACTTTCAACAAAACCACAGCCTTTCCCATCAACACATGTCACAGAATACAAGGCAACAAGAGTTTTGTTCTCTAGCATCTGCAGAAAAATCTTGGATAGCAAATTAAATGCGGTGACACACGGAGAACAATTGGTCAACACAGTACCAAGGGACCCTATTTGTGAGAACAGCCCACACTCCAGACAGAGAAATACATTGTGGTGATTCAGTTGTGCCCTATACTGTAGTCCCCCTGGTAGTCCAGCAATGACGGCAGCAAAGACAGAGCAGCACACAGTAGGACCCTGCGGTCCACGATGAGGAAAGATCCATCATGCAACAGTGACATTTTCCCTTGCACACCAAGCCGCTGACCTTATTCCCTCGTTGACCTGATGTTCTATGATCAGGGTAAGGTCAGGTTTTTCTCCAAGACAAAACCTTATATGTACCATAGAGCTAAATAAAATAAAGACCTTTTACCCAAGTGTCAACCACACCCTGCATGTGACAGCTTCACATGTTACCAAAAACTCAAACTTTAAAAAAAATTAGCATTAATATTAAAGAAAGAAAAGATTCTTAAAGTACGCAATAAAGACCTGAAACTAACTCATTTAGCAGCAAAATGAAAATAGTTGTTCTGAAATCAGCCCACCAGTGGTGCTGCCATTTGGCTACCACATCCATTTCTAGTTGAAACCAAACAGCAATTGTATAAACACAGACTGTGGATTGTAACAGTATCGGTATGTGAATGAGGCGTCACTGTGGATTGTAACAGTATCGATATGTGAATGAGGCGTCACTGTGGATTGTAACAGTATCGATATGTGAATGAGGCGTCACTGTGGATTGTAACAGTATCGGTATGTGAATGAGGCGTCACTGTGGATTGTAACAGTATCGTATGTGAATGAGGCGTCACTGTGGATTGTAACAGTATCGGTATGTGAATGAGGCGTCACTGTGGATTGTAACAGTATCGGTATGTGAATGAGGCGTCACTGTGGATTGTAACAGTATCGGTATGTGAATGAGGCGTCACTGTGGATTGTAACAGTATCGGTATGTGAATGAGGCGTCACTGTGGATTGTAACAGTATCGGTATGTGAATGAGGCGTCACTGTGATTGTAACAGTATCGGTATGTGAATGAGGCGTCACTGTGGATTGTAACAGTATCGGTATGTGAATGAGGCGTCACTGTGGATTGTAACAGTATCGGTATGTGAATGAGGCGTCACTGTGGATTGTAACAGTATCGGTATGTGAATGAGGCGTCACTGTGGATTGTAACAGTATCGGTATGTGAATGAGGCGTCACTGTGGATTGTAACAGTATCGGTATGTGAATGAGGCGTCACTGTGGATTGTAACAGTATCGGTATGTGAATGAGGCGTCACTGTGGATTGTAACAGTATCGGTATGTGAATGAGGCGTCACTGTGGATTGTAACAGTATCGGTATGTGAATGAGGCGTCACTGTGGATTGTAACAGTATCGGTATGTGAATGAGGCGTCACTGTGGATTGTAACAGTATCGGTATGTGAATGAGGCGTCACTGTGGATTGTAACAGTATCGATATGTGAATGAGGCGTCACTGTGGATTGTAACAGTATCGGTATGTGAATGAGGCGTCACTGTGGATTGTAACAGTATCGGTATGTGAATGAGGCGTCACTGTGGATTGTAACAGTATCGGTATGTGAATGAGGCGTCACTGTGGATTGTAACAGTATCGGTATGTGAATGAGGCGTCACTGTGGATTGTAACAGTATCGTATGTGAATGAGGCGTCACTGTGGATTATAACAGTATCGGTATGTGAATGAGGCGTCACTGTGGATTGTAACAGTATCGTATGTGAATGAGGCGTCTTCAGACCGTCACTACAGCGACAGGTAGGAACAGCACCGGCACAGAGATACAGGACAGACGACACGGCAGAGGAGCAGAGGTGACCAATGCTGGACTACCCAGACATGACCTGTCCCGTCCCTTGACCAGCGGTCACTTCGCCCATTGTTCTTCCACCACCATTTTTTGTTTGTTTTTGTTTTATCCTTTAAGCGAAACATTTACCTGACATGAAAGCAGCATACCCTCCTCTCCACCATCTGTTCACACCTGTGGCCCTCAAATTAGCTGAAGTGTTTCTCATCAAAGACGAGTGTGTTCTGGACACCTGTTCTCTTCAGTGTGTGTTCTGGGACACCTGTCCTCTTGAGTGTGTGTTCTGGGACACCTGTCCTCTTCAATGTGTGTTCTGGGACACCTGTCCTCTTCAATGTGTGTTCTGGGGCACCTGTCCTCTTCAATGTGTGTTCTGGGACACCTGTCCTCTTCAATGTGTGTTCTGGGGCACCTGTCCTCTTCAATGTGTGTTCTGGACACCGGTTCTCTTCAATGTGTGTTCTGGGACACCTGTCCTCCTTTAAAGTGTATTCTGGGACTCCTGTCCTCTTCAATGTGTGTTCTGGGACACCTGTCCTCTTTCAATGTGTGTTTCTGGGACACCTGCCCTCTTCAATGTGTGTTCTGGGACACCGGTTCTCTTCAATGTGTGTTCTGGGACACCGGTTCTCTTCAATGTGTGTTCTGGACACCTGCCCTCTTCAATGTGTGTTTCTGGGACAACCGGTTCTCTTCAATGTGTGTTCTGGGACACCTGTCCTCTTCAATGTGTGTTCTGGGACACCTGTCATCTTCAATGCTTTTAAAAACTTTTTTTACTGTCCACAGTTTTAAACTACAAGACGAAGGATTCCCTCAACTAGATACTGCAGTATCATTACCTGCCAGCACATGAGGACACTGGTGAAGCTTTCAGCAATCATTGTTACTTTGGTTGCTAACGACCTGATCAGACTTTGCAAGACAAACAGGAAATCTCTCTCTGCTGGCAGAACTACGATGGTTCTACATCAACTATTCACACACTGCACATCATCTGCTTTTACGCCTTGTGGTGTGTTTGACATGAACTATAGATAAACACACTGCATATCACCGGTACTGGCCTTGTGGTGTGTTTGACATGAACTATAGATAAACACACTGCATATCACCGGTACTGGCCTTGTGTGTTTGACATGAACTATAGATAAACACACTGCATATCACCGGTACTGGCCTTGTGTGTTTGACATGAACTATAGATAAACACACTGCATATCACCGGTACTGGCCTTGTGTGTTTGACATGAAACTATAGATAAACACACTGCATATCACCGGTACTGGCCTTGTGGTGTGTTTTCACATGAACTGTAAATAAACACATTGCATATCACTGGTGTTGGGCGTTATCGTGTGGCATTATTGTGCGTTTTACATGAACTATAATAACATACTGCATATCTTCTTGTATTTTTTACATGAACTATGCACACACTGCATATCTCTGGTGTTTGGCTTTATTGTGTGTTTTACAAGAACTGTAAACATACTGAATATCTTGTTGTGCATTTTACACAAACTATAAACACATTGCATATCATTGGTATTAGGCCTGGTTCTATAATTTATATGAACTATAAACATGCAGCACATTACTAGCATTACGCCATGTACGTTTTCACTGAACTATGACCAAGCTACGCATCATTTGGTATTAGGCCTTGTAGTGTGTTTTTCTGGCAAGAAGTGTAGAAGACACCAAAACTGTGTTGAGATCCACCGGTCTAACAACTGCATACAAACTAAAATATGGTTGAAAACCATGTTCCCTGAACCCTGCATCAGTCAACATGCTTCACAAAAAAAGGGAAAAAAAAAGTACAATGAAAGCCCTAACTCCTCCATCGAATATACAAGCCTCTCACACTTTACTCCAAAGATTTAAAAAATTCTCTTCTGCTGCTAGTCCTTTGCAAGAATAAAAAAAAAGATACAGCAACAGTCCTGGCTTCTCAATTATAAATCCCCTAAACATACCCCCCACCCCACCCCTTAGGTCCACAGACTTAAAAACTGTATATCATGCCAGTCTGAGACAGCAAAACGAACAAACAAAAACCAGTGAAAGCCCTGGCTTCTCCAGTAAAACTTCCCCCCACCCCCACCTCCACCCGCCCAACCTGTCCCCGATGCCAAGGCGTAAGAATTCCATGCTTGTGCCAGTCCCGGTCAGCAGCGTCAGTCGCTGGTGGCGCCGTTGCGCGACGCGATGAAGTTGAGGAGGTCGATGCGCGTGGCGATGCCGA
>CM031628.1:42957577-42960077 GCA_018398815.1 Conus ventricosus
GCATGGCTACTACTTCCCCCTGTTCTTCCCAGCACAACCAGACACATCACCCCCCCCCCCCCAAGCTGAGTCAGTCATGGCATCCAGCCCTCTGACGCCATGCCGTGAGCACTGACATTTTGAACTGCTTGTACATGATCTTGGAAACAGGGTCACTGGGGTTGACCTTGTTCTTCACCATCTGGGCCAGGATGTTGCCCACGGTCACCATGCCCTGGATGGCCCTGCAGAAACACACAGTTCAATGTCATCTCTGTCACCATGCCCTGCGGAAACACACAGTTCGATGTCCTCTCTGTCACCATGCCCTGCAGCAACACACGTTCAATGTCATCTCTGTCACCATGCCCTGCAGCAACACACAGTTCAATGTTATCTCCATCACCATGCCCTGCAGAAACACACAGTTCAATGACATCTCTGTCACCATGCCCTGCAGAAACACACAGTTCAATGTCATCTCTGTCACCATGCCCTGCAGCAACACACAGTTCAATGTCATCTCTGTCACCATGCCCTGCAGCAACACACAGTTCAATGTCATCTCTGTCACCATGCCCTGCAGCAACACACAGTTCAATGTGTTCTCTGTCACCATTGCCCTGCAGCAACACACAGTTCAATGTCATCTCTGTCACCATGCCTGCAGCAACACACAATTCAATGTCATCTCTGTCACCATGCCCTGCAGCAACACACAGTTCAATGTCATCTCTGTCACCATGCCCTGCAGCAACACACAGTTCAATGTCATCTCTGTCACCAGGCCCTGCGGAAACACACATTTCAATGCTATCTCTTCACACTCTTAGGTGGTCACTGTCAATGTTTGCTGCAATACAAAATCTTTTTTTTTCAAGCACACTAAGGCATCTCCACATTGTTTTCACTTCCCAGAAACAGAAGAAAGTATATAAAACAAAGCCAAACAAGCAGCTCACCCCGATTGATCCACAACGGGCACCTGATCAAACCCCTCCTTGTTGAGCAAGTCCAGCGTTTCCTGCAGCGTGACGTGGGGAGTGACTGTCAGGGGAACATGCAGCTTCAGGGCCCTGACGCTCAGGTTGTACCACCTGCCAGACAGCCACACCTTTATACAGACCACCTCCACCCTCCATCATGACGCATCCCAGAGGACATTCGTGTTGTACCACCTGCCACACCATCATACAGACCACCTCCACCCTCCATCATAATTCTACCCTGAAGATATTCAGGTTGTACCACCTGCCACACCATCATACAGACCACCTCCACCATAATTCTACCCTGAAGATATTCAGGTTGTACCACCTGCCAGACCATCATACAGACCACCTCCACCCTTATCATAATTCTACCCTTAAGATATTCAGGTTGTACCACCCGCCAGACCATCATACAGACCACCTCCACCCTCTATCATAATTCTACCCTGAAGATATTCAGGTTGTACCACCCGCCAGACAAGTGTACAGATCACTTCCACCCTCCATCATGACGCTACCTTGAAGACATTGTTTCATTACCTGCCCGATAGCCATGCCACTACACACTTCCACCCCTACACTGTTATCACTCTACCCAGAAGACAAAGCTTTAGACAGCGTCACCACTACACAGATCACTTCCACCCCTACACCGTCATCACTCTACCCCAGAAGACAAAGCTTCAGGGCCCTGACAGGCAGGTTGTAGCACCTGCCACACCACTACACTCATCACTTCCACCCCTACACCGTCATCACTCTACCCCAGAAGACAAAGCTTCAGGGCCCTGACAGGCAGGTTGTAGCACCTGCCACACCACTACACTCATCACTTCCACCCCTACACCGTCATCACTCTACCCCAGAAGACAAAGCTTCAGGGCCCCGACAGGCAGGTTGTAGCACCTGCCACACCACTACACTCATCACTTCCACCCTCTGCACTGTCATCACTCTAACCAGAAGACAAAGCTTCAGGGCCCTGACAGGCAGGTTGTAGCACCTGCCACACCACTACACTCATCACTTCCACCCTCTGCACTATCATGACTCTACACCAGGGATTTCATAGACTTTCTGACGACAGAACTGCCTGTGCGCCAAGCTACAGACCATCGTGTGACAACCAACTCAACAACACAGTTCTGAAATTCTGCTGCTTTACAGTCGAGGTTTGAAGAGGTGAAGAGGGTGGAAAGTGAGGGGAGGGGGGATGGCGCTGGAAGGAGAAGGAATATATCAAAAATAGTCCTAAGCGCCAAATGGAAGGTTTTTGGTTGGCTGGTTGGTCAGTTGGTTGGTGGGTTGTTGTTACTGCCACTGTTTCAACACAGGAAAATGTGTTTTCTGATGCTTATGGGTTGCCTACAGTGGCAATACTCTCTTCAACCTCCTACTTTTGTTTAAATACAAAGTTCAGAAAGTCTGAATGTCCATAGTACGATCATTAGACAAATGATTATGGTAGGCACTTAACCCTTAAGTCCCTCTTGGTTCTATACATACTATCCGTCTATCCTCTCTAACCC
>CM031628.1:42962577-43090077 GCA_018398815.1 Conus ventricosus
TACAAGTTGTTTACTTCACAAACTATCAGGTCCCATAACTGGACTGCAAGGTAAGGCAATCCCTTGCTTTCTTCACAGGATCGGGAGCACAAACTTTGTTAACTAACCCAACATCGTTTTCTGTGGCTAGAACGTTTCCATGATAGTTTTTCCTTCCACACGGATAAAAATAGTTTACACAGCATGGTCAGTGATCCTTTGACCTCTGCAGACACAAGTTCATAAAATGAAACCTCGTTTTGAACTGGACTGCACGCTAACACACAAGGCACTGAAGGACAAAGCTACAGACTGGTGGGATTATTTCATTACACGATCTGGATTCAAGAAGTCAATACTGCTGCAATGAAGAATGGCTTTCGAGAAACTGTCCTGCTCCCTGCTCCTGGCCACAGCCAATCACACGTGTCACACTGGAACACTGCTTTGAAATGAGCTAGGCACTGGTTGGTGTGTGCTCAGGGCACTGTCAATGTAAAGCTATCTGTCACACTGAAACACTGCTTAAAGTACACAAGAAACTGATCGATGAAAGCTCACGTCTGTACAATTACCTGTCATACTGCAATGCTGCTTTAAAGTAAGCCAGAGACTGATTGGTGTGTGCTCAGGGCTCCGTAAACGTACAATTACCTGTCCTACTGTAGCAGTGCTCAGGGCTCTGTAAATGTACAATTACCTGTCAATGTACAATTACCTGTCAAATGTACAATTACCTGTCCTACTGTAGCAGTGCTCAGGGCTCTGTAAATGTACAATTACCTGTCAATGTACAATTACCTGTCAAATGTACAATTACCTGTCCTACTGTAGCAGTGCTCAGGGCTCTGTCAATGTACAATTACCTGTCAATGTACAATTACCTGTCCTCAGGGCTCTGTCAATGTACAATTACCTGTCCTCAGGGCTCTGTCAATGCACAATTACCTGTCCTCAGGGCTCTGTCAATGTACAATTACCTGTCCTCAGGGCTCTGTCAATGTACAATTACCTGTCCTCAGGGCTCTGTCAATGTACAATTACCTGTCCTCAGGGCTCTGTCAATGTAAAATTACCTGTCCTACTGCAGCACTGTTCAGTGCTCTGTCAATGCACAATTACCTGTCCTCAGGGCTCTGTCAATGTACAATTACCTGTCCTCAGGGCTTTGTCAATGTACAATTACCTGTCCTCAGGGCTCTGTAAATGTACAATTACCTGTCCTACTGTAGCACTGCTCAGGGCTCTGTAAATGTAAAACTACCATTCACACTGAACACACTTGAAAGTGCACAGGAGACTGGTTGGTGTATGCTGAGGGTTCTGTAAATGTAAAATTAATCAAACCCTAATCCTTGCTATGTATAGAAACAACAAATTGTAAACATATGTAAAGAAACACTGGCTAATGTCTAGAAACACTGAATAGAATGACCTTCTGTGTCTAGAAATACAACATGACCTTCTTTATTTAGAAATACAGACTGACCTTCTGTGCCAAGAAACATTGAGTTGCAAACCGTTCTGTGTCAAGATGCACTGCATTGTACTAAGCTTTTCCTGCCTAGAAATGCTACATTGCACAACTTTCTAAGTCTAGAAACAATGAATTATAAGCCTATGTCGAGAAACACTGATCTACTTCTAGATAGGAAACAGTTCATTCAAGTAGGTGACCACCGTTCTGATGAATCTAACCTCCAATTTGGAGTGCCTCAGGGATCCGTGCTGGGACCTGTCCTCTTTATTTTGTACACCACTCCATTGTCTAATGTCATCCACGGCCATTCCGTTTCACACGAAATGTTTGCGGACGATACTCAGCTGCTCCATTCCTCTGTCATCGATGACTACTCACCCCTTGTTTCTACTCTTCAATCTTGTACTTCTGATATTGAGACCTGGATGTCAGCAAATAAGCTTAAATTAAACTGTGAGAAGACTGAAGCCATCCGTTTTTTAAAGCGGTCACATCATGGCCCTGATCCGCTCCCTTCTTCTTTGACATTAGGTTCCAGCACTATTGAATTTTCAAACACTGTTCGTGACCTTGGTGTTCTCCTTGATAGTGACCTCTCGATGAAACAGCATGTCACAAAAATTTGTCAGTTAGCCTACATGGAACTTAAACGAATTGCTGCTATTCGACCCTATCTCACTGAAGACGCCACAAAAACTCTCGTTTCATCATACATCCTTTCAAGGCTAGATTACTGCAACTGTGTTCTCCTTGGCTGTCCCTCAACTGTCATCCAACCCCTCCAATGTGTACAGAACTCTGCAGCCCGTCTCATTTGCAAATCTCCTAGGACCCAACCCTGCAGCCCTCTCCTGAAAAAGTTGCACTGGCTCCCCGTTGAAGAAAGAATTAAATACAAATGTTGTTGTCTCTGCTTCAAGATTTTCACTGGCGATGCCCCTGCCTATCTATCCGATCTCCTTCAAGTATATGTCCCATCACGTATGCTCCGCTCCTCCACCGACACTAGGACCTTCCGCTTTCCCAGTTACCGCCCCATCGTAAACAGCATGGCGAACGAGCTTTCTCATACGCAGCTCCCAAACTCTGGAATAAACTCCCCTATGACTTAAGACATTCTCAAACCTTTTCTTCCTTCAAAACCTCCCTGAAAACCTACCTTTTCAAACAATACTAAGAAGACAGTCATTACCAGATAGTTGATTGACTTTTGTTATTTTGTGGATTGCTTAGTAGTTTGTGCTTGTTGCGGCTGTTGTGGTTTGTGTGTCTGTGCGTGAGAGTGTGTGTGCGCGTGGGAGAGAATGAGAGAGAGCCTTTGTTTTTCATTTCTGAGCCGTTTTTTTTTTCAATGCATTTTCTTTACATTTAGCACTTGCATTTTTTCTGCCTTTGTAAAGCGCCTTGTGCCGTGGAAGGCGCTATATAAATCCCCATTATTATTATTATTATTATTATAAACCCAGACTAGAAGCACTGAATTGAACTTAACTATATCTACAAACACTGGACTGTATGCCTTTTTACTGGACTGTATGCCTTTCATATCTAAAACCACGCAATTCCATGCCTTTTTCTGTCTAAAAACACTTAACTAGACATAGTAACTCCATGCCTTTTTCTGTCTAAAAACACTTAACTAGACATAGTAATCCCATGCCTTTTTCCGTCTAAAAACACTTAACTAGACATAATAAGCCACTCTATGTCTATAATTAGTATAAACACTGAATTGTAAGTATCTGATATGTATAAAAACTGAATTGCATGCTTTCCAATGTTAATGCACAACGCAAGCCATCATGCACGATTCCAGAGCAAACGTTTATCTTCAAAGAGTGTATGTAGAGATGCGGAGTCACAAGCCTGTCTTCTGTTGATGTTGCCATGTTTATTCAAGCCAGGGGTTGATGTGGTGAAGGGCAGAAAGCTCCAACTTGATGAATAACATGCGTAAAATGGTGGTGCATGCATAGTGCCTTTGTCTCTAACGTAGTGTGCTAGTACAACAGTGATTTGTTTAACGTTCTAAGAGAATAGGAGTTAACTGTCATCGTAAACAGCATGCATAAACAGCTCTGAGGTTATCTAACACAACATTTGGAAAAGATGTCTTCCATACTTTCTTCCAGTCGTTCAGGAACGTGTTGCACAATGGATCTTATCTGTTGATGAAATGCCCTTTGAGATAATTATCATAATTGACTGGGCATGTTTAGAGTGCCACGCCTTGGGATCTAGGAGTTTACAAAAGCATTTCTCTCTCTCAGAACACAAACGAGCGTGCGCACACACACACAGAGGTCACACACACACAGGTCACACACACACACACAACACACACACACACAGGTCACACACACAACACACACACAGTGAATCTCCATTGACAATCATACTAACGGACACAGGAACAAACCACAAGACAGTTGGAAAATTCTGGGCTTGAAGTGCTGTTTGAAAAGTTATGTTTCCTGAGTGTGCTGAAAGAACTGGATAGTACAGGGTAAGGTGCTGCAACATAGAGTCATTTACACTATTTACTGTTCTTTGGCTGTTGTCTGTAATTTAGTGTCATTTACACTATTTATTGTTTGCTTGAGACTTTTTTTTGTTTTTTGTTTGTTTTAAAACTGCATTTAAAATTAACTGAACCTGAAATGCAATATTCATGTTCAGACCCTTATTTCTTTGTAATCAACATTCTGTTTGGTCTTTTTTTAAAAATAGGAGAGATAACGTATGATATAAAAAAAAGATAATAAAAGCAAAGCCATTCTATAAATGTACAGGCAAAAAAAAACCTATCAAATAAAAAAATAAATAAAAGCAAGCATTAAACCAGCACAAGATACGTAAATAGTTAGTAGTTATATCCGTAAGCTGGTTACACTCCACGAAATACTAAAACTTTTTCTTAAATTAAGGACACAAGGAATGGTTACTATTTTCTTTCTTTTTTTCAAATATCAAATCAAATCTGTATAATCAAAACAAGCAAATCAATAGATGTAGAAGTGCATACATCGATAAACTGAAATTAAGTTATTATAACAGCCAACAGCAGACACACACACATCACAGATTAAAACACACACACACACACACACAAACAAGAAACAAGAACATACTTAATAAAGAAAAGTAATAATGTAAAGAAAAATAACAAAACAAAGAAACAAAGGAGTCAACAGCTCGATTATACACAGAATGAAATAAAATAGTGAGTAAAATTAATACACACAACCACCCACACAATTCACACCTGCTGCCTACAGAACAGAAATAAACCACTAAAATGCAGTAATGAAAAGTGGTCAGAGACTAATGCACGATGCCTACAGCTGATAGTGATACTGACACACAGTGACGCTCAAGAACAGAGCCCGCAAGCAGCCGTCCAGTGTTTGTGTTGCCTGGCAGCAGTATATCATTATGACAAACGTTTCACTATCACACTCTGTGTTGCCTGGCAGCAGTATATCATTATGACAAACGTTTCACTATCACACTCTGTGTTGCCTGGCAGCAGTATATCATTATGACAAACGTTTCACTATCACACTCTGTGTTGCCTGGCAGCAGTATATCATTATGACAAACGTTTCACTATCATACTCTGTGTTGCCTGGCAGCAGTATATCATTATGACAAACGTTTCATTATCACGTTCTGTTTATGTTGCCTGCAGCAGTATTCATATATGACAAAACGTTTCACTATCACGTTTGTTTATGTTGCCTGGCAGCAGTCTATCATTATGACAAACGTTTCACTGTCACACGCCCATTGTTCACCTTGCCTGGCAGCAGTATCATCAAGAAAAATATTTCACTATCACACTAGACAGCAGTATCATCAAGGAAAAATGTTTCACTATCACACTAGACAGCAGTATCATCAAGGAAAATGTTTCACTATCACACTAGACAGCAGTATTATCAAGGAAAATGTTTCACTATCACACTAGACAGCAGTATTATCAAGGAAAATGCTTCACTATCACACTAGACAGCAGTATCATCAAGGAAAATGTTTCACACTATCACACTTTTACTGTTAGCAGTTTATACCATCCTCTCTGTGACTATTCCAAGGACGTTTTTAGACTCCAATGGTTCTTTTCAAGGGCTTGATTTAAACAAACAGTTGACTAATGCAGCACATGCCCTTACGAAAGGTGCTACCAGTAAACTGATAGAGACATTAGACATGATTATCAACCGACTCTGAACATAAAATTCAAAAGGCTTTCCTGGTATTCCAGTTTTTGTTTGGGAAGCTTTTCTACAGCAGTAACAAATTTCAAGTACTTTTCAATACCTAGATTGACAGTCTAGTTTCTGAAGTTCTTGCCGGTCATTAAAATACAGGTTTCCAACTTCAAGGACTTTCAATAAGCTTTCAGCTTACTATCTCCGACATATGCACACAACTGCATGCAAATATGTACACACACACGCGCACACACACACACACACACACACATTTCTCAGACCAAATCTCACAACGCACATGATCTGCTCTGTCAACAAGCAAACAGAAACAAGCCTGCAACGTGATCGTACAGCACTCCTGACAGACTGACACATTGTTCAAACCACTAGCCAGACATCAGAACCCTGGACAGCTGCTCGCTGAGCTCCTACAAGCCATACCCTTCACACTCACCATGTCGGACTTCCGCTATACAAGTACAGAAGACAGTGATCTATTAGATTCATGTGTTATTCCCTTCACATCACCATGTCGGACTTCCACTATACAAATACAGAAGACAGCGATCTATTAGATTCATGTGTTATTCCCTTCACATCACCAGTCGGACTTCCACTATACAAGTACAGAGGATAGTGATCTATTAGATTCATGTGTCATACCCTTCACACTCACCATGAAGGACCTTCACTGCACAGGTACAGAGGATTAGTGATCTATTAGATTCATGTCTTGTACCCTTCATACTCACCATGAAGGACCTTCATTGTACAAGTACAGAGGATAGTGAATCTATTAGATTCATGTCTTCATGACTCCCCCTTCCTCTCCCCCAGATCCCCACTTTCCAATTCCATGCCTACTTTCTCTTATATTTATTCACACAGTGGCATCTTATTTCTAGACGCCCTCAAATTAACTCAACGCTATCTACACAGACCTTCAGCTGTTCAGCGTGCACAGTTTACACTGTAGTCACAGCACAGACATTTTGTCAAGAACACCTTGTTCTGGCTCTTATAAATACCCTTTTTTCTCAGATAAACAAAGTTCACGGCGGTTTAATTTTTGCACAGTGATTATATATACATAGTGTTGTCGTTTCTTTGAGATGATATATATTCCAAAAGTCAAAATAGTGACACTGTACTTAATGGAACAATAAACGTCTTCGCTCTGGGAAAAAATTATCCGAGTCTTTAATGGAACTGAAAATTGTCTGCATGTGAATAAAGCAAAACAAATGAAAACCAACGCAAAATCGCAAAACATTTCTCTGGTTTTTATGGAACTGAACATTGTCAGCTATGTGAATAAAAATCAAGTTTTCTGGGTTTCTATTGAACTGAAAATGGTCTGCTATGTGAATAACAACAACCCACACACACACACAAAAAAAACATTTGGATTTTATATGTACACACACTTTATAAATAACTACAAGTAAAAACATGTAATGTTTATTAAAAAAAAAAATTTTTTTAAAAGACTCAATGACATTAGACTGTTACTGTCCCTTCCTAAGCTGAAACAAAGAGGTTCACTGCTGGTGATGTTTTGCACACTGACGTTGTGAGTTCTTCCATTCAGGTAGCCACAATCTGTCTTCAGGAGCGATCAGAGCTGCCGTGGTCTCCACAGCACAGAGAGTAGAATTCTGACCTTTGAACTGTAGCATTCCACAACTAGCACAGCGCTCGTATGCCATGCAAACAGTCCGCCTTTACAGCACTTCTCTCACACTCACTTCGCACTCATGTCGACTAGGATGATGGAAATCTTGCTATTTTAGTATTTATCGATTGGTTTTGACTTGGCCTACAAAACAAAACAAAAAAAAAAAAAAATCAAAATGTCTAAGAACAAAACCTACAGGAAGGTGGCAAAATCATGGTCACCTTCAGCGATTTTTCTCTAGTTGTTCATCCTCTCCTCACCGAACTTACCCAAGTTCCAAGTTATTGCCAAGTCAACCGTAAGAGAGAGAGAGAGAGAGAGAGAGAGAGAGAGAGAGAGAAGAGAGAGAGAGAGAGAGAGAGAGAGAGAGAGTGTGGCATGTGCGTGCATGCGTACGTTGTGTGTGAATTTTTTAAATGTTCACCTTTAAGTGTTGCCTTTCACCACAAAGTACTGCAGCGTAGCACTGTCAATGAAACTGTAGCAAGCTCTGCCTACCAAGTACCATGTAGCACATGGCAGCTGTGATGATGTGAGTCATGATTTGGGTGGCTGCTTTGTGTGTTCAATGTCATCCTCACTCTGGTACATGGCAGTCTGTCTGTGAAGGAGGGACAAGCATGTCATGCATGGACATGGTGTCTTCTAGCTTTCACACACGGAACCAAACTGCGAGTCTTGGCCAAAACCCCTGTAGGAGTCAGTCTGAAAAGACGTAAACTGTGAAGAGGAAATCTCTGTCAGAAACAAGGGTGGACCCCAGAGACCCAGGGTGCAGAGAACAACGCTCTTCCCCCACATGACCCGCCGGGCCACTGGAAACGGTGCATCAGAGGCTGAGATGTGACAACACAGCTTAATCAACATATAATAAATCACTCACTTTTATTTTCTAACAAACAATACCTAAAGCAACGTGTTTCTCACACAGTGAACATGAGCAGCCAGCCAAACCAAAACAAGATGAAACACATGCTTCAAACACCACCACTGACCACAGTCACTGGTGACATCAAAACTTTTGGCACTGAAGGAAAACAAAGTAACACACACAAAAGCTTTAACACTTGTAGTAATGGCAAAAATCCAATGCCTCACACACAAACAGGAGTAACTGACCCATAGAACCCAAAGGCAGACACAGCACTGTGAATGCAAACAATCAGAACTGTGAAGGCAGACAACAGCACTGTGTCAACAGGTGTGTTCAAACCTACCAGGGTTTGCTGTCGCTGCTGTTTGCGGTAGCACAGAGCAATAATGCATCATTTTTGTCTGTACTGTACCAGTTCACTTAGGATTCATTAAATGGAACAGTTATCAAAACATTGGGGGCGTTTCTATCATGCTTTGAATTCATTAAATGAGAACAGTTATAAAAACATTGGGGCAATTTCTATCATGCTTTGGATTCATTAAATGAGAACAGTTATAAAAACATTGGGCGTTTCTATCATGCTTTGAATTCATTACATGAGAACAGTTATAAAAACATTGGGACGTTTCTACCATGCTTTAAGACATCTCAAAATTCTTTACAGTTCAAGCTGAATTCACGTTCCCATATCTGCAAACAAACAAACATACAGACATACAAACAAAAAAATTCATACATACTGGTGGCATATCCTTGCTCTTCTGACATCCCTTCTTTTCCCTGTCTCCCTTCCATCCCTCACACTCATGACCAGATGTTTCAAAATGCACACCCTTCTTGTAATTCCTACTTCCTTCACACACACACACACACACACACGCACTCAAATGAGACCACAGAAGGTATGAAAGGCAGCGGTGCAGAATGGGGCGCCCTTAAGCCAACGACTGCTTGAAAGTTACAAGGAGCAGACATGAAATATTGCAGCCAGGACAAACTAACGACATCATTGCTATATACCGCAGGTCATTTTGTAGACCGATTCAACAGAATATACTAATTTAAAGAAAATAATTTCATCCCATGATACCATTTCTGTTCCATGTCATTAAATATTTGGTACAGGCGATGGTTGTTCCTCTAGAAGCGTTGACCTTTTGTGAAGACCTTTCAAACCATTTGTTGTTACGGTTACTGGTTGAGAAATCTTTTGCACAATGTTTTCACAGTGCACCACCATGTGTCTCTATCACTGGCCACAGTTTTCAGGTGGTTCAGACGGTTCAAGTCCTGCCACACAACACTGGGAGACGACGATCTCCGAGGTCCACTGGCAATGATCGTTACCACAGACGGCGTCTAAAAAAGAGTCCCTAATAAGGAGAGAATCACTGAGAATCAGGGGCAATGAAATGCAGGACGGCATGAAGACCCTGCCTGGAACAGTGGAAGTGTCGCTCACATTCTCCTTGACCGCCTTGGTTGGAGAAAACATACATTAACTGGCTGCTCCCTAACTGAGTGCTGAACATTAGAGGAAAAATTATATCCACTTGGTGCCCCCTGACCTAAGTGACGAACATTGGCTGAAGGAAACATTAAATTCTGCCCCTGAACTAAGTGAGGAACATTGGCTGAAGGAAACATTAAATTCTGCCCCCTGACCTAAGTGACCAACACTGACTGAAGGAAACATTAAATTCTGCCCCTGACCTAAGTGACCAACACTGACTGAAGGAAACATTAAATTTCTGCCCCCTGACCTAAGTGACCAACACTGACTGAAGGAAACATTAAATTCTGCCCCCTGACCTAAGTGACCAACACTGACTGAAGGAAACATTAAATTCTGCCCCCTGACCTAAGTGATGAACACTGACTGAAGGAAACATTAAATTCTGGCCCCCTGACCTAAGTGATGAACACCGACTGAAGGAAACATTAAATTCTGCCCCCTGACCTAAGTGACGAACACTGACTAAAGGAAACATTAAATTCTGCCCCTCTGACCTAAGTGATGAACACTGACTGAAGGAAACATTAATTTCTGCCCCTGACCTAAGTGACCAACACTGACTGAAGGAAACATTAAATTCTGCCCCCTGACCTAAGTGATGAACACTGACTGATGGAAACATTAAATTCTAGCCCCCTGACCTAAGTGACCAACACTGACTGAAGGAAACATTAAATTCTGCCCCCTGACCTAAGAGAAGACCAAAACCTGAGCAGGATGGTCTGATGCACCATTATGTTACACCACTGGACAGACGGAGGTCAGAGAGTGGGCAGGAGTACAGGGGGACGGGAGCGGGGACACGCTTACCATTCCTGAGTGCTGGCAGTCTTCTCCTCCTCCAAGAAGTCCCTCTGACTCATCCAGTCATCGCTCAGGAACTTGGTCCTGTGGATGAATGAAAAAAAGAAAAGAGACTTTCCCAGATCACTTGAGACGTTCTGTGCCCTGCATACACACCGATAATGCCATTATCAGCCACAGCCATTTAACACTAACCACCCATCATACACACCAATAAATGCCATTATCAGCCACAGCCATTTAACACTAACCACCCATCATACACACCAATAAATGCCATTATCAGCCACAACCATTTAAAACTAGCCACCCATCAAACAAACAAAAGACAAAATACAAATGAATATATATATGTTAACGCCTAAATCGTGTAATTGCCGATTTCATGTAATAGGCAAAGTTTTGCCGATTTCAATGAACTAGGCAAGCGAAATGCCTAGTTCATGAAATCGGCAAAACACCTGCCTATTTCATGAACTAGGCAAAACGTAACTGCCGATTACATGAACTCGGCAAATGCAAATTCTCAGTTAAACTCTCATTGATGCATTTGCCGATTTCATGAAATAGGCAAGGAAGACACCAAGGAAATATAGAGTGTACAGACTAGTGGTTGTCCGCCGTGGTGACGCAAGCACACGCACGCACACACACACACACACACACACACACACACACACACACACACACACACACACACACACACACACACACACACACAACGCGCGCGCGCGCGCGCGCGCGCGGCAGTGACTGCCTGACTACCGGTCAAAGTGTTTTCCTGTACTGTAAGGGTGAATTTTCTTCACTGTGTCACTGTGGCTGTGTGATCCGTTTATTGCGTTACTGGTATAGAAGAACAGCCTTTGCTGAGTTTGCTTCATTTTACTGCTCACAAGTAAATGTTGTTTGTTTTTCGCTCTGAGTTTGCTTCAGGTAGCCGTTAGACCTGCTAGCTCAGTTGTGACACTTCCCTGTCATTTGGGATTTGCTGTTGCAAAGACAGAAATGGCTGCGTCTACGTTGTGGACCGGAACAATATGAACAGAAAGTGATAGACATTTTGAAAAGTGACCACTCTAAAACACCAAGTGAGATAATGTTGCTTATAGCCCAGCCGACCGCAAAGGGCCATATCAGGGCTGTCACCACGTTAAAATCAACTCACCAGTCATAAAAAAAAAATTAAAAAAAAAAAAAAAAAAAAACCACTTTCATACATCTCATTAAATGACATCGTCTACAAACGCACCAGAAACTTTGTTTAAAAATCTTTCTTCCGTAAAATCTTAAATCGAAGATGAAAATATTAATACTCTCTCAAAAACTCAAGGATCACATCAGGCGGGACATCCCTGAACAGGATCTTCATGGACTCTCCGCTGTAAATGTTTGTGTCTCCATCGTGCAAGTCCCAACACTCTAAAAGAACATGTTTCATTGTGAGTGGCGCATGCATGGAATGCACCACGGAGCTTCTTCACTCTTTAAAAGGTAGCATGGTAAATACAATGGCCGGTGTGCAGCCGGCACAGAACCGTTTCCTCTTTAGACCCTCCCGACGTGGATGGGAGGAAGTCCTTAAGGTTTGGACGGATCTGAAAGAGTTTGTTACTCGTCTGTGTGTTCCAATCCTCCTGCCAGAGGTCTCTCACATAATCGTTAACTTTGGGTTTCACATCTGAACAGGGGATATAAATGTTGGACAGTTTCTCTCTTGTGCGTTCTTGGCTAAACGATCAACCATTTCGTCTCCGCCGATGCCAACATGACCAGGAACCCAAGCAAGAGTAATGTTGTACCCGTCCGCTTTCAACTTGCTAAAAAGTTCAAAGAAATGCAAAAGTTCTGGATGCTGAAGGTTGCGGCCAGCTATGGCTTCCAAAGCTGACAGCGAATCCGACAGAACCAGAAAGTCCCTCTTTGAAGAATGTGAGATTATCTTCAAAGCCAGTACCAGAGCAGTAAGTTCAGCAGAATAGACAGAAGCATCGGAATGGATATGTTCCAACAGTATCTGAGAAGGAGCCCCAGGGCAGTAGGCTGCACAGGCCACTCCATCCTCAGACTGGAACCGTCAGTGAAAACTTTTTGATAGGATGGAATTTGGAACAGAGGTCAGCATACAATGCCTTGTACGCCAGAGAGCTGGTAGACTCTTTGCGAAAAGCTGCAAGATCGAAACGAATCTCTGGTGTGAAAAAGGTCCACGGAGGTTGATCCGGAAACTGGAAAAATCGGAAACTAACTCCCAGGTTTTAGACCTGCATTCCGCACGTGAGGCTGCATACGAAGACCAAACGGCGGAATACATTATGGGTTGTTTTTCAAAACTTAACTTTGGAATGGAGGTCACAAGACACAGTCATAGGCAGGATTCTGCGTTCTGAGAACAGTCGGATATAATAATTTAAGGACAGTTTCAGCCTGCGGTTGGACAATGAAGGTTCGCCCGCCTCTGCGTACAGGCTGTACACAGGGTGGTGCGGAACGCTCCAAGACAGAGACGAAGCCCTTGATGTGTGATAGGGTCCAAGAGTTTGAGGTAAGAGTGTCCTTGCGGAGCCGTAGACAGCACAACCGTAGTCCAGTTTGGAACGGACCAAGGCTCTGTAGAGGTGCAGCAAAGTTTTCTTATCAGCGCCCAGTCAGTGTGCGCTACGACCCGCAGAATATTCAGAGCTTTCTGGCAAGAAGTTTTGAGGTTTTTGATGTGGCTGAGAAAGTTCAGTTCTGGTCAAAAATGACCCCAAAAATTTGGCCTCTTTAACAGCTGGAATGGAAGATTTCCCTACTTGAAGTTCGGATCTGGGAAAAACTGACGGAAATTATGGAAGTGAATACACTGCGTCTTTGTTGGAGAAAAGGTGAAACCGTTTCCATCCGCCCATCGATGGATTTTATCCACACAAAGCTGGAGCCTGCGCTGGACACTCGGATACAGGCTTCCAGTCGCATAGACAACGAAATCATCCACAAACAATGAGCAGTCTGAACCCTGCTGGACTGATTGAACAATGTTGTTAATCTTAATACTAAAGAGAGCAGGAGACAGTATGCTCCCCTGTGGAACACCCAACTCCTGCTCGTGGACATCAGAGAGAGTGGTGCCAACCCGGACCTAAAACTGTCGTTCTGCCAAAAAATTTTGTATGAAAAGCGGAAGATGACTCGAAAACCCAGATCGTGGAGATCATGAAGTATCCCCGACTTCCAGGTGGTATCGTAGGCCTTCTCCAAGTCGAAGAAAATTACCACTGCATGCTGTTTGTTCAGAAAGGCGTTCCGAAGTGTAGATTCCAGACGAATCAAATGGTCAACCGTAGTCCTATGTTTGCGGAAACCACACTGTTCTTTCGCCAAAAGGCCATCGGTTTCAAGTTTCCACATGAGCCTAGCGTTGACCATTTTCTCCATCAATTTACAGACACAGCTGGTCAAAGCTATGGGACGGTAGTTTGATGGATTAGAAAGATCTTTACCAGGTTTGGGGATGGGAACAATGAGGGCTTTTCGCTAAGAGGGTGGAAAAAAACCTGTAGTCCACACATGGTTGTATACTGTAGCAGGATGATCAGACCTTCATGCGGAAGATGTTTCAACAGTTGATAATGGATTTCAATCTATACCTGGAGAGGAATCGCTGCAAGAAAGTAAGGCAGATTTCAGCTCGTTTAACATGAAAGGAAGATTGTAGTCTTCCATGTTGTCGACGAAAATATGCAGGGTGATTTTCTTTAAGGGTTTTATTTTTGACAAAAGTGGCTGATTTGTTAGAAGAGAGGAATTCTTTTCAATGGTTGAAGCCAGCAGATTAGCTACTGCTTTTTTCTCCTGTTATTAAAGAGTCAGCAAACTTGAGATGGTTCACAGTGGGACAGGTGTTCTTCCCTTTGATTTTTTTAATGATGTTCCACACTTTTTTCTTAGAAGTTTTCGATGTCAGCCTGGAGCAGAAGCTTCTCCAGGACCGACGTTTACTGATTTTAAAAGTGTGTCTCGATTTGGCACGGAGTTTCTGATGGCTCGAGCGTTGGGACCCGAAGGTCGTTGGTACACCTGACGCTGAGCCCGTTTTCTAACTTTGGAAATTTGTTGGCAGTCCGAATCGAACCAGGGTGTTTTTGGCATTTGAAGTTTATCGGAAGACACTGGAATACAAGTTTTAGCACACTTGATCACAGTGTTAGTCAGTGATTCTGCTGGGTCTGGACTCTGAAGAAAATCAGTGTCCTGGAATTCTTTTGAATAGTGGCTGCAAATAGATCCCAGTTTGCTTTTTTATAATTTAGATGTTGAGAGACAGAGACGTGTTCAGTTATTACAGGTTGTAGAAGACAGGGAAATGGTCACTTCCGTGCAGATCGTCGTGGACAGACCACTCATAGTCCAGGACCAGCGAGGGTCACAAACCGACAAATCTAAACACGAAAGTGAACCTGTGGAAGAGTGGGGTAAGTTGCAGATCCGTCGTTCAGACAACACAAATCTAAATCCGAAAGGACATCCTCATTAGCAGACCTCTGGATGACGAACTGACACTACCCCAAAGAGGATTTGTGACCATTAAAGTCACCCAACAGCAAAAAAAGGTCGAGGAAGTTCCCCTAACAGACTGACAAGGTCCTGACGACAAACCGGACAGATGGAGGTAGATAAAGAGAACAGATTGTTACAGTCTTAGTGGAGAGTGACTCTCACAGCTACGGCCTGAAGGGAGGTAGACAGAGCGACAGGACTATACAACAAAGTTTGTGAAGGAGAAGGGCAACACCGCCCGACAGTCCCAACGTGGATGGTTGTGCAGTTTTAAGAATATTAAGCCAGAAAGAGTAAGGTCTTCTGGCTTTGAATTTGGGTTTCTTGAAGAGCCACGACAGAAGGTTTTATAGATTGACACAGAAGCTGCAGCTCCTCGAAGTTGGAATTTAGACCACGGATATTCCAATGGAATATTGTATTATCCATGGTGCAGGAGGCGAAAAGGAGAGAGATCAGGTCATCTCCTCCTCAACATCTGCTGCTAAAGCTGTAAATTTGTTGCTTAATTTCACTGGCTATCTGCAGACCTGCTGGCAGACTTGCCAACAGGTGAATGTAGGTCTGGTTGGGAGACGGTGGAGGTTTCTTCTCACTCCAACTCCACCATCTCCACACTAGGTTGAACTCCCTTGCCCGCACGGGCACTGGACAGAGGAGTTCGAGATAGGGGTGCTGGTTTTTTAATCTGCCAGCAGCAGATGTTGTAGACTGCTGGGCAGTCTGAGGGGTGGCGGATTTTTTGCCTCCACCAGGGGCAGTCACTTTGGTTTGGGAGGTGGTGGACCTGCTTCCACCAGAGCTGACAGTTGTTCCTTGCAGTGTCTTGGAAAAGATAAATTCATCAGTCTGGCAGCAGACTGACCGAGTTGGATACATTCTTTACGGCCGAAGCATATGAAGATGCTGTGGGCGTCTGACTGCCTACTACCTGTTTTCGGGCCTCAAAAAAGGAGATTTTCTTTTCAGTTTTAATTCGTTGGATAGTGGATTCCTGTATCCAAAGAGGGCAGTTTCGTGAAGAGGAGGGATGGTCGCCACCGCAGTTACACAATGTGCCGGATCTTTGGCACGGCCCATCATGGGTTGCCTTGCAGCACACACCGCACACCTCCTGCCCAGAACAGCGGTCTCTGACATGTCCAAACCTCTGGCAACCGGAAGCATCTCAATGGGGACGGGACATACAGCATGAACGCGGACGTTCAGGTAGCCAACCTTGATGACCGGAGGCAACACAGGGTTGCAGAAGGTCAAAAGAGGGTGTTGGTGGCCACTCTCTCTGCACCTTTCTTGACTGTCACCCTGTGCACCTCCGTCACACCCTGGGACACCAGTTCCGTTTTTATTTCTGCCTCTGAGACACCCATTAGATCTCTGCAGCGAATCCAACACTTTGGATGAATTTAACTGTTTATGGGGAGTCACCCTGATCTCCCTATCCACAAATTTTGTTGCCTTCAGCATGCTGTTCAGACTGTTTTTTTTGATCTACATTGAATGAGGAAGGAACCTATTCGCAACCTTTTGACGGACTGAGGGTCACCTGCAAGCCTTGAAAAGCCCTTTTGGACAGCAAAAGGGCTCAGAGCTGAAAGGGGTCTTTCCTGCTCCGTCCCTTCCCCCACGAGCCAGGAAGCCCAGAAACCTGTCCTCTGTCGTACCTCAGTATCTGAATCGCTGTCATCTTCGAAATCCCCTGAAACAGGGGAGACTGCCTTCCTCTTCCTTTTGGGGGGGATATTTTTTAAAGAAGTCATATTTTAATTTATTGTAATTCATTCCCTCCCTTACCCCACCCACCTTGGAGTCCAACTAAGGGGCCAGGGCCAAGAAACCAATGTCTTGACCCCTTCCAGGCTTGGGAGAGATATACGACAAACAGAACACTACTACCCCTATCCCCCCTGATCATGCTCAACTCCCGGGACAGAGAGCTGAGCACTGCAGGGGTTCACTTGGCCAGCAGGGAACTGCCTGTCTTGACCTAGCCCCAAGAAGGGGAGCCGATTAGTACACCCGGGCAAAGTGTACTCCCTGTCTAGGAGAGGTCCGAGCCAAAGTGATGTGTTGAGAGCGCTGGCTCTCTCAACACCAGGATCTCATTCCCCTCCGACACAGGTCGCACCGCACGGCAAACGCGGCGGATCTTAAGGAGACCACAGAGAGAAAAGGAGTGTGGAAAAGAAGACTTGAAGAGGAGACGAAGATAGAAAAGGGCCAAAGAAAGGCAGAAAACAAGAAAAGGAGAAAAGCGGGTTACTCTTAGTCAGGATCCTCACCCTTAGCCTATCCGACATGGGAAGCCCTACCAGGGGCATCAACTTCTTACCACATAACGCTTAGGCCATACAGCATCTTCACCTCTCAGGCCTACAAGCAGTGTTGAAAAAAACCAGCCTATCTCCCAAGTATTTGATGCCCCCGTCAGCAAAGCCTAAGGGATCACTGGACCGCGCAAGCCCTCCGACCACGGCAAGGTCGCAACCCCCCCGGAGGGCTAAAACACCAAAGACAAGAGAGGAATACCATGTTCTCTCCACGTTGAAATAGCCACTCTGGCGGAGGTCGAGAAAGTTACCAGAAGAAAAACGGAAAGTAACATGGTGACAGAGCAGAAAGCAAAAGAAATCATCGGCGCTGTCCACCTGTCGTTGGGTAAGTACAATCTTTCATTGCCACTATGTCAGACATCCCCCTTCCACCCCTACTCTACCCCCCCCCCCCCCCTCTCCTCTCTCTGTCTGTCTTTCTATCTGTCTGTCTGTCTGTCCGTGTTTTTCTGTTTTCTTTACACAGAGTTATCATCTTACCTGTCTTTGTATGTCAGAGTCTGTTGTCTGTCTGTCTGTCAGTCTGTCTCTCTCTCTCTCTCTCTCTTTCTCTCTCATTTCATTACTATGTCCTATGTGTTTTATTCACACGGAGTTATCTTCTTTTTCAGGGCACGCCGGTGAGAAGAAAACTCTCCAACGAATCAAGGACACTTATAACATTCCCATGGCGGCTGCAAAAAAGCACATCGAGAAATGCGAGAGATGCCTGGAAAAAAGGAAAAGAAAGAGACTGCTAAGGGAACTGTGGTTCGTCCTGTGCTTGTGTCGAATTTGAATCAGCGAGGTCAGATAGACCTCGTTGACATGCAGAGCATGAAGGACGGTGCGTTTAAATGGATCCTTCATTACCAGGAACACCTATCCAAATTTCACATTCTCCGTCCTCTGACGTCGAAATGCGCTGTGGAAGTTGCTAGAAGAACTGTTTAATGATTTTCCTTGATTTTGGGGTACCAAAGATTCTGCAATCGGACAATGGCAGATAATTTACGGCGAAAATCATCACAGAACTGGCTTCTATGTTCCCCGAGCTTGTCCTCGTGAACGGAAGACCACGTCACCCTCAGTCACAGGGATCTGTGGACGGGCAAATGGGGTGATGAAAGACAAACTCACTGCGTGGTAGAGAAATAACAGTTGCCTAAAATGGACATTGGGAATCAGGTTCGTGCAATGGCAAATGAATGTCGTGTGAGTGAAGCAACGAAGAAGGAGCCGTACACACTACATGTTTGGCAAAAAACCCTCCTTGGGCTCTCAACAGAAATCCCCGTGGAGTTCCTGGAGAAAATTGGCAACGGAATCTCGAAGAAGAGTTCTTGAAATAGTTGGTCAGGGTAAAGAGGGTCAGGGCGGCACTGGTGAGGAGAGTCAGGGGGGCACTGGTGAAGAGGGTCAGGGTGAGGAGAGCATCATAAGCATGAGTTATGAGTGAGGTGAGCCAGAGTGCTACTGAGATGAGCCAGAGTGTTAGTGAGGTAAATCAGTGTGTGAGCGAGATGAGTCAGTGTGTGAGTGAGGTGATTCAGTGTGACAGTGTGGAAGATGATGAGTTTGTGATTGAGCTGAGTCAGAGTGAGTTCGGAGAAGGTCAGAGTGAGGCGAGTCAATATGACAGTGTCGAGGAGGGCAGAGTGTCGACGAAGAGAGCCAGGGTGCAGTCTCAGACGCCAGTGACATGGCTAGCTGTTTACGAGCTGAAGCAACTAAAAACCTAAGAAAACAAGCCAAGCGCATGGTAGTAGATCAGTGGCAAACTGAAGACAATAGAAGTTGGAGACAACGTACTTATACCTGTCTCTGAGTTCGACCGTGGGAGGGGAGATCTGCTAACTTGATTGGTCTTGTAAAATGAAAAAATAATAAAGTTTATAAAGACCTTTTGGTGGTAGTTGAATCCATTAGTGAGAAGACTGACGTTTCAAGCCATAGGCCCGTTGTCAAAGTGAAAAGAAGAGGACAGTGTAGACAGGAAAGCCTATGTGAGAATTGGGTGAGAACATTTCATTTAATGATTAAGTTGGACCAAATAAAGTCACTGATCACTGTTCAGGTGTATTGAGCCACACAGACACACTGCAGTTCACACAAAGACACCAAACACACAGCCCCCCCCCCCCCCCCCCCCCCCCCCCCCCCCCTCTTCACCCCCCCCCCCCCCCCCCCCCCACCACCCCCCCCCCCCCCCCACCCCCCCCCCCCCCCCCCCCCCCCCCCCCCCCCCCCCCCCCCCCCCCCCCCCCCCCCCCCCCCCACCCCCCCCCCCCCCCCCCCCCCCCCCCCCCCCCCCCCCCCCCCCCCCCCCCCCCCCCCCCCCCCCACCCCCCCCCCCCCCCCCCCCACCCCCCCCCCCACCCCCCCCCCACCCCCCCCCCCCCCACCACCCCACCCCCCCCACACCACCACCACCCTCACCCCCCACACACACGCCAACCCCCACACCCACCATCCCCCCACCTACAACGAACAGCCAAGAAGCACGACAGAGCACTTACCAGCCCCCCCGCCCTCCCCCCCCTTCCCCCCCCCCCGGGCCCCCCACCCCCCCATCCCCCCCCCCTCCACACCCCCCGCGCTCCCCCCCCCCCCCCTCCCCCCCCCCCTTCCCCACCCACACCCCCCCCACCCCCCCCCCCACTCCCCCCCCCCACCCCCCCCCCCCCCCCCCCCCCCCCCCCCCCACCCCCCCCCCCCCACCCCCCCCCCCCCCCCCTCACCCCCCCCCCCCCCCCCCCCCCCCCCCCCAACCCCCCCCCCTCCCCCCCCCCCCCCACCCCCCCCTTCATTTTCCCCCCCCAAAGCCACCGAATCCCGCCCCCCCAAGGACGAAAATGAATTCTTTCCTCTGAAAAAAGGTGGCTAAAAGAGTTTGAGTTGCTGGGGAGCTAAGTTACGAGGACTCAGACTGTAGGGGTGTATGGACCAGAGGTCCTTCTTCTTCAGGTCTCAGGGTTCTGCCTGGGCATGCAGCTAGTTGTTGCACAAATGGCGCGGTTAAGGGCACTCTGCCTCATCTCACGTCGACTGCTGCCTCAGCCTCGGTGCTCTGAAAGCGGTCGGCAATGGGGTGGTCCCCCCAATTTACAGTTGGGAGCAGGGGGCGGTCAAGATGTACATAAAGCCCCTTGCTGGCAGTTTAAACTGGCCCTCACAGTGAATGTCCCAGGGGGCCCCACGTTGTAGTGAAGTGTTATAAAAGGGCACGTTGCATTTTTTGTCCCAAAGGTCTGCCCCTGGTGAGGTTGGGGTGGCCCTGCGGTCTAAGCTTGGACCTCACAAGCATGTCACGCAGGTTCTTGTCCCTCTGAAAAGCAAACAGGGGTGGTTTGGGAAAAGATTTTTTGAGGTCTGGGTCTTGTTGGAGGAGACTAAAGTTTTCACGTAGGATTCTGCAGACTGGTAGGTTGTGAGGATGGTATGGATGACTCCAGCGCGATCCTCATCCTTTTCCCGTTGCTTTTGGTCTCAGGGCTTCGTGCGGCTGGTAGAGCATGCACGCTCAAGTGCTGTCTGCACAATATCTCTGGGTACTGGCGGGCTATGAAGGAAGGTGGACATCCTCTGAGCCTCATTCTCAAGCCCTGCTCTCTACTGCAAATGCGCCTTGAGCCTTTGGAACTGAGAATGGGGTTTATACTTTTTCCTGGTGGAGGATGGGTGGCTGGAGTTGTACGGGATATGCATGTGAGTCAGTGGGCTTGTAAAAGACGGTGGTGGAGAGTTTGGAACGTCTGGGTGGACAGAGATGGAAAGGTCCAGGAAGGAGATAGATTTGGAAATGATATTTCGTGGGTGTATCGGAGGGCAGGGTGGAAGTTGACATGTGTTGGATGAAGTTTAACAAGTCTTCCCTTGGTCCCACGACACACCAAGGCAGTGTCAATATACCGTTTGAACATGGCGGTTGTGTTCCTGTGTAACGGCTGAGAGCTTGCTCCCCCACGAACCCTAAAAAACAAGCATGCAAAGCTGGGTCCCATCTTTGTGCCCATGGCGACCCTCTTGTTGTAGGTAGTGGCGGTCCTCGAGGCAAACGAGTTCGGGGAGAGAAACCAGTTCTGCTGGCGGGGATGGTAGGGAGGTGAAGGTTTTTTGATGTCACTCTTCTCCAAGTAGTGTTTCGCGCCTGAAATCCGTCACTTATGGGGGGATCTGGTGTAAAGTGACACATTATCCATCGTGAAGATGTGTCTCTCCTGCTGTCTTTGGGGAAAAAAGAACCCTCTAACAGTCTCAGATGTCGTTGGTGTATTTTTTTCGTACGTGGGTAGGGGTGCCACTAGGGGTTTGGGGAGAATCTTGTCCAGGACATCAAAAATGTGACTGTGGGGCAAGCGCATGCAGAAACAATGGGACGTCAGGAGTGTCAATTTTGTGAATCTTGGGTAACAGGTGAAGTTTGGTTCTTTAGGTTCACTGTTGATGGCTTTAAAAAGCTTCTGTTGGAAGATGCCCTTTGGGTCTATGGCCGATTTTTATTTTTTTTTCGGATCAGTGTGTTGTCAGACTTGATTGTAGATGTCATAATCTTCTGTAGGAGTCCCTGTCCCCCAAATTGTCTCCTCGCCTCCTCCACATAGAGATCTCTTCGCCATATGTTATGGCCCCCCCCTTTGTCAGCTGGTTTGATGACAACTTTCTGTCCTCTTCTTCAGATCTTTCAATGCTTCAAGTTTGCAGTTGAGAGGTTGGAGGGTCTGAGTGGCCTGGGTTGCAGCTGACAATCTGTTTTTTGCAGGTGGCTATGTAGAAGTCCAGAGCGGGAAAATTTCCCCCCGGATTTTGGTGTCCAGGTGCTTGGTTGTCGGGAAACAGTTTTGCCAAGTCGTCGTGAGAGGTGGCAGGTGCTGGAGAGGATGTGTTTGAAAATGGGCGCTAGACGGAGTCTGCGGAAAAACGTTGGCACAAAACAGACATGCATTCGGTTCGCTGTCGGTTGCAGGGGGACAAACTTCAAGCCTCTCGACAAAAGCGGCGTTGGTCACAGGTAGTTTAAGTCTGGTGGTATAGTCACAACCAGGTTGGGGTCAGAGTTGGAGTCGGGGTGCCGGTTGGATGAGTGGTAGGCATTGATGCAGTCTTAGACTGTGAGCGTTCCATTTTCTGTTGTTTAGTTTTGTTCATAGCTGTGTGTAGTCCTCTGTTGGCTTCCTGAACAGTGCCAATAATGTATCTTGATGTTTGGTAATCCATAAAGGTTTCGGAGCTGTGATCTCATGTGGCTTATCTGGTAAGACGCCCTGATGAACACTGTGTGTAGGATCGGATAGTTTCTGACATTAGCTTCATAGAAGCGTGGTGGGTGATCCTGTGAGCTGCAGCAGATCGCCTATGATCATCACTGGGGATAGGGCTTTTAATACTTGAATCCTTGGGGAACAAAATCCAGTTCGTTTGCGGTGCGTAGAAAGACAATGTGGTTGGTAAACCGTGTTTTGGGGTGAGTGTACTCTTGAGGTATGCCACACCGACACATTGGGGAATTGCTGGAAAGAGTCCTTAGTTTGGCCAAAGCAGTGCCGAAGAAGACTGAAGAGGAAGAAGGCATGATAAAGAGTTGTAGAAGGTAAGGGTTGGGTGCGCAGTCCAAGGTAGCAGGTGAAACAAGGAAGAAACAAAAGTTGACTGCAGGATTCGTTGCAAATGAAAAAATAATAAAGTTTATAAAACCTTTTGGTGGTAGTTGAATCCATTAGTGAGAAGACTGACGTTTCAGCCATAGGCCCGTTGTCAAAGTGAAAAGAAGAGGACAGTGTAGACAGGAAAGCCTATGTGAGATTGGGTGAGAACATTTCATTTAAGATTAAGTTGGACCAGAATAAAGTCACTGATCACTGTTCAGGTGTATTGAGCTCCACAGACACACTGCAGTTCACACAAAGACACCAACACACACCCCCCCCCCCCCCCCCCCCCCTTTCTTCTTTCCCCCCCCCCCCCCTCTTACACCCCCACAAAGCCACATACACACACAGACACCACCACCACCCTGCACCACACAAAAAGGGGAATAAATGGAAATATTCACTATTAGCCTACTGAAAGAAAAGAAACAGAGGCTAAAGAAGGACAGGACAGAGAGATTAAGGCAGAAGGGCCTGGCTCAGCTAGACGTCAGTGACTCTGATGTTCATCCCAGCTGGCTGTGTGGTGCCCAAGCGGCTGATGACAAGGTTCTCCATGTGCTTTCTGTACACACGGTCTCTGGGGTTCTGCCACACTGCTGCTATCTTCGCATGACTGTAGCTGTGATGTGGACCAACAAATGTTGGCCGACTGGGTTTTTGTAGCCCAGCTTCATCGACCTCAGGTGCTCTGAAAAGCGGGGCGGCCAATGAGCGGTTGGTCTCCCAATTATACAGTTGGAGCAGAGGGTGCAGGTCAAGATGTACACTAAGTCCCTAGACTGGCAGTTTAAATGGACCTCACTGTGAATGTGCCAGTGGGTCCCACGACTGTAGTGAAGTGTCTATGAATGGGCACGTCTTGCATTTTTTGTCCCACAAGGTCTGCACCCTGGTGAGGTTGACTGGGTGGCCTGCGGTCTAAGCTTGGACCTCACAAGCTGTCACGCAGGTTCTTGTCCCTCTGAAAAGCAAACAGGGGTGCTTGGTTGGAAAAGATTTGTTTGAGGTCTGGGTCTTGTTGGAGGAGACTTTACGTACGTAAAAGACACCAACGACACTCTGGACTGTTAGGGGTTTCTCTTTCCCGATGACAGCAGGGAGAGACACATCTTCACGATGGATATTGTGTCACTTTACACCAGTACCCCATAGTGACGGATTGCAGGCGCTGAAACACTACTTGGAGAAGAGTGACATCAAACACCTTCAACATCCCTACCATCTCCGCCTAGCAGATACTGGTTCTCTCCCTGAACTCGTTTGCCTTCGGGACCGCTCTACTACAGACAAGAGGGTCGCCATGGGCACAAAGATGGGGACCAGCTTTGCATGCTGTTTGTAGGCTTCGTGGAGGAGCAAGCTCTCAGCCGTTACACAGGAACACAACCGGCACTGTTCAAACGGTATATTGACGACTGCCTTGGTGTGTCGGTGGGACAAGGGAAGACTTGTTAAACTTCATCCACACATGTCTAACTTCCACCTGCCCTCGATTACACCCACGAAATATCATCCAAATCTATCTCCTTCCTGGACCTTTCCATCTCTGTCCACCACGACTGTTCCAAACTCTCCACCACCGTCTTTACAAGCCCACTGACTCACATGCTATCTCCTGTACAACTCCAGCCACCCATCCTCCACCAGGAACAGTATTACCACATTCTCAGTTCCAAAGGCTCAGGGCATTTGCAGTAGAGAGCAGGACTTGAGAATGAGGCTCAGAGGATGTCCACCTTCTTAAGCCGCCAGTACCAGAGGATATTGTGCAGACGCACTTGAGCGTGCATGCTCTACCAGCCGCACAGAAGCCCTGAGACCAAAAGCAACGGGAGAGGATGAGGATCGCGCTGTGGTAGTCATCCCATACTATCCTCACAACCTACCAGTTCTGCAGAATCTACGTGAAAACTTTAGTCTCCTCCAACAAGACCCAGACTCAAACAAATCTTTTCCAAGCCACCCTGTTGCTTTTCAGAGGGACAAGAACCTGCGTGACATGCTTGTGAGGTCCAAGCTTAGACCGCAGGCCACCCAGTCAACCTCACCAGGGTGCAGACCTTGTGGGGACAAAAAATGCAAGACGTGCCCATTCATAGACACTTCAGCTACAGTCGTGGGACCCACTGGCACATTCACTGTGAGGTCCGTTTAAACTGCCAGTTAGGGACTTAGTGTACATCTTGACCTGCACCCTCTGCTCCAAGCTGTTATTGGGGAGACCTACCGCTCATTGGCCGACCGCTTGTCAGAGCACCTGAGGTCGATGAAGCTGGGCTACAACAACCCAGTCGGCCAACATTTTGTTGGTCACATCACAGCTACAGTCATGCGAAGATAGCAGCAGTGTGGCAGAACCCCAGAGACCGTGTGTACAGAAAGCACATGGAGACCTTTGTCATCAGCCGCTTGGGCACCACACAGCCAGCTGGGATGAACATCAGAGTCACTGACGTTAGCTGAGCCAGGGCCCTTCTGCCTTATCTCTGTCCTGTCCTTCTTTAGCCTCTGTTTTTTTTCTTTCAGTAGGCTAATAGTGAATATTTTCCATTTATTCCCCTCCTTTTGTGTGGTGCAGGGTGGTGGTGGTGTCTGTGTGTGTTTGTGGCTTTGTGGGGGTTGTAAGAAGGGGGGGGGGGGGGGAGAAGAAAAGTGGGGGGGGGCGTGTGTGTTGGTGTCTTTGTGTGAACTGCAGTGTGTCTGTGTGAGCTCAATACACCTGAACAGTGATCAGTGACTTTATTCTGGTCCAACTTAATCATTAAATGAAATGTTCTCACCCAATTCTCACATAGGCTTTCCTGTCTACACTGTCCTCTTCTTTTCACTTTGACAACGGGCCTATGGCTTGAAACGTCAGTCTTCTCACTAATGGATTCAACTACCACCAAAAGGTTTTTATAAACTTTATTATTTTTTCATTTTGCAACGAATCCTGCAGTCAACTTTTGTTTCTTCCTTGATTGGTCTTGTACTTGAAAAGGGGGACTCTGGCTTTCGGGTGGGTACAAAGGCGGGTATTCTAGCCGGCAGGTTTTCAAGGAATCAAATTGAACTGACCAAGTTCAAAGGAATTTCATCCGAAATGATCCCGACAACGACATCACAGTCAGATCGGCTGTGAGGGCCCTGTCAGTTCAGATCGGCTGTGAGGGCCCTGTCAGTTGGTCATGGACAGGGGTACAGGCGATGCAACTGCACTTCAAGTTGCCTCACAAAAAGGTGTTCCTGTCTAAAGAACGGATTCCTGTGCAATAGCGCATGCCACCCACGACGAGCATGCAAAAACTGTTAAGACGAAGAACGGTTTGAAAGTTTGAATTTTTGACAGTTTGATTTTTCCTTTGCAAATTCCTTCAAATTTAGAATTTTCTTCATCATTGTTGTGGAAACTGTGTGTGCGTGCGTGCATGTGTGTACTATGATGTATGTGTGTAGTCTGTACACTCTATACTTCCCTGGTGTCTCTATAGGTTCCATGACATTTCAGCGCCAAATAAGATAGAGAGATAGAGAGAGAACTAGCTAAACACATAAACTAGCTGATCACATTTGAACTTGAAATTTAATGATAAATCATCTAAAACCCATGGTATCCATTGAAATCACTAAATCATTATGCGTCGTCTGGTGTCTCTCCATTGTAAAACATTGCCTAGTTGGCCTAAAACATGAACGCAAATGCAAGTCCCTCCATCGTGTCCATGAGAGAACGATTTCCTGTTTTCAGCGCCAGACATTTAAGCGCCGTATATTTGAAATGTTACGCGCTGAAGTGTTCCGCGCTGAAGTGTTCAGCGCTGAAATGTACGACGCTGATAAGACGCCGCGCTGAAATAGTGGCGCTAAATTGGTGGCACTGAAATGATGGCGGTGAAATGACGTGTCACCGTCTCTATACACTCATAAACAATACAAAAGAGAAAAATGAGACCTGGTAATGGTCTGACAATAGACAGAGTACAACCTAGTCATGATCTGACAATAGGTACAGTACAACCAGGTCATGATCTGACAATAGGTACAGTACAACCTGGTCATGATCTGACAATAGAGTACAACCTAGAAATGATCTACCAATAGACAGAGTACAACCAGGTCATGATCTGACAATAGGTACAGTACAACCAGGTCATGATCTGACAATAGGTACAGTACAACCTGGTCATGATCTGACAATAGATAGAGCACAACCTGGTCATGATCTGACAATAGGTACAGTACAACCAGGTCATGATCTGACAAAAGGTAAGAGTACAACCTGGTCATGATCTGACAAAGGTAGAGTACAACCTAGAAATGATCTGACAATAGGCAGAGTACAACCTAGAAATGATCTGACAATAGCTAGAGTACAACCTAGAAATGATCTGACAATAGGTAGAGTACAACCTAGAAATGATCTGACAATAGGTAGAGTACAACCTGGTCATGATCTGACAATAAGCACAGCACAACCTGGTCATGATCTGACAATAGGTAGGGTGCTTTTTACTGCTGGTTGCTGTGTACTCTCTCTGCTTTCTTGTCGCTCGGGATGTTGTGGATGTGTGTGTTTATGTGAAAGGTGTGTGAGTGAGAGAGAGAGAGAGAGAGAGAGAGAGAGAGAGAGAGAGAGTGTGAGTGTGGGAGGGGAGGGGGTGCACATGCGCGAACATGCATGCTTTTCTCTGTGTGTGTACCTGTGTGTGTGTGTGTGTGTGTGTGTGTGTGTGTGTGTGTGTGTGTGTGTGTGTGTGTGTGTGTGTGATTGTGTGTGTTGGGGAGGGGGAATAGGGCTGGGGTAGGTGAAATGGTCTATGAGGAGGGGGGGGGGGGGGACTCTGGGGAGGGAGAGGAGAGAAAAATCTCTTGCTCAATCAATAAATGATCTATCTGTCTACCTATCCCTGTCAACCCTGCTTCCTTTGCTGTTACCCCCACCCCCCACCTCTGTCCCCTCCAAACTGCTTTCCATTCCCACTCATGACTCTTCCTTCACACTCCTTCCTTATTGCCCTCCTACTTCTACCTGTAAACTGGCTCTACACCACGTCCATATCCTCTGTTAAACCTCTTGTCTGACAGGTCCAGCACAGGAACTTTACTTTAAGCTCTAGTTGTTTAAAAACGGCAAGTTACATTCATATTTCATTCATGATCGATATGTGACTCTGCTCCTGTCAGGTTATATTCCTCCGACAAAGACATTAAATGTCAAATCGTGGAAAACTTTTTTCTAATTGGCTGTGGTTTTTAAGACGGACTTTTTATACAAACACACACACACAGACACACCACACAGACACACACGTGTCTATGTATGTGTCGCATGAATGAAACTACTGAAACATCTGTGTTATCATCACTGAAAAACAAACACACAAAATAGAACTAGACACGAAAAAAAAGTACACACAAAACAATACGTGAAGCACAAGTGCTGGTTCTTTTTCACCTTATATGTCAGAAGCTATGGATGTCTAGTTAAAGCACACACTCTCTGTTACATGAGCAACGAACACTGAGATAAGGCAGGTCGAGCGAGAAAACAAGGATCATCACACCATGGAAGGCAAACTACACATCAGTCACACCATGGAAAGCAAACTACACAGTACACATCAGTCACACCATGGAAGGCAAACTACACAGTACACATCAGTCACACCATGGAAGGCAAACTACACAGTACACATCAGTCACACCATGGAAGGCAAACTACACAGTACACATCAGTCACACCATGGAAGGCAAACTACACATCAGTCACACCATGGAAGGCAAACTACACATCAGTAACACCATGGAAGACAAACTACACAGTACACATCAGTCACACCATGGAAAGCAAACTACACATCAATCACACCATGGAAGGCAAACTACACATCAATCACACCATGGAAGGCAAACTACACATCAGTCACACCATGGAAGGCGAACTACACATCAGTCACACCATGGAAAGCAAACTACACATCAGTCACACCATGGAAAGCAAACTACACATCAATCACACCATGGAAGGCAAACTACACATCAATCACACCATGGAAGGCAAACTACACATCAGTCACACCATGGAAAGCAAACTACACATCAGTAACACCATGGAAGACAAACTACACAGTACACATCAGTCACACCATGGAAAGCAAACTACACATCAGTAACACCATGGAAGACAAACTACACAGTACACATCAGTCACACCATGGAAAGCAAACTACACATCAGTAACACCATGGAAGACAAACTACACATCAGTCACAGCCTGGAAGACAAAACTACACAGTACACATCAGTCACACCATGGAAAGCAAACTACACATCAGTAACACCATGGAAGACAAACTACACAGTACACATCAGTCACACCATGGAAAGCAAACTACACATGAGACACACCCTGGAAGGCAAACTACACATCAGTCACACCATGGAAAGCAAACTACACATCAGTCACACCATGGAAAGCAAACTACACATCAGTCACACCATGGAAAGCAAACTACACATGAGACACACCCTGGAAGGCAAACTACACATCAGTCACACCATGGAAAGCAAACTACACATCAGTCACACCATGGAAAGCAAACTACACATCAGTCACACCATGGAAAGCAAACTACACATCAGTCACACCATGGAAAGCAAACTACACATCAGTCACACCATGGAAAGCAAACTACACATCAGTAACACCATGGAAAGCAAACTACACATCAGTCACACCATGGAAAGCAAACTACACATCAGTAACACCATGGAAAGCAAACTACACATCAGTCACACCATGGAAGGCAAACTACACATCAGTCACACCATGGAAAGCAAACTACACATCAGTGAACAACAGCCACCTACATATTAGTTCCTGACGGAGTCTGGCAAAATGACGACGCAGCGCTGTCCCGCCTTCAGGCCAAAGTCTCTGATAGCTTGAATGGCACAGTACATTGCCGAACCACAGCTGCCCCTGGAGGACACAGACACATACAGGGAGATAACTGTACTACAACACTCTCCTGACGGGGACAGAGTGAACGAAACAGAACGGATTCTGTGAAACGCAACATCCAAAAACAACCAAACTGTAAAAGGAAAAAAAAGCAAAAAGAGCATATGTATTTAATCCCCTAATTGTCTCTGATTATACTATCATCAATGTTTAAATTTCACAAAAAGCTTTCTGTACATTGTGATCAGCAACATTTAGTGTCAACATTTTTTTGTAATATCATGCAGGCTGTCATAATATGTACGGTCACAGATAAAAGAAAAGTCTGCACACTGACATACAAAGGCCCACACTAAACACTCAGGTTTCCCTGAAGTCTTATTTCTAATTCCATAACCACAACACCATTACTTCATTAACTTTCAGACCTGGTGTCACGAGTTTGTCACGAGGCTACGACGTTCGACCCACCTAGGGTGGCGGAATTACTTATTTATTTATTGTCGTTGCTGTTGTCGTGTATCCGTCCCTTAGGGTGGCTTGTGGTGCAGTTGCACCTTGGTGTAGTTCAGCTCAACTTCGGTTTGCTTTCTCTCTCTCTCTCTCTAATTCCACCGCCCGTGCTATTCATCCTGCAGTTCACGGGTGGCCGGTACCTTTCTCTCGAACTTTCTGTCTATCGGCCTCTCGCCTGTCTTTTTACCTGTCGCACGTGCTTCGTTTCTTTTAGTTTGAAGTATGCTCACTCTGTGACGCAGCATGGCATGTTGGCCGCCATTGCTGAGGGAGGTTAGCTCTTCACTCGAGCGGAAGATGTCTCTGGGAGCGCCTGCTCCAGTCTTGGTTCTTCACCGGATCATCGAGAGTACAGTCAGTACTTTCAATTCCTGCAGTCGGCCTGTAGGAGGGGGGACATCACTTCTTCTGTTTCCGCATCTTCGCCTCTGTCCTCTCGACTGGACAGAGGGTAGAGAGAGTCGTTTGACCCGCCTCTTCGGGGTCACCCACGGGTAGCTGGTAAGCATCAGTTTCGTGGTCTGTTTGTTTTGGTTTGTTGTTGTTAGCCGGCTTAGTCTTCTCTTTTGCGCAATTTTCTTTTGTTTTCGAAATTGTAAGGAAATATTGTGTGAGACCTTTTCTCTGGTTAATTCAATCTTTAACCTGGCCATTCTAAATTATTTCCAAAATTCTTTCTCCTGTTTATGCATCTGGTGATGCGGTAGTCGGTGGGGAAGGGAGAGAACCTGGTGATTCAGGGTTGGAACTTGCTTGGTCTCGCTCGTCCGCCCCTGTCACATTCGCCGGACTCTTATCTTTCGGCCACCGTCTGTTTGTGTGTGCAAGGAGAACGAGTTTTATGTTCGCGAGCGTGCGTACGCATGATTTGTCGTTTGGATGCGTGGTTGGAGATTTGTGTTGTTTTGAAATGTGGCTATAAAATGTGACAATTACGCCATTGAATTATTATTTGCAAATGTGGTGACAGTTATTAAGCGATGGTCGCTGTGTTGGTTTATTTCCTAAGAAGGGAAAAATGTTAAACGTGAGTGAGAGAAGGGTGAAGATAATTCATATTTGTTTTATAACCTGTTGATTTAATGCAGTCTTTTACCTGCATCGTGTGAGAAGACTTGATTCGATGGGTTTACTGTGTGCGTTTAATAGACTTCCCTCGCCCATCATGCGAGTGGCTGTTAAGATTTGACAGCATGGGTCAGACTGTACTGACAGCGGGGTTCCAGTACCCTTCTTCCTTCCTCCTTCCTTCTTCTTTCCCTCCTTTTCGATCTCCTCCCAGCTACGTCCTCCCCCCTCCGGGGGCTTCACCGGGAGCACGGACTGGATGGTGCCACGTGCTGGTTGAGGCCACGTTCTGGCTGAGACTACGGACTGGATGGTGCCACGTGCTGGTTGAGGCCACGTTCTGGCTGAGACTACGGACTGGATGGTGCCACGCGCTGGTCGAGGCCACGCCCTGGCCGGGACCGCGGACTGGTAGAGGAGCCCGCCGTTTTGACTGACCGGCCCTGACCCCCGTCCAGGACCTCCAGTAACAGCGCCTCGTTTTCCTTTCCCCCTTTCCCCCCCCCCCCCCCCCCCCCCCCTCGGGACGCGCTCTTCACTGCCGGCTTGTGAGTCGAGGGTGTCGGCTTTGAGCGACTCCCTGCGAGAACCGACCCGGCTCGGAGCACCTAGTGCGACAGGGTGCTCCCAGCAGACTTGACAGGGGCAGGGGTGTGGACGCACTCCATGGTGTTAGAAAGGATCGATGCTGGAAATATTTCTTTATAATTGTGTATATGTTATATGTGCTGGAATGCTGTAATTGTGATCGTGTACGTCGTATGGTGAAATATTTATTTATAATCGTGCATGTTGTGGGTGTGGGAGTGCTTGATTGTGATTGTGCGTGTTGTGTGCGTTGGAGTGCTTGATTGTGGTTGTGCATGTTGTGAATGTTGGAATGCTTATTTTGCTGGTGTGAATAAATGGGGTGTTGTATCGTAATCTTTATTGTGTGGTCTCTTGCGGGGCGTGTGAGGTCAGTCACTCCCTTCACTCCCACCTAGGACCGATCCTGTCAGGGCAGACCTCCAGGGGTCGGTCGTGACAATTGTGGGGGCTCGTCCGGGATGTGAAGGGCTCTGGCTGTCTCTCTCGTTTCGCGGAGTACCTGTTTAGTTTTGTCTGTTTTATATATGTTTAGTCAGTTTGTCGTGTTTGTTCGTGGGTGGTTGGCTGGGTGACTCTAGCGTGAAGGGAGTCTTTTGGTGGCCTGAGGGAACATCCGGTCTGACTCGGGAGTCGAGGTGGAGACCGAGGGGAGTCGACCGCGTCCAGACCTCCTTCCGCCGGGTACCTCACGCAGATGCGGCCGTAAGTCTTGCCTTTCTGTTGCCGCTCAGTCTTCCATTCCTGTTTTGTATTTAGCCAGTTCTTGTTTTTTTTTCTCTACCGGGTTATTGAGTACAGGGGGTTGTATCGGACGTTAGTGTCCCTTTGTTTTTTCCTCTCTCCGGATTCCGTCTGCCAGTTTTTTTTTTGTTTTTTTTTCCGGCCAGCCCACCGCACTGTTGCTCGTGCTGTGGAGCGCGGTGTTGCCAGAGTGGGGGCAGCCGGACATAGTTTTTGTTTTTTTTTTTTTTTCGGTGAGCCCCACCGCACTGTTGCTCGTGCTGTAGAGCGCGGTGTTGCCAGAGTGGGAGCAGCCGGAACTTGTCCGCACACACGCACACACACACATACACACATATACACACGCCCCTAAAATATTTTTTTTTTTCTAGTGGAATTGTCTTTCCCCTGTATTTGAAAACCGTAGGATATTGTTGTCATGGCGACGTCCGGCGCTGGGGGTTTGTGGCGACGCGTGCGTCGAAGAAGAAGGGTATTCAAAATGTTACTGTAGTCCCTACTATTAGTACCAGTACTTCGACTACGGTAACTTCTACTTATTCCAGTGCTGTAGCAGGTAGTCCAGTGAGTACTTTTACTACCTCTTCGCTGGGGGGTCTTCCTGTCGAGACCCCGACTGGCACTTCCGCTCGGAAGCGTCAGAGCATAGCGAAGCAACTGTGGGCTTCTGTTGGGTCGCAGAGACCGAAACCTTCTCCTCTCCAGGCTTCCCCTCGTAAGGAGTATGCCCCGGGAGACTTTCCTCATGGTAAAGTCGAGACCCAAGGGACGGGTCAGACGGGTCATCCCCCGTGTCGGGAGTGGTGAACCCCGCCCAGGACATCACCTCCGTCCTGATGTTTCTGGAGCGGCAGCGTAGTGAAGAGGCTGCTAGGCAGGAAGCTCTGCGTAGGGAAGAGGCCAGGCTCCGTAGGGAAGAGCTGGACAGGATGGAGGCTCTGCGCAGAGAGGAGACTGACAGACAGGAAATTCTGCATAGGGAAGAGGCTATTCTGCGCAGAGAGGAGGCTACTAGGCAGGAAGCTCTGCGTAGGGAAGAGCGCAGAGAGGAGGCTGCTAGACAGGAAGCACAGCGTAGGGAAGAGGCTGCTCAGCGTAGAGAGGAGGCTGCCAGACAGGAGGATCAGCGTAGAGAGGAGGCTGCCAGACAGGAGGATCAGCGTAGGGAAGAAGCTGCCCTCCGTAGGGAAGAACTAGACAGGATGGAGGCTCTGCGTAGGGAGGGGATGGAACAACTTCTTTCGCGGTCTCCCGCATCTGTAAGTCAGGGGGTTAATCACCAGGCAGGTGATAGAGTTAGAGGCCCAAAGTTAAAGCTTCCAGAGTTCAGACCTAGTGAGGACATTGATATGTTCCTAGAGCATTTTGACAAGGTTGCTTGTTCATACCAATTGTCTGAGGAACAAAAGGCTATGCACCTTTTTTCTGGATTATCTGGTGCTGCAAGGGAGTGTGTGCTCACTCTAAATGAAGGCGCGTCTTATGCAGACATGCAGTTGGCTCTGCGTAAGCGTTTCCACCTTACCCCAGAGACGTACAGGAGGAAGTTTAGGTCCATGAAGAAGAATAATGACGAGACCTTCGTGCAGTTTGGTGATAGGCTGCGCAAAACGCTAGGGTACTGGCGTCAGTTAGCTAAGTTGGAGCTGGAGGATCTGATCCTCATTGAACAGCTCACCAACACTGTGTCCCCAGAGTTGAGGATCCGGATAGGCGAGACAGCACCTCAGGATTTTGCGGCTGCGATTCACACCGCTGAGGTGTTTGCTGAAGCTCGCAGGGCTTATGGGCATCGCCCAGATACGGAGAGGAAGCCTCCACAGGATTTAGTGGCAATAAGGCGCCAACTGCTAGCGGGGTGAACAAGGCAGGCAGTTCATCGGGGACCTCAGCACCCCGATTTTGTTTTCTTTGTGGTCGTCCCGGCCACATTAGGAAAGATTGCCCTAAAGCCGCTGGTAGTCATGGGGCTAGTCCTTTCCAGCATCCTCGCGCCTCGGCTAACGTGGGGTCCATCCAAGCTTCTGGTGGTACAGAGTGTCCAGTGTTTCTTTCTGTTGTTGGTTCATCCTTGGTCGACACCATCAGGGATTCGGGAGCATCAACACTCTTTGTGGATAAGGATTTAGTTTCCCCTAAGGCCCGGCGGGGCGCCAGTTACGATGTGTGCGGGTTGGAGGCTGGTTTTACCTCCACCCGTCCTTCACTACTCGTTTCTATCTCCACCCCCTACTTCTGTGGCGAAGTATGGGCCATCGCGGTGGAGCGACCTCTGTATTCCCTTATCATAGGAATACTATCACCTTCGCAGACGGACGCAGTCAGTCCGTGTCTATGGATTTGCCCGTACAGGCGTGTGTGGGAGTCACCACACGCGCCAAAGCTAAGAAGCAGGAACAGGAATTGCGTCCCGTTCTTCAGCGATCTCTGACGAGGTTCTGGCAAGGGCCGATCCTGCTAGCATTATCCGTCTTCAGGCCAGGGACTTGGATGTCCAACGCCTACGACAACTTGTGGATCGTCCCACTCAGTCGGCCCGACACGCCAAGGTGAGCTTCAAGCTCCACAAGGGGATCCTCTTTAGGGTTTTCACTCAGGCAGATCGTGTGGCCAAACAGCTTGTTGTTCCCCAAAGCTTGAGAGAGTCTGTTCTCGGCAGGCCCACGATTCCCCCATGGCAGGTCATATAGGCTCCAAGCGGACTCTCGATCGAGTAAGACAGGACTTCTTCTGGCCAGGGATGAACTCACAGGTTAGGCAGTACTGCCGCAGTTGCGATGTCTGCCAACGGACAACGCCTAAGGGTCGCTTGAAGCGTGTTCCCTTAGGGTCAGTGCCTCTGGTTGGGGAGCCCTTCAGCAAGGTTGGGGTCGACCTGGTGAGACCCATTAATCCTCCATCCGATCGCGGTCACCGCTACACTTCGGTAGTGGTAGAATCTGCGAGTCAGTACCCAGAGGCTGCCCCGCTTAGGACTATCGATACCCTACTATTGCTGAGGCTCTCCGGCAGATTTGGACACGCACTGGCGTGCCCAAGAAGAAGTACGGCCGGAAGTTTGTACTGGAGAGCGATCATCATCCTCTCCAGTGCTTGGACCGGATCCGGCCAGTCAGTCGTCGACTCATGAGTTAGGCAGTGGAGCTGCAGAGTCATGCGTTCACTTTCCGTCATATCAAGGGTTCCTGTAATACGGATGCTGACTATCTTAGCCGAGCTCCGTAGTCAGCACATTGGAAAATCGGTCAGAGGGACACTTCCCCTCAACCAGGGTTATATCCCCTTTTGGTCTCTGTATCAGGTGTAGTGACAGTTTTCACTTCAGTGATGTTAACGGTAGTGAATCACCAATGGTTCGGATTGTTACTTTCATGGTTGGAAGGTTTGCTTAGTTGTTTGATAAATGTAGTATTATGTATTTCCCTGTGTGATTCTATCGTGGAATGTTTGTATTGGATTCATCGTACTCTGTCGATCACAGAGAGTTGGGTTCGGTCCCATTGTTGTGAATTTGCACATGCGTCAAGGTTCAAAGGAGCACTGTATCTCAGAGAAACAGATGCTTTTAGAAGGGGGGTTTGTCACGAGTTGTCACGAGGCCTACGACGTTCGACCCACCTAGGGTGGCGGAATTACTTATTTATTTATTGTCGTTGCTGTTGTCGTGTATCCGTCCCTTAGGGTGGCTTGTGGTGCAGTTGCACCTTGGTGTAGTTCAGCTCAACTTCGGTTTGCTTTCTCTCTCTCTCTCTCTAATTCCACCGCCCGTGCTATTCATCCTGCAGGTTCACGGGTGGCCGGTACCTTTCTCTCGAACTTTCTGTCTATCGGCCTCTCGCCTGTCTTTTTACCTGTCGCACGTGCTTCGTTTCTTTTAGTTTGAAGTATGCTCACTCTGTGACGCAGCATGGCATGTTGGCCGCCATTGCTGAGGGAGGTTAGCTCTTCACTCGAGCGGAAGATGTCTCTGGGAGCGCCTGCTCCAGTCTTGGTTCTTCACCGGATCATCGAGAGTACAGTCAGTACTTTCAATTCCTGCAGTCGGCCTGTAGGAGGGGGACATCACTTCTTCTGTTTCCGCATCTTCGCCTCTGTCCTCTCGACTGGACAGAGGGTAGAGAGAGTCGTTTGACCCGCCTCTTCGGGGTCACCCACGGGTAGCTGGTAAGCATCAGTTTCGTGGTCTGTTTGTTTTGGTTTGTTGTTGTTAGCCGGCTTAGTCTTCTCTTTTGCGCAATTTTCTTTTGTTTTCGAAATTGTAAGAGAAATATTGTGTGAGACCTTTTCTCTGGTTAATTCAATCTTTAACCTGGCCATTCTAAATTATTTCCAAAATTCTTTCTCCTGTTTATGCATCTGGTGATGCGGTAGTCGGTGGGGAGGGAGAGAACCTGGTGATTCAGGGTTGGAACTTGCTTGGTCTCGCTCGTCCGCCCCTGTCACATTCGCCGGACTCTTATCTTTCGGCCACCGTCTGTTTGTGTGTGCAAGGAGAACGAGTTTTATGTTCGCGAGCGTGCGTACGCATGATTTGTCGTTTGGATGCGTGGTTGGAGATTTGTGTTGTTTTGAAATGTGGCTATAAAATGTGACAATTACGCCATTGAATTATTATTTGCAAATGTGGTGACAGTTATTAAGCGATGGTCGCTGTGTTGGTTTATTTCCTAAGAAGGGAAAAATGTTAAACGTGAGTGAGAGAAGGGTGAAGATAATTCATATTTGTTTTATAACCTGTTGATTTAATGCAGTCTTTTACCTGCATCGTGTGAGAAGACTTGATTCGATGGGTTTACTGTGTGCGTTTAATAGACTTCCCCTCGCCCATCATGCGAGTGGCTGTTAAGATTTGACAGCATGGGTCAGACTGTACTGACAGCGGGGTTCCAGTACCCTTCTTCCTTCCTCCTTCCTTCCCTCCTTTTCGACTCTCCTCCCAGCTACGTCCTCCCCCCTCCGGGGGCTTCACCGGGAGCACGGACTGGATGGTGCCACGTGCTGGTTGAGGCCACGTTCTGGCTGAGACTACGGACTGGATGGTGCCACGTGCTGGTTGAGGCCACGTTCTGGCTGAGACTACGGACTGGATGGTGCCACGCGCTGGTCGAGGCCACGCCCTGGCCGGGACCGCGGACTGGTAGAGGAGCCCGCCGTTTTGACTGACCGGACCTGACCCCGTCCAGGACCTCCAGTAACAGCGCCTCGTTTTCCTTTCCCCCCCCCCTCCGGGACGCGCTCTTCACTGCGGCTTGTGAGTCGAGGGTGTCGGCTTTGAGCGACTCCCTGCGAGAACCGACCCGGCTCGGAGCACCTAGTGCGACAGGGTGCTCCCAGCAGACTTGACAGGGGCAGGGGTGTGGACGCACTCCATGGTGTTAGAAAGGATCGATGCTGGAAATATTTCTTTATAATTGTGTATATGTTATATGTGCTGGAATGCTGTAATTGTGATCGTGTACGTCGTATGGTGAAATATTTATTTATAATCGTGCATGTTGTGGGTGTGGGAGTGCTTGATTGTGATTGTGCGTGTTGTGTGCGTTGGAGTGCTTGATTGTGGTTGTGCATGTTGTGAATGTTGGAATGCTTATTTTGCTGGTGTGAATAAATGGGGTGTTGTATCGTAATCTTTATTGTGTGGTCTCTTGCGGGGCGTGTGAGGTCAGTCACTCCCTTCACTCCCACCTAGACCGATCCTGTCAGGGCAGACCTCCAGGGGTCGGTCGTGACACCTGGAAAATTACTTTTTTCAAATGTCAGTACTTCCCATGATTTCCATGACCTATACAGACCCTGCCTAATGCACAAGTAAACAGAATCCCGGGTAGAATTGGGTAAGAACATTTGATTTTAAAACGAACCACGGCTATTTTTCCATTCCCTTCTTCCTGTCATTCTGCCCCTGCGTCCCCTTCTTTTCCCCCTTAAACAGTCAATGAAAACAAGGAATTTGTGGAGATATTTGAAGAGAACAAAAATCAGAAAAATCAACAGTGGTCTGAAATATGCATCTTTTGTAAAAGACAGACGGCCAGGGTAGCCACATGAAACAGTGCATGCAATGAATGGCAACAGAAGAAGACATGACACTGAACCAGCGTCAACAGAGCTTACCACACAGAAGTCCTTCTTCTTTGATCAATCGTCGGGACATGCGGAATGATTCCTTGTCCTTTGACTTGTACCATCTGTCCACGTACTACACAGACACATATCAAAGCCATGTACACATTTTCTGTCCTTCGACTTGTACCATCTGTCCACGTACTACACAGACACATATCAAAGCCATGTACACATTTTCTGTCCTTCGACTTGTACCATCTGTCCACGTACTACACAGACACATATCAAAGCCATGTACACATTTTCTGTCCTTCGACTTGTACCATCTATCCAAAAACTACACAGACACATGTCAAAGCCATGAACACATTTTCTGTCCTTCGACTTGTACCATCTGTCCACAAACTACACAGACGCATGTCAAAGCCATGTACGCATTTTCTAACTAATCAAACACAATTACAGTGGGACACTTATAATTGAGCAGGAGCTAAAACAAAGAGACAGGCATGAAATTGACAAGCATGAGATGTTGCCAAGGGCAGAGCGGAGGATGGAAGACATTATGTCCATGACCCTGAGTGGTGCCTGTTGCAAAGACTCTCTCTCTCTCTCTCTCTCTCTCTCTCTCTTTCTCTCTCTCTCTCTCTCTCTCTCTCTCTCTCTCTTTCTCTCTCTCTCTCTCAGATGGTGCAGCATCTGCATGCTGAGAGTCAGCTATCAGAAATCAGAGGCTGACTATGATGTTCATCAACAGGGCATATGCCACTTCAAAATAGGGTTCCAAATAGTATATGTGTACACACACACACACACACGCACGCGCGCGTGCACGCACGCACGCACGCACACACACACACACACACACACACACACACACACACACACACACAGAAACTTTCAAAAACAACACATACACATTGTCATGTACAAGCAGAAACTCACTTTAACACTTCTAATTTTACAGTTCTAGAACTAAACATTAAGACAGTAGATGATCTAGCTTCTCAAACTTAAGTCAAACACGCCTCATTTCTAATCTAAAGGACCAGGGTTTCTCAAAACAAACGTTTTCTTGGTGGTGATTTTCATTTTCATTTTGGTTTTATCTGAACAATCCAGAAACTGCTGGACATGCCGTATCACTCTTTGACAAATCCCGCCTTCCCCACCCCTTCCCCCTCACACCCACACTCCCCCACTCTTCCTCAGCACACAGTATTCATCAGCTCCCAATGCCCTGACACCCCCTCCACCATCCCTGAAAAAAAAGACTCCCAAATCACCTTTCACATTATCGGTAATGTGTTGTAGAAGTTCAACATCAGAACAGATGTTTCTGTATGAAATCTGAATGCAAGCCCTTAGGAGAGTGTGTCAGTATAACACTGCACTATGCATAGATTTAAGTATCCCTGTGACAATCTAGTGATCAAAATATGTCTCTATAACTGTCCCCCAAACATCCACCCTCAAAAATAACAAACAAATTTTTTCCCCACATATGTTTTTGCATACTGATCACAGCCGATTTTTTGTCAGGATTATTTCAAGGACGACAGCTCTTTAACCATGCATTCTGTGCATATGTTCATATGCGCTCTAAGTGCATGATGTGGACTGGACCTCATCTCACCTGTCACTGCAACCGCCTGTACACCAACACATGCTGCAGTAAGGTCTTTGTTTTGACCTGTAACTGCACTGACCTTTACATGAATCCATGCTGCAGAAAGGACCTTTTCTTAACCTAGTCACTGCAAGGCCACACATGGACAAATGGAAGGGCCTTGCCTTAACCTGTCACTGCATGGCCACACATGGACAAATGGAAGGGCCTTGCCTTAACCTGTCACTGCATGGCCACACATGGACAAATGGAAGGGCCTTGCCTTAACCTGTCACTGCATGGCCAGCCGCCACACATGGACAAATGGAAGGGCCTTGCCTTAACCTGTCACTGCATGGCCACACATGGACAAATGGAAGGGCCTTGCCTTAACCTGTCACTGCATGGCCACACATGGACAAATGGAAGGGCCTTGCCTGTCACTGCATGGCCACACATGAACAAATGGAAGGGCCTTGCCTTAACCTGTCACTGCATCATGGCCACACATGGACAAATGGAAGGGCCTTGCCTTAACCTGTCACTGCATCATGGCCACACACAGACAAATGGAAGGGCCTTGCCTTAACCTCTCACTGCATGGCCACACATGGACAAATGAAAGGGCCTTGCCATAACCTCTCACTGCATGGCCACACACAGACAAATGGAAGGGCCTTGCCATAACCTCTCACTGCAAGGCCACACACAGACAAATGGAAGGGCCTTGCCTTAACCTGTCACTGCATGGCCACACATGGACAAATGGAAGGGCCTTGCCTTAACCTGTCACTGCATGGCCACACGCAGACAAATGGAAGGGTCTTGCCTTAACCTGTCACTGCATGGCACACATGGACAAATGGAAGGGCCTTGCCTTAACCTGTCACCGCATGGCCACACATGGACAAATGGAAGGGCCTTGCCTTAACCTGTCACCGCGTGGCCACACATGGACAAATGGAAGGGCCTTGCCTTAACCTGTCACTGCATGGCCATACATGGACAAATAGAAGGGCCTTGCCTTAACCTCTCACTGCATGGCCACACGTAGACAAATGGAAGGGCCTTGCCTTAACCTGTCACTGCATGGCCACACGCAGACAAATGGAAGGGCCTTGCCCCTTAACCTGTCACTGCATGGCCACACGCAGACAAATGGAAGGGCCTTGCCCCTTAACCTGTCACTGCATGGCCACACGTAGACAAATGGAAGGGCCTTGCATTAACCTCTCACGGCAAGGCCTGCACCCAAACAAACGTTGCAGAAAGGCTTTTCTTGACTTGCCATTACATAGGCCTTCACATGAACATGTGTGCCAAAACACAAACAGCACATCAGACCACATGAACATCTCTTAACATGAAGAGTTCAGAAAAGAAACCTGGATAGGAAGAGCCATGTAACAACATTTCATTCAACAGCCTTGCTCAAGCTATCACCCCAGAGAACTGTCGAGATAATGGAGATGGAGATGAAGACAAACAAAAAAAATGGATTGACAACAGTGCAGAGTGCAAAGGAAAACCATCTGCAGAGACCCACCAATCAGCACACAACTGACGGAGCTTGACGTACCTGATGAACTGTTCTTCAGTGTGATGTCCAAAGGACTCCACATGGGGTTAAGGCAGGAAAAGACGAAGAAGGAAAAGGTTCTAATATATCTCAATTGACCAGCCGCCGTGGTGAAGTGGTTAGCGTTGCGGACTCCCGGCTGGGAGGTCGTGGGTTCGAATCCCATCAGAGTCATGTGGGTTTTTTCTGCCCGACCGGCTCCTACCCAGAGTTGAGTTTGCTGCGGACTCAGTTGGGAAGACTGGGACCACACAGTCGAGTTTCATCCACTTAATGGATGCGTTTCTGAGAGTGTTGCTCAAATTTCATGACCAATACTGCAGGTGCCTGTATCTCTCGGGCCTGGTTGACGCCAGGATATATTATGAAAGGAAGCGTAGAGTACAGCCCTGTCATGTAGTCTCAGACCGAAATGGAAATCCGTAGCATCATCTTAATCATCCTCATTCCCATTGATCAGCATTAAAAAAAATGTCTCAAATTCTGTGGCCCTTCATGCCCTGCTCTCATGGTGACCTCAATTTCGATGTCTTCTCCACGTCTGTGGCCTTGGTTTGCTTCTGTCGGGGTCACCGGTATCGGCGAGTCAATGGGGGCTGTCGTTGGACGGACGTGGTGGCGCCCTCCGGAGGGAGAGCTCACTCACGCCGGCTCCGCGACTAAGCAATTATTGTCGTCAGTAGGGGGCTTAGTAGGTGGTGTCCTGCGTATGTTAGATCAGAACTGGCGCCACTGAACACCACCGAAGTGACTCGGCAGCAGTGCAGTGTCTCCTCCGGTGGGTTGCCTCTTGACGACTTGACATTGACTGCTCCCTGTGGATTGCTGGTGCCGGGGCTGCGGCGGGGCCAGCCGGGCTATGGCTGTGGACGGGGTATCGGAATGAGCGGCGTGGGTGCACTGCCTCTGAGGTAGCGCAGAGGTTGGGACAGCAAAAAAAAAAAAAAATCTCAATTGAAGGCTGGATATGCTGAGAACAGTAGGAGCTACATCTGTACCCCTTGCTTGAAAGCTGAAGCCCTGATGTAAGGCCAAGCTTGAGGTAACCTGACTTGACCCAGTGAAGACAAAGTACATCTGTGACAGCAACAGCCCCTTCGGAGTGGATACATCCATTGCGAAAGGACAAAACATGGAACATCGCTGTCAAATTTATTCATAACTGAAATAAATCAAACCTCTTCATTCAAAAGGACATCTTGTGACCCAAAAAAAAATCATTTGTAACTTAGAACCTAATTTTACTGTCTTCAGTAATGTCAATATCGACAGTCAATATTCACACATGTAACAGCTGTGCACAGATGACAATTCTTTTTGTCCTGCTTTGTGACCATATGGAAGCAAATGTTCTTTCCTTTTTCCCTCTTTCCTTTTCTTTTCCTGGGAGAAGAGTCTCTATTTGATGAACAGAGTCTCTCTGCCACTCAAAGGATGAAAGATAGAGCAGAAAGGGGGGAGGAGGAGGACTGTTCAGCGATAGGACTTGATTGAAGAATTTTAGTTTACATGACTTCTAGTGGTCCAAGACAGTCAAAAACCAAGCGTAGACTACCTTGGCAACAACTTTCAGTTTTATTTTCTTTGACAGCATGGTTTGGAATAGACTGTCAGAGTTAGCTCCCTTGAAAAGAAGGGGTCTTCCCATTAAGGCCCTGTACCATATGGGTCTAGTACTACTTGGGGCCCAAATCATTTGAGCCCAGCATGATCAGGGCCTGGTTCCATCAAGGCCCCAACTGCTATATATGGACCCAAACCAACAGGGTCCAGATCCATCACACAATTGTGACCCAACTCAAATAGGACCCAGTGGCTATAGGGCCTATGAACAGTAGGTTCCAGTGCAGATTAGTAACAACTTGTTCCTCTCTGGTATGATACATAGAGAGACTGAGAGCAAGAGAGAGGGAGGGAGAGAGAGAGGGGGGGGGGGAGGAGGAGGAGGAGAGGAAGAGGAAAAGGAGAGGAGGTGGAGGAGGGAGAGACAGAGACAGACAAAAGACAGAGAGACAGAGAAAGAGATGGACAGACAGGCAGACAGAGACAGACAGAAAGAGAAAGAGACAGAGAACGCAAAGTCAGACAAGTGGAGAGACCAAAAGATAGAATGAGACCAGACAAGTTGGTTGATGGAGAATGAGACTGACAAAGACTAAGTCAGAGACAGGGAGGAATGGAGGGAAGGAGGGGAGAGAGAGAAAGAGAGAGAAGGAAAGAGAGAGAGAGAGAGAGATGGGGAGAGAGAGGGACCATGCAGAAATACTCTATCCTCACCCTCTTTTTCTTTGCACCCGTTTCTACCCCTTCAAAATGTTCTTTCTCTCTAACAGTCTTGTTTCTGTGTTTCTTTTTGTGTCTCTTCCCCTCATCAGATGAGCAAATGGAAGAGTAAATGTCCTGGTCTCTAATTGTGCTGTGCCCTATTGGCAGTGGGCCCTGTCAGAACTAGGCTCTATATGGTTCATGCCCCCCTGGAAATGGGCCCTATCAGAACTAGGCTCTATATGGTTCTTTACCCCACTGGAAATGGGCCCTATCAGAACTAGGCTCTATATGGTTCTATGCCCCCTTGGAAATGGGCCCTATCAGAACTAGGCTCTATATGGTTCTTTACCCCACTGGAAATGGGCCCTATCAGAACTAGGCTCTGTATGGTTCTATGCCCCCTTGGAAATGGGCCCTATCAGAACTAGGCTCTATATGGTTCTATGCACCATTGGAAATAGGCCCAATCAGAACTAGGCTCTATTGGTTCTATGCTCCATTGGAAATGGGCCCTATTAGAACTAGGTTCTATGCCCTACAGGGTGTTGGCCCGATCAGAACTAGGCTCTATTGGTTCTGGGCCCAACTGATAATAAGCCTTATCATAACACTTCTCTAAAGGTTCTGGGCCCTATCAGAACTAGGCTCTATTGGTTCTATGCCCTATAGGTAATGGGCCCAATCAGAACTAGGCCCTAGAGGGACTGGTACTTCATGGACTGACTGTGAGGTTGATTCCCATGTGTTCCAGTTCCCATAAAGTTCCGTTCAGATCCAGTTCCAAAAGGGTACAGCCCTGAGATGTAATGGCAACTCAGTCATACTAGAAGGGTGATTCCACTAGGTCCAAAAACTATTGAGGGAGGGCAAGACTGGGCCTTACTGTAACTGAGTCCTACTACTACTGTATCCATTAGCATTCTCAGTGCCGTAGAGCAATAAGCTATGTTCTTGCTGCTTTGAATCATTTCAGTGATGCAAGTCCATAAAAAAAAGCATAATTTAATGCTGCTCTGCCGACACCAAATTCATTAGGACAAGGTGCCAATTTGACTGAAAATGTTTTGGTTATTTTCACAAGCAATCAGTCCAGCGTCTGATGTTAAACACTCAGATGATCCCTGTGTAGATGAAAAGAGATCATTTTGTCATCGACCTGATAGGGGGGGGGGGGGGGGGGGGGGGGGGGGGTATGAGACCATTTTCCGATAGTAAGTTATGCAAAAGAATTCTGTTGAAAAGGACGTACATGTGGATGAATGAAGCCCATCAAAAGTGTATTGTTTTTGTTTTGTCTTTAACAGCTGCAAATTTTAAAAAAAACTATTAATGTGTAATCACTTCTTTATTATGAACTTGAAGTTTCCTTTTTTCAATCTGTAAAAGTGCACTTGTGAAATCTTTCTAGAAATATTCTTTAATGCCCTTGTACATTTATCTAGTAATTTTTTTTTCTCCTTATTTACGTCTGAAATCAAATAGTTTCAACTGACTCTAAAACTGAAGGACACACATCAAATGCATTTACTAGATCTACCTGATGAAACTTTTTGCCCCTGAAAGCAATGGCCTTTCTGGAATAATAAAGAAGCTTACTTAAAGTTAATAATACCAATAACAATGCAGTAAATTCACACACAGCTGCTATTCTTACAACAATAAAGCTGACCATTAAATGAAGCTGAGGGAGGAAAACATGACACTCAAGGGAATGCAACGTACACAGACCAGAAACCAACTTCCATCCAATTTCTCCAAGAGTTTTTGAGAGAGTTTCTTGTAACCAGCTTGCACGATGCCGCGCACAATCGGTAAAACAATGGCATAAAACAAGCGAGTTATGTACAACACTGATTTTAAACTAAAATCGAACGTTTTCGCTACTGCAAAGAAAGCTGCCAGACTTATTTCGAGAGAATCCATTTTGCTATGGAAGCAAATCGGTATCAGCAGACGACTCGACTCTAGCAGACGACACCGTAAAAGTGAAAACAAGGCCGAAGGTCAGAGACCTGGGGAGTGGATTTTGTTTGCTTTTCCTTTCACAAATTAAGCAGCTCTTTTATGTTTTCAAACAAATCAACACACTCGTAATGTCTTCATCTTGATTGCTTATTGTCAAATTTCAGTCTACTCCAAGCGCTTGTAACATCAGCAGAAAACTATCAGAGGACTATTTTGTTCTACGCGTAGACACACCGGTTGAGTTCGACGTAAGCCAAGGTAGGCTAGGCCCTAGCAGACGAACGTGAAACAGAACTGCCCACTGGGCATGGCTTAGAGTTATTAACACGACTTTGAGACGGTCCCCGACACCTTTTTCATTCACGGCAAACATTTTGCGATTTGCTTTGTTTTTAATGATGATCAGACTCCCAGCGTGCCACACGAAAAAAACAAAACAAAGCATGTTTCTATGGACGTAAAATGACATCCAATCCACCTTATTAAATTATTTCCAGTTAAGAGATCGCTGACCACTGGAGATCGCCGACCGCTGGATATCGCAGTTCACTGCTATCATTCAGCGGGGAGAGAGCAAGGCCGTCACACTAAACTGACAAGCTGGGAGATTGGGTCTGTTGTTGGAGCTTGGCTCACATCGCCAAACGAGTAGATTTCTCATTGCAGATTTCTTTCTTGTGCGCGCGCACATGTGTGTGTGCGAGTGTGGGTGTGGGTGTGTGCGCGTTCGTTCGTGCGCTTGCAGCCGCACGTCATGCACATTTTGCTAAGACTTCGAGATAAATAACATATTTGTAAAACACACCCCAAAAAAATACAATGCCACTCTTCTAATTTACGGCCACGTAAGATAAGATAAGATAATGTTGCTTATAGCCCAGCCGACCGCAAAGGGCCACATCAGGGCTGTTACGGCCATGTGGCCTTTTCAAGAGAAAAAAAACCAAAAACAATGCCACTACAATGCCGTTGCCAAAGATGGACATCACGTAGTTGCATTGTTTTCGGGGTTTTTTCTCTTGAAAAAGGCCACGTGGCCGAAAATTATATGAGTGGCATTGTGATTTTCTATACTGTTTTCTTCCCTTTGGAGGACTATTGCTTTTGTTTCTGATTTTAAATTTTTTTTTTAAATTGCTCTTCTTTTTTCTTTTTTTTTCTCTAAAGTTTTGTGACACAAGGTGGGTAAAAAAGTTACGGAAGACAACTGAGGAGATGAGACGAAAAAGTGAAATTAAAAACAATAGTCAGGAACTGTGTCTGGTGGTTTCATGTGTGTTAATTTGTGAAGAGAATGTCGAAGGAAAACACACATCGCTTGTGGAAGTTTCAAAAAAAAAAAAAAAAAATTAAAAAACTGAATGATTTTAGAGCCTTGTGCCCTGGCCCACCTAGTGATGGAAACTGCGCACCATGCAAGCCACACGTGTAATATTAGATAGCCTAACACAAGATGACTGGTTTATCTCCTGTTGGACGGTCAGTTGAATCAGAGGTCAAACTCATCCCACAACGTCACACAGAGGCTCTGGCGAGGCCGCTGGCCTCAATGTGTGTTTGATTTTACACGGGAAACGTCAAAAGTTAATGTAAAGGCCATGACTTGCCTATGACAGGCTTGGTGGACCTTCAGACAAGATGTCAACAGAAATGAAAAGAGACTAAGGAATGAAGAAGAGTAATATTCTTCAGATAAAAATACTTTCAAAAAATTATTTCTTCTTCTTATTTTTTTTTCCTGGACCTTCTTCATCGGATAGTGCTTGGGCTGGTAGTCTTCTTTTCCTTTTTTTTTTTTTTTTTTTTTTTTGAGAGGAGTAGAGACACAAAGTCTTCAAGAGGTTGGGGAGGTAAGCAACATTTTGTGGTTGGCTGAAGCTGAAACTGGGAAAGAAACTTACAGGTCTGTGGAGACCAGGGAACTCTGTTTAAAAAAGAAAAAAAAATATGTGGCACTGATGCCACCCAAATTTCATGTGGCACTGTTGATGCCCAAATTATGTGTAGCACTGCTGACACCCAAATTTTATGTGGCACCGTCTATGCCCAAATGTTGTGTGGCACTGATGATGCCCAAATTATGTGTAGCACTGCTGACACACAAATTTTATGTGGCACCGTCTATGCCCAAATGTTGTGTGGCACTGATGATGCCCAAATTTTGTGTGGCACTGATGATGCCCAAATTTCATGTGGCACTGTTGATGCCCAAATTTCATGTGGTGCTGTTGATGCCCAAATTTCATGTGGTGCTGTTGATGCCCAAATTTCATGTGGCACAGTTGACACCCAAATTTTGTGTGGCACCGATAATGCCCAAATTTCATGTGGCACTGTTGATGACCAAATTTCATGTGGCACTGTTGATGCCCAAATTTCATGTGGCACTGTTGACACCCAAATTTCATGTGGCACTGTTGATGCCCAAATTTTGTGTGGCACTGTTGACACCCAAATTTTGTGTGGCACCGATGACGCCCAAATTTCATGTGGCACTGTTGATGTCCAAATTTCTTGGCATTGACCAATTATGTGGCACTGTTGATGCCCAAATTTCATGTGGCACTGTGAGCCCAAATTTCATGTGGCACTGTTGATGTCCAAATTTCATGTGGCACTGTTGATGCCCAAATTTTGTGTGGCACTGTTGATGCCCAAATTTTGTGTGGCACTGTTGATGCCCAAATTTTGTGTGGCACTGTTGATGCCCAAATTTTGTGTGGCACTGCAGATGCTTGAAAGGTATTTTCGAGTCCATGTTGACCTGTTAACGTCTTAAATTGTACACATTTTTGTATGATTATGTGAGGTCATAGTGGAAAGAATTTAAAGTAAGTAATAATGTTAGAGTTTAGTTACTGATTAAAAAGGGAACTCTCTTTTGTACGACTGGTTGGTTGTTGACGTGGCATGAGTGAGTCTGACAAGAATATAGTGATTGTAAATCGAAAGGAGTGCTCCAAATCCTCTGTTGAGAGGAGGTGGGAGGGGGGGGTGATGAAGTGCAACAGGCAAAAACATTTGTAGGAAAGTAGTGAAGTTGACGGGGTGAGCCTGTGCACCTTGGGAGCAAAGGGGGAAACAGGCTGATGGCCAGCCGTTCAATCCAAATGAAAACAACCTTGACCCTTCCAACCCTTCTGAGTTCACAGCCTCCAACCTCTCCTGCCTGGGCAGATTGGGCTGATCTGCTTGTACAGACGAGATACTTCACTTACAGTCAGTGATCTCAAAAACTATTCCTACCAAGATTTCAGTGATCTCAAAAACTATTTCTCTACCAAGATTTCAGTGATTTCAAAAACTATTTCTACCAAGATTTCAGTGATCTCAAAAACTATTTATATCAAGATTACCATGTGATTGTACTACAACATACTACAATTTCATGTAATATGATGTGCTTTTGGACTTAACTGAAAAAAAGAGAGCGACAGAAATGTCTTACCATTTCATTAATGGATGGTCTGGGTTCTTCATGTGAACTCTTTAAGTATGTGGAAACTATTCAACCAAGATGTGAAATAGTCTACATTGTTGAGTGGAAACTATTCAACCAAGATGCAAAATAGTCCACATTGTTAAAACAAAACAAATTTCTTGGCAACATACTAAAATTCCATTAAATATTATTGTGCGAGTCATCTGAATGTTCTCGATTCTTTCAGCAAATTAAGGGTAATTTTGCCGATGTTGAGATTAGTTTCCTTGCGTCCTTCAAGGGGGCGAACCCTGGCATCACTGGTGGGGGTACCCCGAGTGGGATGCTTAAAGAGGGGGAGTAACTGGGAAGTAATTTGCATGTCCAGGGGGTACTAACAAGTACACATCGACCTGTCGGTCCTGGGTGAGGAAGGCATCCAGCCTCCACCAACAGCTGTTCATTGGGTTCTCCAGCGAGCTTGAGGAGAGGCAATCGTGACAGGTGATCGTTGCAGCACAGTGACCGTTGGCCTGCAGGTGACCATTCAGCCGTGCTTGTCCTGAGGGATGAACACCTTCAGGAAGGCTTCAACCTATTAGGTTACTAAACACTTGAAGCATCGGTCGTGGTTTGTGGAGAACTCTGGGCTGTTAGTGCAATGGGTAGTTCAGGGAATCAAACATGACTTAGAATTGGATGATATGCATTATCCACTAATTTCCCAACTCTTTATTGTCCTTGTGTAGGGATGCACTAGTGATTCCATTGGTTGAACCAACATGATTCAGAGATTCATCGGTTGAATCTCTCAGTTGTTGGTGCTAGTCATTGTGTGGTGTGTGTGTGTGTGTGTGTGTGTGTGTGTGTGTGTGTGTGTGTGTGTGTAGGTGACTAATGATTCCATTGGCTGAATCAAAATAATTCAGAGAATTATTGGTGTAAATCGTTGTGGTGTGTGTGTGTGCCAGCGATTCCATTGGTGAACCAGTATAACTCAGGTTCTCTTTATTTGAGAATGGTTAGGCTCGGAAAACTGGGAAAAGTATGACTCGCTTGGCGAAAGTGAACTCATCCTATCTTGAAGAGGGCTTAGGAAAACACAGCAAGGAAGACTTTACGTCAAGCGGAGGTTTGCTGTCACCTCAAAGCCAACGACAGTCGAGAATTGTCTCCTGGGTGGGGATGTAAGACAGTGGAGATTTGCTGTAGCCTCAGAACCAATGACAGGAGATAATGCACGATGTGTTAACCTGTTGGGGCCTAGACAGGGAGCTGCCAGCCAACAGTGGGGTGTCTGCAGCAACAGAAGACCTGGGCTGGAGAGGCCGACAGGAGTCCTTTCTCTGGACAGGGTGAAGTGCAGCGGAGTCCAGGAGACTCGGTCCGTGAGTTCAACCTTAGCTACGTTGCCAGAGTCCCCCAACTGGGATTTGGCCAATCGGGCGGACATAACAGTGTGGCAGCTTCAGTGATCGTAGTACTGACTGGTCAACCAAGGGAATACTGGCATGTTCTGAACGTTTCTTTCTTTCTTGTGTTTATAAGTGTGTAACCAGAAGAGTGGAATGTGTCTTTCCTGGTTAAACGAGAGTAACTGAAGAACAGGGGATGCGATTATGAGATTATCTGTGTGATGTTTACATTTCTGTATGATACAGATAAGTGTGTTGTGTGTAGTGACGGGTGGGGGCTCAGAGTCAAGTTAGATATTAAAAAATTAAATTAATGAAAAAATAAAAATAAAAAAAATTTTAAAAAAATTCCATTTTTTTGATGAATTGTTATTAGTTTCCCCAACACCTTTATGTGGGCCCGATGTGAGTGACAGGGTGCATGTGCCTATGTGAGAGTGCAATTAGTTGTCAGACATATGAATGCTTCTGTCCATATCCCCCTGCATCCCTGCAGATGATCATCATATTTTAATAACAAGGGGGGAACACAGGAGTCCCATAACATTGTAAGTGGACGTATTTGTAGGCATATTTTTTATGGTGTATTAGGCGTAGTTTTTGTTAATCAGTCTATAACATACGCCTCAAATGTAGGGCTACCAGTGCCGCACTGTTTGCTTCTGTCTGCAGTCCACATCATACAGGATACACTGACAATGGAGAGAGGAGGGCGGAGGGAACTTATACGACAGGTGAACTGAATGAACAAACAAACAAAAACACCTTCACAAAGAAAAGTCTATATCAAACAGGTGAACTGAATGAACAAACAAACAAAAACACCTTCACAAAGAAAAGTCTATATCAAACAGGTGAACTGAATGAACAAACAAACAAAAACACCTTCACAAAGAAAAGTCTATATCAAACAGGTGAACTGAATGGACAAACAAACAAAAACACCTTCACAAACAAAAGCCCACATTAAACAGGTGTAACCAGAAAGTTTTCCTCAAATAAGATGCTTACATCAACATGCATGAGATTTTGTGAGAGAGAGAGAGAGAGAGAGAGAGAGAGGAGAGAGAGAGGAGAGAGAGAGAGAGAGAGAGAGAGATGTGAGAGAGAGAGAGTGTGTGTGTGTGTGTGTGTGTGTGTGTGTGTGCGTGTGCGTGCGTGTGTGCGTGTGTGTGTGTGTGTGTGTGTGTGTGTACAGTGCATGCACACACCAAAGTCCCACCTGGGACCCATGGACATGGCCAAACAGCTTCCTTTTATGAAAGACTGACCTGAACCAAACTGACCAGAGCAAAAAGGTCCAACGCCTTCACCGTGACTACTTACCTGGACTCATGCCCGTCCGTCCACACAAAACACAACTTCTCTGATACTCGTTAAAAATCCCCCCCCCTCCCCCCTACCCTGCACCTCTCCTCCCATTCCAGATTTTTTGGTCTCATTTCTGTCAAAATGTCATTTCTATTTTTTTTTTTTTTAAAGATCTCAAATTCTGTGGCCTTTTATATACCCTGCTGTTATGGTGATCCTAGTTCCAGCGTCCTCTCCAGTGGTGGCTTTGTTTCGAGGTTGCTGGTTCAACGAAGTTCATGAAGACTGTCACCGAATGGACGTAATGATGCCCTTCAGGAAAGAATTCTCACTCATGCTGGCTCCGACGCTGGCAAACACAGTCTACAGGGCTGGGGCTTAGCAGGCGATGTTGTGCGTTATGCTGAATCCTAGCGGTCACAGCTAAATGCCACCCAACATGACTGGGCAGCAGTGCAGCCTCTCCTCTGCTGGGTATCCTCATGACAGCCGATACAAGTTCTGAGTGGGGGGAACATGGAAGAGTCTGCGTATGAGGAGCTTTAAAACAGTGGTGTATAAAGAATGTCCCAGACAGGATACGTAAGATGAAACAGCTCTCTCGCTCTCTTTTGTTTGGGGATTGGGGGGGGGGGGGGGGGGGGGGGGGAAGAGGGGGGTGAGGGAGGAATATCACAATCCTGTCAACGGACGGCTGAGAGGGGAGATAATTTCACTTGAGAGGAGGGAGAGAATGGCACAAGAAAGCAGAAGTGGCCTCCCTTCCTCCGATGTGAAAGGGCTTTTATTTCGCGTTTCTTTTGGTGCAAGTTGTGTCTGGTGACAGGGGTTAACAGAAACCGTTCAAAACAGACACAGACTGGGTTTGACCGCAGTATTCTGTGCATGAATCTCTGTAGGAAATGACTCACATGCACTCAAACTAACAACATCTAATATTACATGTTTCATACAAAAGCCTTTTTTTTTTTTAAAACAAAAAACCTTGTCACTCCATGTACTGACGTTTTAGCTTTTTTTCCCTTTTCTTTTAAGCAGAAGTATTTTCATGGATGTGAGAGGGGTCCGAGGAAAAATACTCGGGGCGGGAGGGATTTACACCTTTACTGTCCTCAGACAACATGTTAACAACACACACTGCGAGCCAACTGGTCAGGGCAGGAGGGATTTACACCTTTACTGTCCTCAGACAACAACACACATTGCGGGCCAACTGGTCAGGGCGGGAGGGATTCACACCTTGACTGTCCTCAGACAACACACTGCCGGCCAACTGTTCAAAGCTGGCAAGCTAAACAAAGCTTACAACAGCAACGAATGTCCATGGGAATGGAATGCACCATGTTTTAACAGCTATCGCTTCACGCTAAGGTGGTCTGCGTTGAAGTCGACACAAAGAAACCACCTTTTGTTGTTGTTGTTTGTTTTCTATCATGCAAATACACAGGTTCTCGCTGTTTTCAACAGTGCATTTGTATGGAAATAAACAAACCCTCCCTCTCTCTAACAATAACTTACGTGTGACATGCTCAATACCTATCAAACACAGACACTCAATTCACATTGTTTATAACTGGATAACAGTTTCAGCTTCCTCAAGGTGTCAGTGAGTGTGAACCAGTCCATATACACTACACCACATCTGGTCACCTACCAGACCACTGTGCAAATGATCTACAGCTGATGAATAAATCTATAAGCTGAAAGAATTTAAGACAAGGGTCGCATGGATAGACTGGGCAAATGGATGACCTGCCATCAGATAATAAGATAATGTTGCTTATAGCCCAGCCGACCGCAAAGGGCCATATCAGGGCTGTCACCATGTTAAAATCAACTCACCAGTCATAAAAAAAAAAATTAAAAAAAAAAAAAAAAAACCTTTCATACATCTCGTTAAATGACATCGTCTAGAAACGCACCAGAAACTTTGTTAAAATCTTTCTGCCGTAAAATCTTAAATCAGATGAAAAATGTTAATCTCTCTCAAAAACTCAAGGATCACATCAGGCGGGACATCCCTGAACAGGATCTTCATGGACTCCGCTGTAAAATGTTTGTGTCTCACATCGTGCAAGTCCCAACACTAAAAGAACATGTTTCATTGTGAGTGGCGCATGACATGGAATGCACCACGGAGCTTCTTCACTCTTTAAAAGGTAAGCATGGGTAAAATACGAATGGCCGGTGTGCAGCCGGCACAGAACCGTTTCCTCTTTACGACCTCCCGACGTGGATGGGAGGAACTCCTGAAGGTTTGGACGGATCTGAAAGAGTTTGTTATTCGTCTGTGTGTTCCAATCCTCCTGCCAGAGGTCTCTCACATAATCGTTAATTTTCGGTTTCACATCTGAGCAGGGAATATAAGTGTTGGACAGTTTCTCTCTTGTGGCGTTCTTGGCTAAACGATCAACCATTTCGTTCCCGCCGATGCCAACATGGCCAGGAACCCAAGCAAGAGTAATGTTGTAACCGTCCGCCTTCAACTTGCTAAAAAGTTCAAAAAAAAGTAAAAGTTCTGGATGCTGAAGGTTGCGGCCAGCTATGGCCTCCAAAGCTGACAGCGAATCCGACAGAACCAGAAAGTCCCTCTTTGAAGAATGTGAGATTATCTTCAAAGCCAGAACCAGAGCAGTAAGTTCAGCAGAATAGACAGAAGCATCTGAATGTATATGTTCCAACAGTATCTGAGAAGGGGCCCAGGGCAGTAGGCTGCACAGGCCACTCCATCCTCAGACTTGGAACCGTCAGTGAAAACTTTTTGATAGGATGGGAATTTCGAACAGAGCTCAGATCAATGCCTTGTACCCAGAGAGCGGTAGACCCCTTTGCGAAAAGCTGCAAGTCGAAACAAATCTTGGTGTAAAAAAAGGTCCCGGGGGTTTGTCCGGAAACGGGGAAAAAAATCGGAAACTACCCCCCGGTTTTAAGCCCTGCATTCCGACGTGGGCTGCCTACGAAGACCAAAAAGGCGGAATCATTTAGGGTTGTTTTCAACTTACTTTTTAACGGAGGGTCAAAGACCAAATCTAGGCGGATTCTGCGGTTCTGAAACAGTCGGAAAAATTAATTTAAAGACAGTTTCGCCTCACCTCAGCGCTTGTCAAACCCGGGTCATTCACACCGGGGAACCTTACACACCTGGGGTACCTTACCACCCGGGTACCTTACAGACCTTGGTACCTTTCAGACCTTGGTACATACACACCTGGGGTACCCTTACAGACTTGGGGTACCTTACACACCTGGGTACCTTTACAGACCTTGGTACCTTACACACTGGGTACCTTACAGACCTTGGTACCTTACACACCTGGGTACCTTACAGACTTGTACCTTACAGACCTGGGTACATTACACACCTGGGGTACTAACTTACACACTGGGGTACCTTACACACCTGGGTACCTTACACACCTGGGTACTTTACAGACCTTGGTACCTTACAGACCTTGGTACATTACACACTGGGGTACCCTTACAGACCTGGGGTACCTTACACACCTGGGTACCTTACAGACCTTGGTACCTTACACACTGGGTACCTTACAGTCCTTGGTACCTTACCACACCTGGGTACCTTACAGACCTTGGTACCTTACAGACTGGGTACATTACACACCTGGGGTACCCTTACAGACCTGGGGTACTTACACCCTGGGTACCTTACAGACCTTGGTACCTTACAGACCTGGGTACCTTACCAACATGGGGTACCTTACAGACCTGGGGTACCTTACCGACCTGGGGTACCTTACTGACCTGGGGTACCCTACAGACCTGGGTACTTTACAGACCTGGGGTACCCTACAGACCTGGGGTACCCTACAGACCTGGGGTACCTTACAGACCTGGGTACTTTACAGACCTGGGTACCTTACAGCCTTGGTAAATTACAGACCTGGGGTGCCTTACAGACCTTGGGTACCTACACAGACCTGCCAACCCCTAAGAGACCAATGAGTAAGAATTGAAGCTCAGTGAGGCAGAAATGTGTAATTTCTGAGAGCTAAGAGTAATCGAGCGCGACATTTACCTTTTTTCAAACAAACACGATGTGATGAAATTGTTCACACAATTTTGTGAACTTTACTTTTCTTCAAAAACAAGCTTTTCTTTTAAGTGTCGCAAGAAATCTCTACAAATTATGAAATGTAGAATACACTGGAAACACACTCAAATCCCCTTAAACCATCATGGCATGGCACACCAAGGCTTGATAGTGCGCCAGAAACAACCTAAAAAATTGGAAATGAAATGAGGCAGGGAACAGTAAACAATAAACAGTAAACAAGTGGGGTAACGTTTGCTCCCATTTTATAAGGAACCTAACACAAAGTAACTTTTATTCAAGACTGGCCAAAACCTTTTAAACTTGAATAAGGTCAGACAAATACACTATAGACGAACAATCTTATCTAATAGTGGGGGGGGGGGGGGGGGGGGGAAACAAGCGCAGGTCAACAACTCAACTGTCTTGATAGTAATGACTTGGCAAAGATTTGAACTGGGGGAGGGGGGAGGGGGGGAGTTTGAAGATGGAGAAACTGGGAACATGAAATTAAGAAAATTACATAACCTAAAAAATGTTCTCCCCTGTGATGATTCTGTGCATGTGGGGTTGGCTATCAGCTCAGTGGTGATTGTGTCATTTTCTAAGTATCGCACCACCCCAGGAAAGAATTTGTCCCCCCCCCCACCCCCCCCCCCCCCCCCCCCCCCCCCCCCCCCCCCCCCCCCCCCCCCCCCCCCCCCCCCCCCCCCCCCCCTCCTGTCTTCCATCATTCCCAACACAAACGGTCCATTCTGCAGTCGAGATGCAGCAGCAGTTAAGCCTTCCATGAGAGGGTCCTTACAATGTGTGTTGTTTTTGTTCGACGCTCTTGAACTGTTGGCGATCTCGAATCTGAGAACGCCCCTGAAAAAAGTGGGATGCATGGTCGGCTGCGCTAAGAGCGATGTTGTGCTCGACGAAAAATCCGGCCACCAATGCTTCAGCCCCAATTACCTTTTCCTAATTTCATACTCTTTTGAGGTGTCTCAGTCTGAAAAAGTGTTGATGCGGGAAGAATTCGGCGCGTTTGGGAATCGAGTGTTTGCGTGACTCGAGGGTGACGCTTCACATCCACCATCCCGCGATTGGAATTGTGAAGTCCGACTCGCAAGTGGTAAAACCCGTGCACAATTTACCCCTTTACCCGAAGGTCGTATGCAGGGGACTTTTTCGAGTATTCTTTTCGGAACTTTTGACCAAGTTTTTTCTTTTTCGCATCTTGTCAACTTTCTACTCCAGTTCGACGTTTCGTAGCTAAACTTCAAATAGACCCCAACTTCGCTGAATGGTAAAGATGGTGTAAGAAAATGGCTATGCCCGGGAAAAGGCTTCTTAAAGATTACTGGTTTACGCACGGCGCCGTTGCGTGTTGTACATAAGAGTTTTTTTGTCCGTTTTTTTTTTTTTTTTTTAATTGTTGTTGAAAACTTTCAAGCGTAAATTTTTTTGCTAAATGCGTTAAGGGGGCGTAAGAATTATCACTTGGGCGTAATAAATTACGCGAAATGCGTAATGGTTGGCGGTCTGCTTACAGACCTGGTGTACCTTACGACCTGGGTACCTCACAGAGCCTGGGTACTTTACAGACCTTGGGTACCGTACAGACCTGGGGACCTTTACAGAATGGGGTCCCCATACAGACCTGGGTACCTTACAGCACGGGGTTTACCTTACAGACCCGGGGTACCTTACAGACTTGGGTACCTTACAGGACCTTGGGTTACCGTACAGAGCGGGGTTTACCGTACAAAACTGGGTACCATACAGACCTGGGGTACCATACAGACCTGGGGTACCTTACGGGCCCTGGGGTACCATACAGACCTGGGGTACCTTACAGACCGGGTACCATACGGGACTGGGGTACCTTACAGCCCTGGGGTCCCATACAGCCCTGGGTCCCATACGACCTGGGTACCTTACAGCCCTTTGGGGTTTACCTTACGGGCTTGGGTACTTTACAGACCTGGGGTCCCTTACAGACCTGGGGTACCTTACCTTGGGTACCTTTACACACCTTGGGTTTTCTTACACACCTTGGGGTACCTTTACACCCCTTTGGGGTTTCCTTACTGACCTTGGTACCTTACGACCTTGGGTACCTTACAGAGCTGGGGTTTACTTTCAGACCTTGGGTACCTACCTGACATTATCTATGCCACTAGTTTTCACGTTGCAGGTGTTTGCCCACGCATGTCATGCATTATGGTGTTGTTTTCTGAAACGGTGAATACATGTGTATATGTGCTTTTTTAAGATGCATATGATGATGTACATGCATGCATGCCCATACCTGTAATATGTCTTTATACATGGGTGTACACACTACTGTATGTGTGTTTTATGGTGTGTCATTATTCATTTTTCTAAAAACTAACGTATCAGTCTTTGTTTCGGTGTGTTTATGTAACCTTTCATTATTCACACTTTCATTTTCTTTATTGTGTAAATGGGGAGAAAAAACTGCAATTTTGCTCATTAAATGTAGTTTCAAATAAAAAGTTTGACTGAACGCTTGCATGCACACACACGTACTTGGTCACAACAAAAACACACACACCGCACACAAACATTTGCAGGCCGCATAAAAGCACGCGCATGCATGCACGTCACACCCCAAACACACACACACACACACACACACACACACACAACACACACACACCACACATCACAGACGCATCTAGCATTTTTTTTCCTTTTTCCCGCCCCATCACTTGAGAGTTTGTCCTCGCAGTACCATTTTGATCTGCATCTTAAAAGGATTCAACGAGTTCCTCAATTAGCCAACAACCTCCACAAACATCACTGTGATCCCTTTCCAAATCGTTGTGTTGCATCAACCCACCATCACCATCAGGGGCAGCTCCAGGAATTTAAAGGATCAGGGAGCTCCCAACTGAGGTCAGGGTCACTTAGAAGCAGATCTTTCACAGCAGGGAAGGGGGGAAAGGTGTGGGGGGGGGGGGGAGGAGGGATGGAAGGACAAGGTGCAGACTCTGTAAAATGGGGGGGGGTTTGGGGGGTGTGGTGAACGAGGTGCAGATGTAAGAGGAAGGAGAGGGTGGGGACATGCAGATTTAGAGAGAAAAAAAAAAAAGGGGGGAGGTGCGGCATTTTCCATCAAAGTGGCAAGGTGCAATGGAGGCCTCTCCCGCCAAGTAATGAGTTTTTCCCTTTCCCCTTCACATACGTAAATCTTTTTTCGTTTGTTGCCTAATTCAACTCTCTGAAACCAACTTAATTCTTCGGTTAATGCTTTCAAAACTATTCAGCTTCCTCCACAATGCCATCTTAATCTCTCCGAATGATTCACGTTCCACGATGACATCTTCACCCCTACACTGGTCATCACGACACAAGTTGCGCTTTGAAACACTGTCAGCTGGCTGTTGCCAAGGTAACATCACAAACACCAACACGAAGAACATGTCCCTCTTCATCTTTCAGATCGGTTCTCCTTGTCTAGAAAAGACCAGGTATCAGGCTAGCAGCTGACCCCAGTGGACAACAGGTGGTCTGTCACTGATAGCATTCCATTCCAGTGTGTGTGGCGAATTACCCCTAAACACGCCACAACTAGCACTGTGGCCACAGGGCTGGGAGGTGTGTAAAAAAAAAAGCAGTGCATCACCTTGGAGCCAAGAAATAATGGTAATCTGGTAACCTGGCCCATTTTGCTAACGACAACTCGGCAGTGAACAGCTTCAGAAGCGCCGCCTTCAGGACCCAGCTTACAGCCGACGGTCACCAAGCTGTGGACCAAGCAAGAAAGCCGCCATTCGACACTGGCATTCAGCGGCAGTGCAGAGCCTCCTCCGGATGGTTGTCTCATGTCAAACAAAGCTTTGCCTCCACAATGTCAAGCAGTACAGAAGAGTGAGGTGATGGCCTCTGCTTTCAACAACCAGCTGCTCCCTTTCCAACCCCACCCCATCCCCTCCCCAAGCCAACTAACCCCTGCTTCCTTCAAAAAAAGAAAAAAGACCAAAGGAGAGAAAAACGTAATGTACACAGGGTTTCAGCACATGAACAGAAATGAAGAACAAGGGCCGGATTAGGCCTGCACAGACATTTATGAAGAGAAACGCAGACTTCTCTACGACAATTTCATTCCAGACCCACATATTCAGGATTAACATCACACGAAGAACAAAAAAATTTCCATTTTCTGAAGAAACTTGAGGTAACCTTACAACTGCAATCGTTCCACTTGCCGAACATTTCCAGCCAGATCTTTCCTGGCCATGCGACACCACTCCAGCGTTTGTTACCCACACCGCCATCACCTGCAGTTCTTTCACAAGGCAAGAACCAGCATCACCCCACCAGGACTGCGGACCTGATGTCAAGACCTTGCAGGCCTTGTACACTCCCCCCCTCTCCCAGTCACATGCCCACTCAGGTTTATCAGCCCTGTGGTGAAGTCAACCCTCACACTTTACAGCATTGACACGCCCACGCTGGTTTATTCACCCAATGGTGAAGACATTCCTCACCGTTTACACCTCCAACATGCCACGCTGGCTTATTCACCCTATGGTGTAGACATTCCTCATCATTTACACCACTGTCAATCCCACTGTACAGCGGACATGCCACGCTTGTTCATTCACCTGTGGTGCAGACACTCCTCATCATTTACACCACTGTCAATCCCACTGTACAGCGGACATGCCCACGATGGTTTATTCACCCTGTGGTGAAGACATTCCTACTCCTTTACACCACTGTCAATCCCACTGTACAGCCGACATGCCAGACACCCAACAGCTGTCCCAGCAAAGCTGCTGACTCCAGAGGCCTTCGACAGACACCAGGCACACAGGGTACAGATGTCAGGCACACAGGGTACAGATGTCAGGCACACAGGGTACAGATGTCAGGCACACAGGGTACAGATGTCAGGCACACAGGGGACAGATACCAGGCACACAGGGTACAGATGTCAGGCACACAGGGTACAGATGTCAGGCACACAGGGTACAGATGTCAGGCACACAGGGTACAGATGCCAGGCACACAGGGGACAGATGCCAGGCACACAGGGGACAGATGTCAGGCACACAGGGGACAGATGCCAGGCACACAGGGTACAGATGTCAGGCACACAGGGTACAGATGTCAGGCACACAGGGCACAGATGTCAGGCACAAAGGGGACAGATGTCAAGCACACAGGGTACAGATGTCAGGCACACAGGGGACAGATGCCAGGCACACAGGGGACAAATGTCAGGCACACAGGGTACAGATGTCAGGCACACAGGGGACAGATGTCAGGCACACAGGGTACAGATGTCAGGCACACAGGGTACAGATGCCAGGCACACAGGGGACAGATGCCAGGCACACAGGGGACAGATGCCAGGCACACAGGGGACAGATGTCATGCACACAGGGGACAGATGCCAGGCACACAGAGGACAGATGCCAGGCACACAGGGTACAGATGTCAGGCACACAGAGGACAGATGTCAGGCACACAGGGTACAGATGTCAGGCACACAGAGGACAGATGTCAGGCACACAGGGTACAGATGTAAGGCACACAGAGGACAGATGTCAGGCACACAGGGTACAGATGTCAGGCACACAGGGTACAGATGTCAGGCACACAGGGGACAGATGCCAGGCACACAGGGGACAGATGCCAGGCACACAGGGTACAGATGTCAGGCACACAGAGGACAGATGCCAGGCATAAAGGGTACAGATGTCAGGCACACAGAGGACAGATGCCAGGCACACAGGGTACAGATGTCAGGCACACAGAGGACAGATGCCAGGCACACAGGGTACAGATGTCAGGCACACAGAGGACAGATGTCAGGCACACAGGGGACAGATGTCAGGCACACAGAGGACAGATGTCAGGCACACAGGGGACAGATGTCTGGCACACAGGGGACAGATGTCAGGCACACAGAGGACAGATGTCAGGCACACAGGGGACAGATGCCAGGCACACAGGGGACAGATGCCAGGCACACAGGGTACAGATGCCAGGCACACAGGGGACAGATGCCAGGCACACAGAGGACAGATGCCAGGCACACAGGGGACAGATGCCAGGCACACAGAGGACAGATGTCAGGCACACAGGGGACAGATGTCAGGCACACAGAGGACAGATGTCAGGCACACAGAGGACAGATGTCAGGCACACAGAGGACAGATGCCAGGCACACAGGGGACACACACAAGGCACACAGAGGACAGATGCCAGGCACACAGGGGACAGACACCAGGCACACAGGGGACAGATGCCAGGCACACAGGGGACACACACCAGGCACACAGAGGACAGACGCCAGGCACACAGGGGACAGACACCAGGCACACAGGGGACAGACACCAGGCACACAGGGGACAGACACCAGGCACACAGAGGACAGATGCCAGGCACACAGGGGACAGACGCCAGGCACACAGGGTACAGACACCAGGCACACAGGGGACAGACGCCAGGCACACAGGGAACAGACGCCAGGCACACAGGGGACAGAGACCAGGCACACAGGGGACAGACACAGGCACACTGGGGACAGACACAGGCACACAGGGGACAGACACCAGGCACACAGGGGACAGACACCAGGCACACAGGGGACACACACCAGGCACACAGGGGACACACACAGGCACACAGGGGACACACACCAGGCACACAGGGGACACACACCAGGCACACAGCACACAGGGGACAGACGCCAGGCACACAGGGGACACACACAAGGCACACAGGGGACACACACAAGGCACACAGGGGACAGACACCAGGCACACAGGGGACAGACACCAGGCACACAGGGGACAGACACCAGGCACACAGGGGACAGACACCAGGCACACAGTGGACAGACACCAGGCACACAGGGGACAGACACCAGGCACACAGGGGACAGACACCAGGCACACAGGGGACAGACGCCAGGCACACAGGGACAGACGCCAGGCACACAGGGGACAGACACCAGGCACCAGGGTACAGATGTCAGGCACACAGGGTACAGATGTCAGGTACACAGGGGACAGATGCCAGGCACACAGGGGACAGATGCCAGGCACACAGGGGACAGATGCCAGGCACACAGGGGACAGATGTCATGCACACAGGGGACAGATGCCAGGCACACAGGGTACAGATGTCAGGCACACAGAGGACAGATGTCAGGCACACAGGGTACAGATGTCAGGCACACAGGGTACAGATGTCAGGCACACAGGGGACAGATGCAGGCACACAGGGGACAGATGCCAGGCACACAGGGTACAGATGTCAGGCACACAGAGGACAGATGCCAGGCATAAAGGGTACAGATGTCAGGCACACAGAGGACAGATGCCAGGCACACAGGGTACAGATGTCAGGCACACAGAGGACAGATGCCAGGCACACAGGGGACAGATGTCAGGCACACAGGGGACAGATGTCAGGCACACAGAGGACAGATGCCAGGCACACAGGGGACAGATGTCTGGCACACAGGGGACAGATGTCAGGCACACAGAGGACAGATGCCAGGCACACAGGGGACAGATGCCAGGCACACAGGGGACAGATGCCAGGCACACAGGGGACAGATGCCAGGCACACAGAGGACAGATGCCAGGCACACAGAGGACAGATGCCAGGCACACAGGGGACAGATGCCAGGCACACAGGGGACAGATGCCAGGCACACAGGGGACAGATGCCAGGCACACAGGGACAGACACAGGCACACAGGGGACAGATGCCAGGCACACAGGGACAGACGCCAGGCACACAGGGGACAGAGCCAGGCACACAGGGGACAGATCACAGGCACACAGGGGACAGACACAGGCACACAGGGGACAGACACCAGGCACACAGGGGACAGACACCAGGCACACAGGGGACAGACGCCAGGCACACAGGGGACAGACACCAGGCACACAGGGGACAGACACCAGGCACACAGGGGACAGACACCAGGCACACAGGGGACACACACCAGGCACACAGGGGACACACACCAGGCACACAGGGGACACACACCAGGCACACAGGGGACACACACCAGGCACACAGCACACAGGGGACAGACGCCAGGCACACAGGGGACACACACAAGGCACACAGGGGACACACACCAGGCACACAGGGGACAGACACCAGGCACACAGGGGACAGACACCAGGCACACAGGGGACAGAACCAGGCACACAGGGGACAGACACCAGGCACACAGTGGACAGACACCAGGCACACAGGGGACAGACACCAGGCACACAGGGGACAGACGCCAGGCCCCAGGGGACAGACGCCAGGCACACAGGGTACAGACACCAGGCACACAGGGTACAGACACCAGGCACACAGGGGACAGACGCCAGGCACACAGGGGACAGACACCAGGCACACAGGGGACAGACACCAGGCACACAGGGGACAGACACCAGGCACACAGGGGACAGAGACCAGGCACACAGGGGACAGACACCCGGCACACAGGGGACAGATGTCAGGCACACAGGGGAGCGACTTCATCACCAACACGGCAGTCAGCATGTGCTCAGCACAGACCCCAGCATCCTCCAAACCTATGCAGAAGCGTCCAGACTGTCTGGGTCATGTGGCTTGTCTCCCCTGCTCCTGTAGCACAATGTCAGCCTTGCGTCTGGCTCTGGTGAAACGTTGAAGCAGGTAATGAATATGAGAGCCCCTTGGGGGAGCCTTGTGAACAATCAAAGCAAGTGATAAATGGGGGAGCCTTGTGAACACTATACAGCAAGTCATGAATGGCAGAGCCCTATGAACACTATACAGCAAGTCATGAATGGGGGTGCCCTGTGAACACTATACAACAAGTCATGAATGGGGGAGCCCTGTGAACACTTTAAAGCAAGTCATGAATGGGGGTGCCTGTGAACACTTTACAGCAAGTCATGAATGGGGGAGTCCTGTGAACACGAAACAAGTCATGAATGGGGGAGCCCAGTGAACACTTTAAAGCAAGTCATGAATGGGGGTGCCCTGTGAACACTTTACAGCAAGTCATGAATGGGGGAGCCCTGTGAACACTATACAGCAAGTCATGAATGGGGGAGTCCTGTGAACACTTTTACAGCAAGTCATGAATGGGGGTGCCCTGTGAACACTATACAAGTCATGAATGGGGGTGCCCTGTGAACACTATACAAGTCATGAATGGGGGAGCCCTGTGAACACTATACAAGTCATGAATGGGGGTGCCCTGTGAACACTACACAGCAAGTCATGAATGGGGGTGCCTGTGAACACTATACAGCAAGTCATGAAGGGGGTGCCCTGTGAACACTATACAGCAAGTCATGAATGGGGGAGCCCTGTGAACACTATACAGAAGTCATGAATGGGGGAGTCCTGTGAACACTATACAAGTCATGAATGGGGGTGCCCTGTGAACACTATACAGCAAGTCATGAAAGGGGGAGCCCTGTGAACACTATACAGCAAGTCATGAATGGGGGAGCCCTGTGAACACTATACAGCAAGTCATGAAAGGGGGAGCCTGTGAACACTATACAGCAAGTCATGAATGGGGGTGCCCTGTGAACACTATACAAGAAGTCATGAATGGGGGAGCCCTGTGAACACTATACAACAAGTCATGAATGGGGGTGCCCTGTGAACACTATACAGCAAGTCATGAATGGGGGAGCCCTGTGAACACTATACAGCAAGTCATGAATGGGGGTGCCCTGTGAACACTATACAACAAGTCATGAATGGGGCAGCCTGTGAACACTATACAACAAGTCATGAATGGGGGTGCCTGTGAACACTATATACAGCAAGTCATGAATGGGGGAGCCCTGTGAACACTATACAGCAAGTCATGAATGGGGGTGCCCTGTGAACACTATACAGCAAGTCATGAATGGGGGAGCCCTGTGAACACTATACAGCAAGTCATGAAAGGGGGAGCCCTGTGAACACTATACAACAAGTCATGAATGGGGGAGCCCTGTGAACACTATACAGCAAGTCATGAAAGGGGGAGCCCTGTGAACACTATACAACAAGTCATGAATGGGGGAGCCCTGTGAACACTATACAGCAAGTCATGAATGGGGGAGCCCTGTGAACACATCAAAGCAAGTCATGAATGGGGGTGCCCTGTGAACACTATACAGCAAGTCATGAATGGGGGTGCCCTGTGAACACTACACAGCAAGTCATGAATGGGGGGGAGTCCTGTGAACACTATACAGCAAGTCATGAATGGGGGTGCCCTGTGAACACTGTACAGCAAGTCATGAATGGGGGTGCCTGTGAACACTACACAGCAAGTCATGAATGGGGGGAGCCCTGTGAACACTATACAAGTCATGAATGGGGGAGCCCTGTGAACACAGTACAAGTCATGAATGGGGGTGCCCTATGAACACTTTACAGCAAGTCATGAATGGGGGTGCCCTGTGAACACTATTTCAAGTCATGAATGGGGGAGCCCTGTGAACACTTTACAGCAAGTCATGAATGGAGGAGCCCTGTGAACACTATACAAGTCATGAATGGGGGAGCCCTGTGAACACTATACAAGTCATGAATGGGGGAGCCCTGTGAAAACTATACAGCAAGTCATGAATGGGGGTGCCCTGTGAACACTTTACAGCAAGTCATGAATGGGGGAGTCTGTGAACACTATACAGCAAGTCATGAATGGGGGAGCCCTGTGAACACTATACAGCAAGTCATGAATGGGGGTGCCCTGTGAACACTATACAAAAGTCATGAATGGGGGAGCCCTGTGAACACTATACAACAAGTCATGAATGGGGGGTGCCCTGTGAACACTATACAGCAAGTCATGAATGGGGGAGCCCTGTGAACACTATACAGCAAGTCATGAATGGGGGAGCCCTGTGAACACTATACAGCAAGTCATGAATGGGGGTGCCTGTGAACACTTTACAGCAAGTCATGAATGGAGGAGCCTGTGAACACTATACAAGTCATGAATGGGGGAGCCCTGTGAACACTATACAAGTCATGAATGGGGGAGCCCTGTGAAAACTATACAGCAAGTCATGAATGGGGGTGCCCTGTTAACACTTTACAGCAAGTCATGAATGGGGGAGTCCTGTGAACACTATACAGCAAGTCATGAATGGGGGAGCCCTGTGAACACTATACAGCAAGTCATGAATGGGGGTGCCCTGTGAACACTATACAACAAGTCATGAATGGGGGAGCCTGTGAACACTATACAAGTCATGAATGGGGGTGCCCTGTGAACACTATACAGCAAGTCATGAATGGGGGAGCCTGTGAACACTATACAGCAAGTCATGAATGGGGGAGCCCTGTGAACACTATTTCAGCAAGTCATGAATGGGGGTGCCCTGTGAACACTTTACAGCAAGTCATGAATGGGGGAGCCCTGTGAACACTATACAACAAGTCATGAATGGGGGAGCCCTGTGAACACTATACAGCAAGTCATGAATGGGGGAGCCCTGTGAACACTATACAGCAAGTCATGAATGGGGGTGCCCTGTGAACACTATACAAGTCATGAATGGGGGTGCCTGTGAACACTATACAAGTCATGAATGGGGGTGCCCTGTGAACACTATACAAGTCATGAATGGGGGAGCCCTGTGAACACTGTACAGCAAGTCATGAATGGGGGTGCCCTGTGAACACTATACAGCATGTCATGAATGGGGGAGTCCTGTGAACACTATACAGCAAGTCATTGAATGGGGGAGCCCTGTGAACACTATACAAGTCATGAATGGGGGTGCCTGTGAACACTATAGAAGTCATGAATGGGGGAGCCTGTGAACACTATACAAGTCATGAATGGGGGTGCCCTGTGAACACTACACAGCAAGTCATGAATGGGGGTGCCCTGTGAACACTATACAGTCATGAATGGGGGAGCCCTGTGAACACTATACAGCAAGTCATGAATGGGGGAGCCCTGTGAACACTATACAGCAAGTCATGAATGGGGGGAGTCCTGTGAACACTATACAGCAAGTCATGAATGGGGGGAGCCCCTTTGAACACTACACAGCAAGTCATGAATGGGATTGCCCTGTGAGCACTACGAACTGTCTCCTGGATGAATCACGATCTGGGTGAAGTGATATCATCCAGACAGCTGTTAGACAGGTGCCCTCCATGGTGCCTGTGAAGCACTGTTCTCCAACAGGTGCCCTCCATGATGCCCGTGAAGCATTGTTCTCCAACCCCTTAGTCTCCCTCTGCCTTGCACAGCCACAGGCAGGCCTTCCCACCCATGACCCAGAACCATCGCTCCACAAGGAGCTGTCACCACAAGGTTACTTGACGGCGGAAACACACTGCTCTGACACCTCTCTTTGTATGGACTCACCTTCCTTTCACAGACGGTGGGGATGAAATCGTAGCCGATGCCCTCCACCTCATAAAACGACGTGTCAGTCTTGTTGAGGTCGTCAGGCTCGGCCAGGATAGAGCCCAGAGGGTCCACACCGATGATCTGCGCACACACACACACACACGCGCACACACACACACACACACACACACACACACACAACACACACACACGCACACACACACACACACATGCACATGCACACGCACACGCAATTCTATGGTACCATGACATCACGGACAAAACTGGTCGACAACACTTGGACCACTGCACAAACTACAGGGTGTGGGGGAGTGGGGAGATGAGCACTGGGTGGGATGTGGATGGGCTTAGGCATCCAGTAACACAGACAGAAACAAAAGCATCAAACCCTGACACAGACAAAAGAATCAAACCCTGACAAGATAAGATAAGATAATGTTGCTTATAGCCCAGCCGACCGCAAAGGGCATCAAACCCTGACACAGACCAACAAAAGCATCAAACCCTGACACAGACAGAAACAAAAGCATCAAACCCTGACACAGACAAAAGCATCAAACCCTGACACACAGAAACAAAAGCATCAAACCCTGACACAGACAAAAGCATCAAACTCTGACACAGACAGAAACAAAAGCATCAAACCCTGACACAGACAAAAGCATCAAACCCTGACACAGACAAAAGCATCAAACTCTGACACAGACAGAAACAAAGAAAAACTTCAAACTCTGTAGGACGGGTAGAGAGAGGAGATTCAAATCAATATCAATTACACATGCATGCACGCACACACAGACACACACAAGCACATGCACCCACCTTGCAGTTGGGACACTTCTCTCTGATCTTTCTGGCAATCCCCGTCAGCGTTCCCCGGTCCCTGCGCCTATCACCACCATGTCCACCTTGTCTGCAACATCCCAAGCCCTGGTTTACATCTCTGTCTGATTGTCATATACAGTACAACCATCACACGAATACCACCCACATCTCTGTCTGTTTCTATACCCTGTGATTGTCATATACAGTACAACCATCACATGAACACCACCCAAATCTCCGTCTGATTGTCATATACAGTACAACCATCACATAAACACCACCCATATCTCTGCCTGTCATATACAGTACAACCATCACATAAAAACCACCCAAATAACTGTCTGATTGTCATATACAGTACAACCATCACATAAAAACCACCCAAATCTCTGTCTGATTGTCATATACAGTACAACCATCACATGAATACCACCCAAATCACTGTCTGATTGTCATATACAGTACAACCATCACATGAATACCACCCACATCTCTGTCTGATTGTCATATACAGTACAACCATCACATGAATACCACCTAAATCACTGTCTGATTGTCATATACAGTACAACCATCACATGAATACCACCCAAATCTCTGTCTGATTGTCATATACAGTACAACCATCACATAAACACCACCCATATCTCTGCCTGTCATATACAGTACAACCATCACATAAAAAACCACCCAAATCACGGTCTGATTGTCATATACAGTACAACCATCACATAAACACCACCCAAATCTCTGTCTGATTGTCATATACAGTACAACCATCACATGAATACCACCCAAATCACTGTCCGATTGTCATTATACAGTACAACCATCACATGAATACCACCTTAATCACTGTCTGATTGTCATATACAGTACAACCATCACATGAATACCACCTAAATCTCTGTCTGATTGTCATATACAGTACAACCATCACATGAATACCACCCAAATCTCTGTCTGATTAATAAAAAAAAATGCTGAACATTCGAAAGCTTAGTTCATTTACTCTTCTGTTTTACCTAAACTCCTTAACAACATGTAGTGTGACTAGTCTTTTCTTCATGTAAGTCTGGCTGTGTGTACAGGAGTGTGTGTGTGTGTGTGTGTGTGTGTGTGTGTGTGTGTGTGTGTGTGTGTGTGTGTGTGTGTAGCTTACAGGTGTGGTGTGCGTGTGCGTGTGTGTGTGTGTGTGTGTGGGGGGGGGGGGGGGGGGGGTATACGTGTGTGTGTATGTGTGTGTGTGTGTGTGTAGGTGTTGTGTGTGTGCATGTGTGTGTATAGGTAGGTGTGTGTGTGTGTGTGTTTGTTTGTTTAGTTTTACGTCTTTTCACATGGTGTGTTTTTAGACGATTATGATATTTGTAAATGATATACATCAAGATGACATTGATATTATTATACAAATGAAAACATAATTAAAAATAAAGCTTAAATCACTGGACATGAACAACATAAACAATGTTTGCTTAAAAAAATACTGAAATATCATACTAATGTACCGATAGGACTGCGAAGTAAATATTTTGATACATTAGCCAAAAATGAATGATTTGAAGTTAGAGTCTTAAAATCATCAACTGTAGGATTATTCTGGTAACTGAAAATTGGGTAAGTACTGCTGCATAGTGGGACAATTAAATAGTACATGAAATTTCAAAAGTTTTTCTCCACATATGCATTTTGCAGTATCAATATATTTACATTTTAATGAATTATATTTAAGTCTAAAAACACAACTGGAAATTTCCCTCGGAAAAACATTCAACAAAGACATGCTGTAAGAGGTGTGCCGATTTACATTATAACCCACACGGGCTTTGGTGTCTTTTTCTAAAAGATTATAGCATTCCTTTACAGACAAAGGAATATGAACGTTTTCACAACGAATTCTTTGTACTGCACCTCCTCTAGCTACTCTGTCTGCCCATTCATTTCCATAAATACCACAATGTGATGGAACCCAAGTAAATGTTACACTGGAACCCTTTTGAATTAGAAAATGTATGAGATGATTAATTTCAATTACTAGGTCACATCTGTCTCTAGACTTCATGGATTTCAGTGTAAATAAGACAGACTTAGAGTCAACACAAAAAAGTATTGGAAATAAAACCATAGGAAGATTAACAATGTATCGCAGAGCCATGAGAATGGCTACCAGTTCTGCGGTGAAAACAGAATGACCTGCACCAATATGAAACGATTTTTCTTTCTTTAGTCCAGGTATTACAAAACCCAGCACCCGCCACATTAGTGTCAATAAGAGAACCATCGGTATATACCTTCAAATGGTTAGAATAATCTGAATGAACACGAGATCGAAAGAAAAAGCAAGTAGGTGAGGGTTATCACTCTTTTTTAGATCGTCATTGGAAAGGTCAAAATCTGCTCTGTTCAGTTCCCATGGAGGAATTGGAGACATAATCGAACGCTTACCTATATCTTTAGTTTTCAGATCTAATCTACTGTGAATATCTGAAGTATAAGTGGCTATTGTTGTCAAAGATTTTATGGCCCTTGCTCTTTTTGGAATTGAAGATCTGATCTAAGTACATTTTCATTCACGTTAACATTTTCACAGCACTGCTTCTTATAATGTACTTAGCTGAAGACAGTTCTCGATAATTGTTCAAAGGTAGAACACCAACCTCCCCATACGTAGCAATAGTCGGAGTGCGGACAGGAACTCCCAAAGCTAATTTGTATGCCTTAGAGTCAATACTTTGTAATTTTTCATAAGATATTTAGGAGCAGAAAAATAAACTTCTTGACCGTAAGTCAGCTTTGATCTAACCAAAGATGTTGCAAGAAGAGTCAAACTTTTTGTTTCTTTACCCCAATTTTGTCTGCTTATAATTTTAAGCAAATTTAAGCTTTTTTGAGCTTTCAGACCTGCCAACCCCCTAAGAGACCAATGAGTAAGAATTGAAGCTCAGTGAGGCAGAAATGTGTAATTTCTGAGAGCTAAGAGTAATCGAGCGCGACATTTACCTTTTTTAAAACGAACACGATGTGATGAAATTGTTCACACAATTTTTGTGAACTTTACTTTTCTTCAAAAACAAGCTTTTCTTTTAAGTGTCACAAGAAATCTCTACAAATTATGAAAATGTAGAATACACTGGAAACACACACAACTCCCCTAAACCATCATGGCATGGCACACCAAGGCTTAATAGTGCGCCAGAAACAACCTAAAAAATTGGAAATGAAATGAGGCAGGGAACAGTAAACAATAAACAGTAAACAAGTGGAGTAACGTTTGCTCCCATTTTATAAGGAAACCTAACACAAAGTAACTTTTATTCAAGACTGGCACAACCTTTTAAACTTGAATAAGGTCAGACAAATGCACATAGACGAACAATCTTATCTAATAGTGGGGGAAAAAAAACAAGCGCAGGCCAACAACTCAACTGACTTGATAGTAATGACTTGGCAAAGATTTGGACTTGGGGGGGGGGGGGGGGGGGGGGGGGGGGGGGGGGGGGGGGGGAGTTTGAAGATGGAGAAACTGGGAACATGAAATTAAGAAAATACATAACCTAAAAATGTTCTCCCCTGTTGCTGATTCTGTGCATGTGGGGGTGGCCATCAGCTCTGTGGGGATTGTGTCATTTTTTAAGTATCGCACCACCCCAGGAAAGAATTTGTCCCCCCCCCCCCCCTCCTTCCTGACTTCCATCAGTCCCCAACACAAACGGTCCATTCTGCAGTCGAGATGCAGCAGCAGTTTAGGCTTCCATGAGAAGGGTCCTTACAATGTGTGTTGTCTTTGTTCGACCACTCTTCAACTGTTTGGCGATTTCCGAATCTGAGAACGCTTCTGTAAAAAGCTGGGATGCATGGTCGGCTGCGCTAAGAGCGATGTTGTGCTCGACGAAAAATCCGGCCACCAGTGCTTCAGCCCCAATTACCCTTTTCCTAATTTCATACTCTTTTGAGGTGTCTACAGTCTGGAAAAAAGTGTTGATGCTGGAAGAATTCGGCGCGTTAGAGTAATCGATGTGCTTGCGTGACTCAAGGTGACGCTTCACATCCACCATCCCGCGATTGGAAATTCCGACTCGCAAGTGGTACACCGTGCACAATTTACACCTTTAGCCGAAGGTCGTATGCAGGGGAACTTTTCGAGTATTCTTTTCGGAACTTTTGACCAAGTTTTTTCTTTTTCGCATCTTGTCCAAAACTTTCTACTCCACGTTTCGACATTTTCGTAGCTAAAACTTCAAAAAGACGCCAACTTCGCTGAATGGTAAAGATGGTGAAACGAACTGCGCATGACCGGAAACGCTTCTTGAAGATTACTGGTTATACGCACGGCGCCGTGCGTGTCTGTACATAAGCCGATTTTTTTCGTCCGTTTTTTTTTTTTTTTTTGTTGAAAACTTTCAATGCGTAATTTTTTGGCTAAATGCGTAAGGGCGTAAGAATTATCACTTGGGCGTAATAAATTACGCAAAATGCGTAATGGTTGGCAGGTCTGAGCTTTTGATAGACTGTTTTCAATGTGAAATTTCCATGATAATTTCGATGTAAAATAGACACCTAAGAATTTTGTGATGTCTTTGAATTGTAGCTCAGCTCCGTCGATAAAGAAACTAGGTAATCTTCTGGAGGGTCACCAGCACTAAATACCATCATGTGAGTTTTTTTAACAGATAAAGATAAACCATTCTCTGTCAAGAAAGCACTTATCTTATCTAATTCAGACTGATAACAGATCTGAATTTGTTTCAGTTTTCTGTTTGAAATATACTTCAATTTTGCATCCAACCAAATACAAATGTCATCAGCATATTGAACAATCTTGACATTTTTTGATATCTTCTTAGAAAGATCTGATATCATAATACTGAAAAGATAAGGAGCAATGATGGATCCTTGAGGAACTCCCATATGTAAATCTCTCTGGGAAGAATACGCATTTTCAACTCTTGTTTCAATAGTTCTACAGGAAAGAAAATCTTTCACAAACGAAAACATTCTCCCACAAATACCTGCTCTTTTCAGTTTAAATAACAATTGAGCGTGCCACATTTGATCGTAGGCTCGTTTAATGTCAAAAAATGTTGCCAGCACGTTTTGCCTACGAGCAAATTGGCGTTTTTATTGGTAGATAACTTAACCAAGTGATCCGTTGTAGATCTTCCCGACCTAAAACCAGCTTGATGGACTGGAATAACATTGTTTTTATCACAATAGTGAATTAGTCGAGCAGTTACTATCTTCTCCATTAACTTACATGTGTGTGAAGTAAGAGAGATTGGCCTGTAACTGTTGACATCTCTACAGGGTTTGCCATTTTTAAGTATGGGAACTATAATTGAATGTTTCCACACGGCTGGTAATTTACCTTCACTCCAGCATGTTTCCATTATTTTATGAAGATACTGCACCCAATTATCTGGTAAATGTTTCAGCATTTCATTGAAAATTTCATCACGGCCAACAGCTGTTCTTTTATTACTCGATGTTGAGATTCCTTCTTTTAGTTCCAAAAACGTAATAGGAGAGTTGAAGTATAAGTTATCGTTAGATTCTGGATCTTTAATTTCTAGTTTAGCTTCCTGGTCCTGTCTGTATGTCTTACATTTTCTTGAAAGACCTTCTAGTCTGCTGTTTACTGAAAAGATATCAGCAAACTTTTCCGCTTTTTGATAAGCTGTTGGAAATTTATTATCTTCAAATGTTACTTTGCACTTAGGAATGAAAACCCCGTGCTTCATATATCGAATTTTCTTCCATGTTTTACTCCTATCTGAAGGAGAACTTACTTCTTCCTCACAAAAGCTTGACCAATATTCACACTTTGCTTTGGCTAATATTTTGTTATATGCTGATTTGGCCACCTTTGAATCTCTGAGTTTAGATGGAGATCTACTACATAGATAGATTTTATACTTAGAAATCTTTTCTTGTTTTGCTCTTTCACACTCGTCTGTCCACCACAAGTTCCCTGCATATTTAGATGTAGAAACACACGAACATCTGGGAATAGAAGAATCAGCCGCGTGAAGTACAGATCTTGTGAAATGATCATACATACGATCCACGTCTTCATTTTGATGAATGTCAGTAGAAGAAGATATTAAAATTGATGTAAATTTATCCCAGTCTGCTCGATTGTAATTATATTTCCTGATTTTATCTTGTATTGAATTAACAGGACCCAACTTTTCGTTTAATTTATATGTATAGGAAAATGATCACTACCTAGTGTATCAGGAGAAGTTTCCCACATACAGTCTGGAGCTAATTCAGGAGAAATGAAGGATATGTCAATGGCTGATGGTTTATGACATTCTATATCTGATATTCTTGTGATGTCACCATTATTCAGTAAGTACAAATTTGAATCCACAACATTTTCGACAAATCGGAGGTTTGTGGTTCTTTTACAACCATCGTCCCAGAGAGCTGAATGCGCATTAAAATCACCTCCTATGAGCCATTTTTCCTTATTAGGTAAGTTTCGCAACCTAAACCATTCTGAATTATCATTATCTGGACCTTTTGGAAGATAGACGGAAACATATTAACAACTAGGTTGCTGTTGAATTTTACCATAGCAGCGGAAGAGTTTAAATGAGGAATGTTCAAAGGCACTGGAGATTTCATAGGATGGTAATCAATATTTCGATGAATATATATTGCTGTGTTGATCTTACCAGATGATCTTGATTGTACACGGGTGGGTAATGAAAATTCGAAATATGGGGTAATTTATTTTTACTTACGTTTAAAGATTGTAGTAATAAGACTTTAAACTGATTTGATGACAAATGTTGTATCAGTTCATCAATATTTCTAATAATGGAACGACAGTTCCATTGGAAGATGTCAATATTTGAAAGCTCTTCCATCAGAATTATCTACATTTACTGGAAAAAAAGGAGATCAGTAGAATAATTGATAACAGGATTGTGTGTGTGTGTGTGTGTGTGTGTGTGTGTGTGTGTGTGTGTGTGTGTGTGTGTGTGTGTGTGTGTGTGTGTGTGGCTTGTGTGTGTGTGTGTGTGTGTGTGTGTGTGTGTGTCTGTATGTGTGTGTGTGTGTGTGTGTGTGTGTGTGTGTGTGTGTGTGTGTGTGTGCACATGTCCGACAGAAAGATGACCGTCTCGGTGGTCTGCTGGGCCGGAGCGGCGGTGAACGTGGGTGCAGTGCGTGTGTGTGTGTGTGTGTGTGTGTGTGTGCACATGTCCGACAGAAAGATGACCGTCTTGGTGGTCTGCTGGGCTGGAGCGGCGGTGAACGTGGGTGCAGTGCGTGTGTGTGTGTGTGTGTGTGTGTGTGTGCACATGTCCGACAGAAAGATGACCGTCTCGGTGGTCTGCTGGGCCGGAGCGGCGGTGAACGTGGGGGCAGTGCGTGTGGACAGAGGGCAAGGCAGGGAGTGTGACAGCAGAACAGAAAACCATCACAATGTTATCATGTCCAGTCTCTATAACAGTGTCCATCTCAGCGGTCAGCCATACCCAATGCCAAACCATCACAATGTTATCATGTCCAGTCTCTATAACAGTCAGGGATGAGAACAGATTTTTAAAAAGCAGAGGAGATTTTTCTGTTGGGGGTCTGGGGGCAGAGCCCCAGTGGGGTCAAGGGGCAACGGCCCTGCGGGGGTCAGGGGGCAGCGCCCCCTGAAGCTGAAGCATTTTTTTTAATATATAAAGAAAAATCCACATTTAAAACCATCAAAATGTTTCTAGCCTTCAATTCAAACCTCATTCTGAGGGTTTTTTTTTGTTGTTTTTTGTTTGTTTTTTGGTCAAACATGCAAATGGATTTAATACTGGGCTCTCTGCCTTTGTGGCTGGTCGATTTACGTAAGAAATGGGTTTTTCCGAAAATTACCTGCCCTTGGCCCTGGTTCTATTATTAGTAACTAGACGTCTAGGTTTTGTTTCACAACATAAAAGTCAAATGACGAATGTTTCAGCTAACTGAGATAGTTTGACCATTGCAAATGAATGATAAAATATAACAAAGAAGACAGCAAAATCACCAACAGCTTACTTTCCAAAGTTTAATTGTTCTTCAATGCAGCGACACGCTGCCTGTGAACCAGGCGTTTCATGTGGTCAGCAATCGTAATGAAGCCACGACTTCCGAAGCTGATTTTCTTGTTGCAAGCTAGACATAATGCCTGCTCGTCACTGCTTTTGCATATGCTATCTCTAACTCTACTCCCACACACACCTCTTCCTCGAGCCAGTTTTCTTTCCAACGGTTGGGATATTATTTTTTTTTTTTTTTTTTTTTTTTTTGCGATTTCGTTCGACGCCATGAATCACAGATCTATGACACTCGGTCGATCGGCGCTGGAAGCGGATGTGCAGTGGTTGGCCGAGTCAACCGAATAAAACCAGCCCATTTGGGTATAAGGCTAGAGTAATCTCGCCGGAGGCGTCTCGCCGAGATTGGGAGCAAAGAAAATCGCGATAGCTTTTTTTTTTTTTTCGGCGGAGATTTTTTCAAACGGCGGACATTTTTTTTTAAGACGGCGGAACGGCGGAGAACGGCGGAGCTGTTCTCATCCTTGAACAGTGTCCATGTCAGCGGTCAGCCAAACACAACACCAAACCATCACAATGTTATCATGTCCAGTCTCTATAACAGTGTCCATGTCAGCGGTCAGCCACACATAATGCCAAACCATCACAATGTTATCATGTCCAGTCTCTATGACAGTGTCAGCCAAACACAACGCCAAACCATCACAATGTTATCATGTCCAGTCTCTATGACAGTGTCAGCCAAACACAACGCCAAACCATCACAATGTTATCATGTCCAGTCTGTATGACAGTGTCCATGTCTGCAGTCAGCCACACCCAATGCCAAACCATCACAATGTCGTCATGTCCAGTCAGTGTGACAGTGTCCATGTCAGCAGTCAGCCACACACAATGCCAAACCATCACAATGTCGTCATGTCCAGTTAGTGTGACAGTGTCCATGTCAGCAGTCAGCCTCACACAATGCCACTGCACCACTGACAAGCCTCAGGACAGTATTGTTGGATGCGTTTTTAACGTCTGTCATATGTTGAACATTAATTTGTATCCTGCTGTGTATTACATAAGCAAGACCACTCACTACCCATCTACAGTAACACCAAAACCATTCTACTTCTGCCATACACGAACACCTACAAGCCACAGGCCACAGTTTCAGCCCCAAGAAACCAAGACCATATCTACAGAGCCCTTCCTTATGAAAAGAAAAGTTAAAAAAAGCCATTGAAATCAAGACCAGACGCCCCAGCCTGAACAGAGATCAAGGCTTTGAACTTCCCCCCATCTACAATCAGATCCTGACAACCGTTCACCCCACACAACAGTCGCCCCACCAGGCCTCGCTGCCACAACAGCAACAGTGAGCTGATGAAGATAGGGTGACCCTGTCGAAATGTTCTCCAAGTAAGTTTTTGATTCTGAGTCTAACTACTTTTCTAATTAGATTAATTGGTCCTAACCAAATAGCTATGCTATAGCTAGTCCTAAATTTGGATCACCTGAAGAGAAAATCTGAGTCTGACAACTGTGAGTAACTTATATGCCCTGACTATAAGACAAGCAAGCAGACTTACTGTCAACTGTGAGTTATATGCCCTGACTATAAGACAAAGCAAGCAGACTTACTGTCAACTGTGAGTTATATGCCCCTGACAAGACAAAGCAGGCAGACTTACTGTCAACTGTGAGTTATATGCCCCTGACTACAAGACAAAGCAGGCAGACTTGATGTCAACTGTGAGTTATATGCCCCTGACTAGACAAAGCAGGCAGACTTACTGTCAACTATGAGTTATATGCCCCTGACTACAAGACAAAGCAGGCAGACTTACTGTCAACTGTGAGTTATATGCCCCTGACTAGACAAAGCAGGCAGACTTACTGTCAACTGTGAGTTATATGCCCCTGACTACAAGACAAAGCAGGCAGACTTGATGTCAACTGTGAGTTATATGCCCCTGACTACTAGACAAAGCAGGCAGACTTACTGTCAACTGTGAGTTATATGCCCCTGACTACTAGACAAAGCAGGCAGACTTACTGTCAACTGAGTTATATGCCCCTGACTACAAGACAAAGCAGGCAGACTTGATGTCAACTGTGAGTTATATGCCCCTGACTACTAGACAAAGCAGGCAGACTTACTGTCAACTGAGTTATATGCCCCTGACTACTAGACAAAGCAGGCAGACTTACTGTCAACTGAGTTATATGCCCCTGACTACAAGACAAAGCAGGCAAACTTGCTGTCAACTGTGAGTTATATGCCCCTGACTATAAGACAAAGCAGGCAGACTTACTGTCAACTGAGTTATATGCCCCTGACTACAAGACAAAGCAGGCAGACTTGCTGTCAACTGTGAGTTATATGCCCTGACTACTAGACAAAGCAGGCAGACTTACTGTCAACTGACAACTGTGAGTTATATGCCCCTGACTACAAGACAAAGCAGGCAGTCAATTGTGAGTTATATGCCCCTGACAATAAGACAAAGCAGGCAGACTTACTGTTAACTGTGAGTTATATGCCCCTGACTACATGACAAAGTAGGCAGACTTACTGTCAACTGACAACTGTGAGTTATATACTCCCGACTACAAGACAAAGCAGGCAGACTTACTGTCACAGGCTGTCAAAATCTCCTCCGCCGTGCCGTCGTAGTGGGCCAGAGGGTTGCTGGCGTTGCGGTACTGTCAACACACCATTTCCACATCCTTTGACAACTTCTTTTTTTGTTTCAACAGTATCTTTTCATCAAACATGTATTTCAGAGCGCCGGTCTGCACAAACAGAACGAGAGCAGTTCTGACCTGGGGTGACAAAGGAAAATGCTGTACCTGTACCAGGAACCAGCTTCAGAGCTTCTCATTGTGCCAGCACTTCTGTCCTTTCATACACATACACTGGCTATAAAGGCTTCTTCTGTCCTTTCATATATACACTGGCTATAAAGGCTTCTTCTGTCCTTTCATATATACACTGGCTATAAAGGCTTCTTCTGTCCTTTCATATTATACACTGGCTATAAAGGCTTCTTCTGTCCTTTCATATATACACTGGCTATAAAGGCTTCTTCTGTCCTTTCATATATACACTGGCTATAAAGGCTTCTTCTGTCCTTTCATATATACACTGGCTATAAAGGCTTCTTCTGTCCTTTCATACTATATACACTGGCTATAAAGGCTTCTTCTGTCCTTTCATATATACACTGGCTATAAAGGCTTCTTCTGTCCTTTCATACTATATACACTGGTTATAAAGGCTTCTTCTGTCCTTTCATAGATACACTGGCTATAAAGGCTTCTTCTGTCCTTTCATATATACACTGGCTATAAAGGCTTCTTCTGTCCTTTCATACTATATACACTGGCTATAAAGGCTTCTTCCGTCCTTTCATACACATACACTGGCTATAAAGGCTTCTTCTGTCCTTTCATACATATACACTGGCTATAAAGGCTTCTTCTGTCCTTTCATACATATACACTGGCTATAAAGGCTTCTTCTGTCCTTTCATACATATACACTGGCTATAAAGGCTTCTTCTGTCCTTTCATATATATATACACTGGCTATAAAGGCTTCTTCTGTCCTTTCATATATACACTGGCTATAAAGGCTTCTGTCCTTTCATATATATACACTGGCTATAAAGGCTTCTGTCCTTTCATATATGTACACTGGCTATAAAGGCTTCTTCTGTCCTTTCATACATATACACTGGCTATAAAGGCTTCTGTCCTTTCATATATACACTGGCTATAAAGGCTTCTGTCCTTTCATATATATACACTGGCTATAAAGGCTTCTGTCCTTTCATATATATACACTGGCTATAAAGGCTTCTTCTGTCCTTTCATACATATACACTGGCTATAAAGGCTTCTTCTGTCCTTTCATACATATACACTGGCTATAAAGGCTTCTTCTGTCCTTTCATACATATACACTGGCTATAAAGGCTTCTTCTGTCCTTTCATACATATACACTGGCTATAAAGGCTTCTTCTGTCCTTTCATACATATACACTGGCTATAAAGGCTTCTTCTGTCCTTTCATACATATACACTGGCTATAAAGGCTTCTGTCCTTTCATAATATACACTGGCTATAAAGGCTTCTTCTGTCCTTTCATACATATACACTGGCTATAAAGGCTTCTGTCCTTTCATATATATACACTGGCTATAAAGGCTTCTGTCCTTTCATATATATACACTGGCTATAAAGGCTTCTTCTGTCCTTTCATACATATACACTGGCTATAAAGGCTTCTGTCCTTTCATATATACACTGGCTATAAAGGCTTCTGTCCTTTCATATATATACACTGGCTATAAAGGCTTCTGTCCTTTCATATAATATACACTGGCTATAAAGGCTTCTTCTGTCCTTTCATACATATACACTGGCTATAAAGGCTTCTTCTGTCCTTTCATACATATACACTGGCTATAAAGGCTTCTTCTGTCCTTTCATACATATACACTGGCTATAAAGGCTTCTGTCCTTTCATACATATACACTGGCTATAAAGGCTTCTTCTGTCCTTTCATATACACATTGGCTATAAAGGCTTCTTCTGTCCTTTCATACATATACACTGGCTATAAAGGCTTCTTCTGTCCTTTCATATATATACACTGGCTATAAAGGCTTCTCCTGTCCTTTCATATATACACTGGCTATAAAGGCTTCTGTCCTTTCATATATATTACACTGGCTATAAAGGCTTCTTCTGTCCTTTCATACATATACACTGGCTATAAAGGCTTCTTCTGTCCTTTCATGTATGTATACAATGGCTATAAAGGCTTCTTCTGTCCTTTCATGTATATACACTGGCTATAAAGGCTTCTTCTGTCCTCTCATATATATATACACACTGGCTATAAAGGCTTCTTCTGTACTTTCATACATATATACACACTGGCTATAAGGCTTCTTCTGTCCTTTCATATATACACACTGGCTATAAAGGCTTCTTCTGTCCTTTATGTACCTACACTGGCGGTTATGGTTTCATCACTTTTCTCCTTACCAGCCTCCATTCTTGGTGTCACAGCTGAGAGTCCAAATCATTCGTTTTCAACCACTGGGTTGATGACAGACAGAAAGGTCAACCACTGGGTTGATGACAGACAGAAAGGTCAACCACTGGGTTGATGACAGACAGAAAGGTTGATGACTGACAGAAAGGTCAACCACTGGATTGATGACTAACAGAAAGGTTGATGACTGACAGAAAGGTTGATGACTGACAGAGGCCAACCACTTGATTGATGACTGACAGAGGTCAACCACTGGTTTGATGACTGACAGAAAGGTTGATGACTGACAGAGGTCAACCACTGGGTTGATGACTGACAGAAAGGTTGATGACTGACAGAGGACAACCACTGGGTTGATGACTGACAGAAAGGTTGATGACTGACAGAGGTCAACCACTGGGTTGATGACTGACAGAAAGGTTGATGACTGACAGAGGTCAACCACTGGGTTGATGGCTGACAGAGGTCAGCCACTGGGTTGATGGCTGACAGAGGTCAACCACTGGGTTGATGACTGACAGAGGTCAACCACTGGGTTGATGGCTGACAGAAAGGTTGATGACTGACAGAGGTCAACCACTGGGTTGATGACCGACAGAAAGGTTGATGACTGACAGAGGTCAACCACTGGGTTGATGACTGACAGAAAGGTTGATGACTGACAGAGGTCAACCACTGGGTTGATGACGACAGAAAGGTTGATGACTGACAGAGGTCAACCACTGGGTTGATGACTGACAGAAGGTTGATGACTGACAGAGGTCAACCACTGGGTTGATGGCTGACAGAGGTCAGCCACTGGGTTGATGGCTGACAGAGGTCAACCACTGGGTTGATGACTGACAGAGGTCAACCACTGGGTTGATGGCTGACAGAAAGGTTGATGACTGACAGAGGTCAACCACTGGGTTGATGACCGACAGAAAGGTTGATGACTGACAGAGGTCAACCACTGGGTTGCTGACTGACAGAGGTCAACCACTGGGTTGATGACTGACAGAGGTCAGCCACTGAGTTGATGGCTGACAGAAAGGTTGATGACCGACAGAGGTCAACCACTGGGTTGCTGACTGACAGAAAGGTTGATGACTGACAAAGGTCAACCACTGGGTTGATGGTTGATGGCTGACAGAAAGGTTGATGATGACAGAGGTCAACCACTGGGTTGAGACTGACAGAAAGGTTGATGACTGACAGAGGTCAACCACTGGGTTGATGGCGACATAAAGGTCAACCACTGGATTGATGACTGACAGAAAGGTTGATGACTGACAGAAGTCAACCACTGGGTTGATGACTGACAGAAAGATCAACCACTGGATTGATGACCGACGGAAAGGTCAACCACGGGATTGATGATTGACAGAGAGGTTAACCACTGGGTTGATGACGGACAGAAAGGTTGATGACTGACAGAAAGGTTGATGACTGACAGAAAGGTTGATGACTGACAGGGGGTCACTCACCTGGTCCAGGATGTGGGAGTTGGGGATCTCCTCCATCAGGCGTCGCGCCACACCGATGTGAGATTCTGGAGAATCAAACGCCGCAGAGGTTGGCGTCGCACAATCTCCGCTCCCAGAGCACGCAGCACGTCACCTGTCAGAACACAAGACACCGACCACAACCATCATTAGAGGGATACAAGGAAGGGTGGGTACCCCCTTCTGACACTGGCCATCTCTCCAGTCTTGAAATTTGGACTGTGGCTATCCCCTCCACCCCATCAATCATTATTTTGGACTGTGCTATCCCATCCACCCCATCAATCACTATTTTGGACTGTGGCTATCCCATCCACCCATCAATCACTACTTTGAACTATGCTATCCTCTCCACACCATTATCATTATTGAGGACTGTGGCTATCCCTCCACTGTGGCCATCCCTCCACCCCATCAATCATTATTTTGGACTGTGGCTATCCTCTCCACCCCATCAATCATTATTTTGAACTATGGCTATCCCCTCCACCCCATCAATCATTATTGAGGACTGTGGCCATCCCCTCCACCCCATCAATCATTATTTAGGACTGTGGCCATCCCTCCACCCCATCAATCATTATTTAGGACTGTGGCTATCCCCTCCATCCTATGAATCATTATTTAGGACTGTGGCCATCCCTCCACCCATCAATCATTATTTAGGACTGTGGCTATCCCCTCCACCCCATCAATCATTGTTTAGCACTGTGGCTATCCCCTCCACCCTATGAATCATTATTTAGCACTATGGCTATCCCCTCCACCCCATCATCATTATTTAGCACTGTGGCTATCCCTCCACCCATCAATCATTATTTAGCACTGTGGCTATCCCTCCACCCCATCAATCATTATTTAGCACTGTGGCTATCCCCTCCACCCATCAATCATTATTTAGCACTGTGGCTATCCCTCCACCCCATCAATCATTATTTAGCACTGTGGCTATCCCCCACCCCATCAATCATTATTTAGGACTGTGGCCATCCCTCCACCCCACGAATCATTATTTAGCACTGTGGCTATCCCCTCCACTGTGGCTATCCCTCCACCCCATCAATCATTATTTAGGACTGTGACTATCTCTCCATCCCAATCATTATTTTGGACTGTGGCCTTTCCCTCTATCCCAACAATCCTAAAATATACATCACGTTGTGAAACAAGATCCTTAAACTTTTTTCTGGTGACTTTATACAAAGAGAGAGAGAGAGAGACGGTGACAGATAGAGACACAGAGAGACAGAGAGAGAGAGAGAAAGAGACACAGAGACAGAGACAGAGACAGACAGAGAGCGAGAGAGGGAGAGTGAGATTGATTGTCAAGAACTAATATTAAAGAATTCTGACACAAAAATATTAAAATACATAAATGTATTTTCAAGAAAAATCAAGAAGCAATGCAAACGTCTGCAAACATGTCCCTCTGTCTTTCGACTTGTTACTAAATCACGTTAACAGGGACATCCATTCAAAAAAATTCCAGGATTTCTTAAGGACTCTTAAAAACAACTTTACACATTAAATTCAAGCACTGTAACATAGAATGTATGGACCCAATGCACAATGGCACAGTGACTATGCAATCACTTCACTTGAGCAGAACCCAGTTAGAAAAAAACAGGGAAAAAACACAGTGAAGTCAGTCCTGTCACAGGGAAACAAGCACAGTGAGGCAGTGATGTAGATTTCCATCGGTCTCCGGTCATTGACCGATAAAAATGTAAAATGACCAATCGGCTCGACCTCCATCCCGGTCAAATGTCCGATCCTAATACAAGCGAAGCGGTCGCATGTCCTATCGTTTTCGCGAGGTCGCGGACAAGTCTACAGCCGTTTTATTGTGCGGAGGCGTGCGAGACTGAGTAGCGTTGAAAGGCAGAGCCAAGCGCATCGCGTGTTCGGGAAAATTTGCACAGCTCTGAGGCTGACGCACCGACTGAAGCGCAATGCGAGAGGCGAGAGGAGCACAGACTTAGAATTCAGCAAGAGTGAGTAACTCTTGTTGAATTTCCGGCCTGCGCACGGTTTGTTTTCCTTCACATCCGACAGTGGTAAAAACGTTGTGCATCACGCCATCAGTCTTCATCATGCCACCAAAGAGACTCAAATGTGAAAAAGATCAGCGATCTTTGAAATCCAGAGGTGATTCTAGGATTCCAAAAAAGGGGGCCCAAGGGCCCCCTCACTGTAAAAAAGGGGGCCCCCAGGGGGGCCTAAATTTTAACTATATAATTTCTATATTTTTCAACGGCAGGTACTACTAGTGTTATAAATTGTTAACTCATAGTATTAGTAATCATTCAGAGGATTTACTTGAAGTAATCACTCCATCCAGCAAAGCACCACACAGAAAATCCCAGATCCAGGTTGAAGGCAACAAAGTTCTCTATTAAATTTTTTCTTTGTGACTGCAGTGTTTGTCTCCTCTCTGTCTGGCTTCGCTGTACTACTGTCCACAAGCGTCTCTGAAGCGGTCCCTGACTCAGTCTCAGGCATGTCGCTTGCAGACACAACACTGTCTGGTTTTGATGACGAAAATCCCGAACCACCATCATGATCACAGAAACTTGACACAGGGTCCGATTCCCGCTCGCATGACGAAACAGAACTAACCCGGTCGGACTGACAGTCTGATTGCGATCGCGTATCTACATCTCCACTGTCGGCACTGGCACTCGTTGAAGGATAACTAGGCGGCTGCTCAGTGACGGTCGAACACTCGCTTTGTACATCCAAAGAATCATCTGCCTCTCCTCCTCTCTTCGATTTCTTCGCCCCTCGGGTAAAAGAAAAATCCAACAACGTGCCTCGTTTCGCCATGATGGAACCTCAGGCAGAAACGCAGGGCTGCCGTACCGCGAGCTGTGATTGGCTGAAAGCAAACTTTCCAACCAATCGCAGTTGACTATACAGACATGCGTTTACATTCAGTTCCTACTGCTCATGCGCACAAGGCTGACCTTGACATAGCTGATAGCTCGATGACAGCTTCGCTTGGTTCGCTCGGTAGATTACTAGGCCAAGCGGACGCGAGATTAAAAAGGCAAGGGAGTGAAAAAAAATTAGCGCAGTCACGACTGGCGAGCGCGGCATTTCTTGTTTGTGTGCGGAGCAGCGGCCGCGCTGGGCTTACGGTTTTGCGTCTTTCGATTTTTTAAGCGGTATTCCGCTAATTCCGCGCTCTAGAATCACCTCTGAAATCTATGTTCGCACCATCGGCGAGTGTGCCAGGGGTGAGTGGCAGTGCGTCTACCAGTTCCGAATCGACGACTGATGCGTCAAGTGCCTCTTCCAGTTTCGTATCGACGACTGATGCGTCGAAGACTACAGGCAGTAGTAGGCCTAAAACAGAGCGCCGTTTTCAAGAGTCATGGAAGTCACAGTTTCCATGGCTCATTCTTGACAAGGAAAAGGCCAGCATGTTCTGTTCTGTGTGTCAGTCGGCAGGAATTGCACGCAATTCATTCACGGAAGGTTGCTCCAACTTGAGAAAAAGCGCCATTGAAGACCACATTTTGACTGCCACCACAAACGTGCTCTTGGTGTGCCACATCAGCAGCAAAACAAAGAGAAATGTCACAAAGTTATGCTGACACAGCAAGAGAAGGGAATGGCTGCAGCAGTGAGGACAGTGCATTGGATCATTCAAGAAGACTTAGCTCTGTCTCCTTCAGTCGTGCAGCTTCTGAAAGAGAGTGGTGCAGCAAATGTTGAACATCTGAGTGTTTCAAAAGGCACGCACTATGACACACGTCATACTGCATATGAAATTCTAGAATGCCTTGCCGAGGAAGTGGATCAGCATGCAAGAGAAGAACTGTCTGCTTCTCCTTTTGTGGCTGTCATGGCAGATGAAACAACAGACATTACTATAAAGAAACGTCTTGGTCTATATGTCAGGACGATCAGTCCAGACATGGAACCCAAGACTCGTTTCATAACCAACGTGTCAGTGCCAGATGGATCAGGTAAAACCATTGCCGACGCCATAAGTACAGTTTTGCTTGAATATGGTGTCCCACCAGAAAAGATCATCGCTCTGGGTTCTGATGGGGCGTCTGTCATGACCGGAAAAAAGAAAGGTGTGACGGGTCTGATGCATCGTCAGAGTCCACACATGGTGAACATTCATTGCATCGCTCATCGTCTGGCTCTCTGTACCAGTCAAGCTGCAGATAGTGTTCCTGCAATGAAGGAGTATCAAGAATGTTTGACATCTCTCTTTTACTACTTCAAGGCATCTGCTGTCAGAACTAGTGCCCTGACAGCTATCCAAGACCTCTTAGATGAGCCGAACCTGCGCATGAAAGAGGTCTACAGCGTCAGATGGCTGAGTTTCTACCAAGCATTGGAAACTATCTTCAGAAGTCTGGACACATTGCTGACATACTTCACCGATGACAACAGACAGCAAGACGCAAAGGCCATTGGACTGAGAAGAAAGGTGAGAATACTGAGAATAAGATACTGAAGGCATTGTATAACAATTATAATCATTAGTGATGATGATAATAATGATATAATATAATAATAACAACAACAATAATGGCTAAGTGCTTTATATACTAATTGTGCCTTCCCAAAGGCTCTGGGTGCTAGACAAAATCACTTGCTGCTGACCATAATTTTTAATTTATAAACATATGAGATGCAGCATCTTTTTAACTTGAAACTTAACAAGACTGATGGATTTAAAGTCTAAAGCTAAATGATGAAATCAAACACAAGGAGAGGTTAACTTTTACCCCTCAGTCACCTAGGTTATGTTTTCATTGATTGGCCTCTACCCTAATCCCTCAAATAATCACTGAATATCATATAATATAATATTGATGAAGTTGCATGTAAAACAACTGAAAAAAAACACCAAACACTTAACAGTATCATATGCTTATTCAGCTGTTGATATCATATGGCTGTGTGTGATTTCAGGTAGCATCTCAGAAATTCATCGGCCTGACTCACCTTTTCATGGATATCATTCCAGTTGTTGGGGCACTGAACCTATTCTTCCAGTCAAAAGAGATTGATCTTGCATTGATCAAGGTAGAGAGAGAGAGAGAGAGAGAGAGGAGCAGAGGAGAGAGAGAGAGAGAGAGAGAGAGAGGCAGACAGACAGGCAGACAGAGAAGCAAACAAGGAGATACAATTTTAACACACACACAAATGTGTAAAAGTGAAAAAAATTAATATGAGAAGACTCAAGTAAAGGATCACGGAAGGAATGGCTGACGGTATGTCAAGAGAGAGAGAGATATATATAAAAAAAAATATGTGTTGTGTGAATCACTCACTGAATGTGTTTGTTTCAAAACTCTAAAATTACTTCCAGATAATAATGAATGAATGTGACTGTTGCAGGTCAAACTCAGCAACTGCATTGCATCTTTGAACACTCTGAAGAATCAGCAAGGCAAGCATCAGGAAGAGTTTCATCAACATCTGGTCAAGGATGCAGATGGCAGAACCACATTCAAGGGTCATGTCATCAGTGGCTGTCCAGCAGCTGATATCCAGTCAGCTGTAGGAAAGTTCATCAACAACCTCATCGGCAACATGGAATCAAGGTGAGCTTGTAACTCAGACTTATAACAGGATGTGTTTTGTTGTGTGTTTTAAGTTTACAGTTTTAGACAGACACCCAGTCTCATTTATTTTTTTTAATTTGAGGCTTGAACATCTCTCTCTCTCTCTCTCTCTCTCTGTTCCTCCACTCTGACTCTCTAAACATGTGTCCTTCTGTGTGTGTGTGTGTGTGTGTGTGTGTGTGTGTGTGTGTGTGTGTGTGTTGTTTCAGATTTCCTGAGACGGAGTTGATATCAGCCTTTGGGGTTTTGTCCATGCGGCCTATCACCTTCCTGAGTGAAGATCAACTTAACACATGGGGGTGTGATCAACTTGACCAACTGTTGGACCACTTTGGCAAGGAAGTTGTGTAACATGGAAGGAAGAGGATGGTACTGAGAAATCCAACATTTCCACTCCTCTCTGTGATCCAGAAGCTACAAGAGAAGAGTGGAAAGAAGCAAAGTCTACTGTCAAGGCACAGCTTTATCCAAGGGACAGCACTGCTTCTTTGTGGAAACTGATCAGTCAGTTTCACAAGGCAGATTTCCCCAATCTGATGAAGCTGGCACAGATATGCCTTGTTCTACCTGTGCACACTGCTGATGTGGAAAGAGGCTTCAGCTCACAGAATTTGGTGTGCACTGCAAGGCGGAACAGGCTGTCAGTGAAGATGCAAGACATGATCCTGAAGACAAAGCTCGAAGGCCAGAAGGAAAGGGAAGAGTCATATCAGAATCTGCACACCATTGTCAGCAAGTGGGCAAGCAAGAAAAAGAGACAGTTGTTTCGCAACAATGATGCTGAATGAGTAATTTCTGTTGTCGTTTGCAGCTCGCAACAATGAACATTAACATTTAGTCATGAACATTTCCATTTATTTTTACAACTTTCACTAAGCTTTGCCCTGATTCTAGTCATCAACATAATTGTGTTGATTTTATTTGTTTTTGTATTTTTTAATACTTTTCTCCAGTTCTAGTCGGCGGACCTTGAGTTAATAAAATACATTTATCACAATGAATCCTGTTCCGAGTCTGGTGTCCTATTATTTTGGTTACTCCAGGACACTGTGTCCTATTGACATTTAATCTCTAGGACACAGTGTCCTATAGGGTGATTAAAAAATCTACATCACTGGTGAGGACAGTCCTGTCACAGGGGAAAAAAAACACAGTGAGGACAGTCCTGTCACAGGGGAAAAACACAGTGAGGACAGTCCTGTCACAGGGGAAAAAACACAGTGAAGACAGTCCTGTCACAGGGAAAAAACACAGTGAAGACAGTCCTGTCACAGGGAAAAAAACACAGTGAAGACAGTCCCGTCACAGGGGAAAAACACAGTGAGGACAGTCCTGTCACAGGGGAAAAAACACAGTGAAACAGTCCTGTCACAGAAAAAAAAACACAGTGAAGACAGTCCTGTCACAGGGGAAAAAAACAGTGAGGACAGTCCTGTCACGGGGGAAAAAACACAGTAAAGACAGTCCTGTCACAGGGAAAAAAAAACGGGTGAAAACAGTCCTGTCACAGGGGAAAAAACACAGTGAAGACAGTCCTGTCAAGGGAAAAAAAACACAGTGAAGACAGTCCTGTCACAGGGAAAAAAACACAAGTGAAGACAGTCCTGTCACAGGGAAAAAAACACAGTGAAGACAGTCCTGTCACAGGGGAACAAACACAGTGAAGACAGTCCTGTCACAGAGAAAACAAGCACAGTGAAGACAGTCCTGTCACAGGGACACAAGCACAGTGAAGAAAAGTCCTGTCATGGGGAAACAAGCACAGTGCAGACAGTCCTGTCACTGGGAAAAAACACAGTGTAGACAATCCTGTTACAGGGAAACAAGCACAGCGAGGACAGTCCTGTCACGGGGAAAAAATCACAGTGAAGACAGTCATGTCACAGGGAAACAAGCACAGTGAAGACGTCCTGTTACGGGGAAAAACAAAACAGTGAAGACAGTCCTGTCACAGGGAAAAAACACAGTGAAGACAGTCCTGTCAAGAATGCACAGTGAAGACAGTCCTGTCACAGGGAAACAAGCACAGTGAGACAGTCCTGTCACAGGGAAACAAGCACATGCAGACAGTCCTGTCACGGGGAAAAAAACACAGTGAAGACAGTCCTGTCACAGGAAAAAAAACACAGTGAAGACAGTCCTGTCACAGGGACAAAAACACAGTGAAGACAGTCCCTGTCACAGAAAAATAAGCACAGTGAAAACAGTACTGTCACAGGGAAACAAACACAGTGAAGACAGTCCTTCACAGGGAAAAAACACAGTGAAGACAGTCCTGTCACAGGGAAACAAACACAGTGAAGACAGTCCTGTCACAGGGAAAAACACAGTGAAAACAGTACTGTCACAGCGAAAAAAACACAGTGAAGACAGCCCCTGCACAGGAAACAAGCACGGTGAAGACAGTCCTGTCACAGGGAAACAAGCACAGTGAAGACAGTCCATCACAGGGAAACAACACCAGTGAGAACAGTCATGTCACAGGGAAAAAAACACATTTGAAGACAGTCCGTCACAGGGAAACAAACACAGTGAAGACAGTCCTGTCAAAAGGGAAAAAAAACCCACAGTGAAAAACATCCTGTCACAGGGGAAAAACACAGTGAGGACAGTCCTGTCACGGGGAAACAAGCACAGTGAAGACAGTCCTTCACAGGGAAACACGCACAGAGAAGACAGCCCTGTCACAGGGAAACAAACACAGTGAAGACATCCTGTCACAGGGAAAAAACACAGTGAAACAGTCCTGTCACGGGGAAAAACCCAGTGAAGACAGTCCTGTCACAGGGAAAAAACACAGTGAAAACAGTCCTGTCACGGGGAAAAAAAAACACAGTGAAGACAGTCCTGTCCGGGAAACAAGCACAGTGAAGACAGTCCTGTCACATGGAAAAACACAATGAGACAGTCCCGTCACAGGGAAACACGCACAGTGAAGACAGTCCTGTCACAGGGAAAAAAGCACAGTAAAGACAGTCCTGTCACAGGGAAACAAGCACAGTAGAGAACTGATAAATGCCAATCCTAGGCCAGCTGCTCCTCACCAGTTTCGGAGCAGCGACCCTGGGAAATTTGGCATTTATCATTTCTCTCATACTCAGTAGACTTGTTTTCTGCTGGGCATGCGCATTAAACGAGGTAAAACCAACCTGAAATTACACAGTTAAACCAGTTCAAAACCGGTTGACTTTAGAAGCGGCATATTACTGGTTCTCTGAAAAGTAAGACTTCAATAACCAAAAAATAACGACCCTACAAAAAACATACTGTGTAGGGTATCCGTTTTCAATACTAATTTACTAAACTTTTCAGATTTTAATTTTTGCTTAATCCTGTGTTTTTCCTGATCATTTTCAATAACATCATTTTCACGCAAACATTCATCAAATGCATCTCTGTCTTCATGTGAAATAAAACTACAGTCTTTAACTGCTCTCAAAAGTCTTTTAAACTGAGTTATATTTTTGACAAAAAAATCCCACACTTATTCCAGCATGTCTTCCACTAAAAGCCAGTTTTGACAAAGTGTTTCCCCTTTTAACTATGTCTTTTTCTGCTGAACATCATCTATAATAAATAGCGTTTGCGTTCCCTCAAACCAATAAAAAAGCGTTCTAGACTTTCATCAGTTTATTGCTGGGATCAACTAAATTATTTCATCATCTGTCCATATAACCTTCTATCATGTTATGCTTTGTTCCATTTAAGTTTGGACAAAAAATCACAATATGATTAAAATTATAAGATAAACTGTTTGTAACAGGTTGAGGATAAATATTGTTTTTCCACAACCATTTTGGGTCCACAATTAATGAACAATGAGGTTTTTGTCTTTAAAGTTTAACTGCTCCATAGTTTTATAAACAGAATTTAATCTAATCCGTTATTATTTTTATCATACTCTCCGTCAAAACTTGGGTTCAGTTTTAATAAAACCCTATGAGGCCTAAATGTGTAAGATTAATCCAATTCATTCTGTAAGTTGTTTCTATTAAGTCAACATTGATTTTGTTGCTTGTTGTTATGATTTTAAATTTATCCTCACCATTGTGAAGAACGACGAGGGTAACGTTAAGGCTTTTAAAAACGTCTAAGTTTTGCCAGCTAATATTAATTCCTTTTATAAGGTCGTCACTAACGCCCACAAACCCCATCCTTCTCCACATCTTTAAAGACAGAAATTTCAAATTCATTGTGAACGTTCCTAATTTTCTGCTTGGAAAGAACTGAAATTTTTGTAGAAGTTTTTTTTACAACTGTTTCTTTTCTGTGGAGGATGTACTGTTTTTTTCCCATAACGGCGTTATTTCAATTTCTTTCCGACTATTGTCGTCCGGCTAGACTTACATGTAAAGGGGCCCCAGAGTTGAATGCTTTTCTGAAACTTTTTTGACGGCTAAAATATGTAAATGGGCTTATGATTAAAATTTTTTATTTTCCCATTCTAAATAATGGTTCTAAGTGCCATTTGAGGTCAGATTTCGAACTATTTTATATCATACTGGCCAACATTATTTGCCTCTAGATTGCGCAGTTGTTCTAGTTAGGAAACTTTTGCTGTCGCCAACCTCTTTGCGTTATAATCACCATCTTTAGTGTATCAAACCCATACAAAGCGCCTATCTCACCGTTCTGTTCAAAGTCCGCAACGTCTGAAAGGGTTTCTTTTAATTCTAAGGTTATACACCTCACAGGCGCAATGTAACTCCCGATTCTTCTGGCCCCCGCGACAAAAATTTTTTAGTACAGTTTATTATTTTATTTCCAAAACAATGTGCAGGTTATCACATTTCACAATTTTCCCCCGCTTTGTCTTTGATTTTTATATATGATCCGCCCTCCCACAAACTAATCTTTTAAACTGTAAATTTAGGGAATTGTATAATTTCATAATCGCAATATCAGCTTTCCCTGACGGAAGAGCTCTTAAACAGTTGAGGGCCTTCCATCATATAAGTTTTCATCAGTGCTCAGCTCATCAAATGAACATAGAGTAATAATGTAATGCAAGATCTAGCGGATTTTCTCCCTCATAAGTAGTTTTGTTTGACGTAACTCTAAAACTATGAACGGGCCGATTGCAGTTGTAAAGCCTAACATTTTAGTTTGCTCTTTATCAAAAGTACCCTACTTCTTCTTCTTCAGGTTTGAAGGTCAACATTTTTTTTCAGATTCGCATTGTTAAGTTTGAGAGCAATGTCGAATACTCATGCTTCTTTTAGCGAGCAAAACCCCGTAATAACCATCAGGTATGGTTAACTGGCTAACTAATTGGCCTCTTTTATTAACTTTTTTAATCTTATTATTCCCCTTTGGCTTTGCTTATATTAAACCATACGACTTTGTAGAATATTTCATGGAGCGCGACCGTTTGGTTCCGCATTCGTTATTAATAGCATGTTCTAAAAACGAAGGCGGTCTTGAGTTGTTATTGTTACAAACATTTTTTAAAACAAATTAAAAATGAGTGCATTCAAATATACTGATGCAAAATATTTGTTGGGCCGCACTACAATCTTAAAAATATAACAACTGACACCCTCGACATTTCTGTGACCCAGACTGACACCTTTCATAAAAAGGTTTAATACTCCATTAAACAGATATTTTAAACCCCTCCTATTAAAAAAGACTAAAAATCGCGAAAGTGTGGTTCAGCATCCGATGCAGTTTATATAGAACCAGTTAAACTTTGCTGTGTTTTGTGCATCAACTGGGTGTGGAGTGTCGTATGCTGATCATCTAAATCATCCTAATCCTTGGTGAGGTCAGTGTACAGATTCATTTCTATTAAAACCTTCAGACTATTTTGACTGAACTGCAAGCGCCATTACCAAATGACAAACCGTTTAATCCATTCAGCAACAAATAGACATGAAGGCTTTTGAAAGAATCTGTAACAATTCAATATTAACATCAAGACAGACTTTAGACAAAAGTCGGATCTTAATCATGGCTAGGACCCCTTATTATTGGGGCGTGCACAGAAAGTATAAGTATGATTGGAATCCTCCTTACACATCTTTCTCTTCAGGCACAGCTGTTCACCTCGGGTCCATAGAGCAAGAGCATAAACAGCATGACAACATTTATTTTAGACGCTTCTAACGGCCTAACTAAAGCAGGAATAGAACGAATAAACGACTCTGTTCGTACTTACGTTTGGTTTTTGCTGGGTTCGCAAGCACAAACAAGATCGGCATAATGTCCTTCTACGGGTTTGACGCACAAAAAACAATACTTAGCAAATTTAGGATGCCATTAATTCTACAGTTGATTTACCTTCAAGTATAAAAAGGTACCAAGATGTTTACATACGCAAGATCAAAAGTAGACTTTGCGGTTGGCACTGGTTTATACATGCTCCCTTACGACCTCAGCCCTCCGGGTGGGAACAATAATGAACTACAACAATGAAATTCTTGGGTTGCAGGAAATGACAGAAGGTTGGACAAAACAACAAAAATTTCTGAGCCAGTAATTTTGCAAGCATAAAAAACAAGATGACCCCCCAAGAATAAGTCATCCAATCCCCGCGGCCCAAAGCCCAAAGGCCCATTGAAGACTCAGCAAAGCTTGCGGACTTGTTCGCGATGACCATGAATATGAAAAGACAGCGCTTGTTCTTGGATTAACTGGCCTAGGATTACTTGGTCTTATCTTACTAAAAATTAACCAACTATTAAGAGAACTAATGTCCATAAGTGCTCGGCCATAAAGCCAATTTACTTTGCTTGCAGTAGCAAAACCAGCTAACAATACTCCCTAATATCCCTGGTAAAGAGTCTATAGCTTTTACCAGCTAATTTTTAATAAATCCGCAAGATGTTTCAAGCTGTTTTTTACCCATGATTTATCAGGTGAGGCGATGGTGGTGGAGGCACTGGGCTTTGACCACTGCCGCCTGTAATAGCCAACACCAGTGTACTTATTGCAAAATCCAAAGGCCGTTATAACGCTTGCTAAGTGATCCTGCTCTCTAAACAGTGTTCTGTTCTTTTGCTAGCGTTGTGTCTTCATATAAATCTTTGGTAGTTTCTTTATTCTGCTCACTTGGTTTGTAATTGTTCTCGTTAGTATACAACCTTCTATCTTGCTGATCTTTCTTGTTCAAGATCTTTTAGTCTTTGGGTTTTTTCTTTTTTAATATCAGACCCTAAGTTGGCGTCATCAGCCTCAACAGTTTTTCTTTTTCTCTTTTTATATGCTCATCTATTTCACCCAGTTTTGCTAAATTGTTTGTTAATTCGCCTCTAATGGTTCTTAAAGCAGATAAAGGGCTGCTATTTCTCGCATGGGTACGGGGGTCGTGTATAGTCTTTAATGCTGTTTTTTTCAAAAAACTGATTTCTGCCTCTATTGAATTTATTATTTCATCTGCCGATTGATTTAATTCTTTAATTCCATGTTTTGCTTTTGTTTATCTGTTGGGAGTTCCTGCAGTGTTTTTTGAAGTTTAGCAACTGCATCCCATCTTAATTTTGGTTTAGTAATGCCAAGGCGATTTTGATCGCTCACACTGAGCCTTTGTCTAATTGTACTCTTTTTTAAAACTTTGATGAGTCTGGTTTAGATGTAAGCTGAACAAGTTGTCCTTGGTCGCTCCTCACAAAAAAATGGTCATCTTTTTACTTCAAAATCATTAGGGTCTATAAATTCGGGGGGTTTTCTTGGCCTAAATTTTGGGAAATAATGATCTAACCTTACTTTCTGTTAATTCACGCCGCAAAGAGAGCCCGAGCGATGTTGTCCCAAAAGGGAGTCATTTCACTCATGTCGTCTCCAGGATCTAAAACACATAATCTTCATCTTAAAATGCCTGCCATGTTCTTTAATAAATTAACTTTTTTATTTTGTTTTATAAAAAATGTCACAACATATCTCGATTATTGACCCGCATAGAAGCCTGAAAAACCCCTTTTGGCGTGAAGGGAAATAAGCGGAATATTACTGTTCCAAATAACCCAATCTACTATTGATGCAGATCAAATTCTTACTGTCAAATTTCCAGACTTAGGAGCAGATGAAGTGATTGTGCCAGGCTCTGCGAAAACTTACTTTCAAAATAGAACTCGAATCAGCAACAGACCTAAACAGGACAGTTGTCCAGAATCTGGGAGGGGCAATGTTAAGAAATTTCTATAAAACTTGAGGGCAAGAAATTTTTTTTCTTTACACAATGCAGACATTTTTTAACCTATTCTGATCTATGGCTAACGAGAATGAAAGGGCCGATTTTTGCGTTTAAAGGGAAATTAGATAATGAAGAAGCACTAAAACATAGATAGGCGCTGGAGATGCTAATAAAGCCGGCAAAAATATGTGGCTTGTAAATTTTGCGTATGGTAATCGCTTTCCATTCCCTTAGATTTTGATTGTTAAAAGCGCATGCGCCATACTTTAAAGGAGCATTAAAAGACAGATTGTCATATGAATAACTTTTAATGAATACAAACGGGTTTATTAGATCAACAGACACTGAAGCAAGTACAGCATTTCTGACATCTCTTTAGAGTTTGACGTTGTTAGCAACCCTAATTAAGCAAGGCTGATTGAGCAACAATACGGGCAAAATTAGCAATATATTCGATAGAGTGATTCATCATACAACATATCCCAGAAGCAAGGCCGACGCTATATGGAATTTTAGTTTTAGCGTCTCAGCAAGATCGCTAAAGGTATTTTATTGCTGTGTGAAGATGAAAACCATTTAAAAGAGGAAGTGAAAAGTTTATTAATCCAAAAATAACGAAAGAAACCATGTTCGATTGAGGGCACCTAACCAAATCTACGCTAGCGGGTTTAAAACCCTTTATCACCATTTTGACGAATAAGAAAATTGTTTGGGGTGGAGGTGTAGAAATCCAACAGTTGACCTTGTGTCTAAAGATCTACACCTTCACAATGTAGACTTGATGATTATTTAACAACAAAATACGGCTTATGGATTGACCTAAGGTCGACGGGATAATCAGTTGCATGGAAGTGGAGGAACGGTTAGAGACGTATAAACATTAAAATGATAAAGAAAAAGATGGCGATAAACCAGTTAATGCACATTTGTTTTAATATATGATGCGCAGTTTGAATATTCAAGATAACAGATTAAAAGATTTTACAATACTAAATTATTTTTTATTTTTTAAAAAAGCATGTCTGTTCAGGTTTACCAAATGTGCCTACAGCGCCCCCCAAAAGAAGAGATAGTAGAAAACCCTAGCATAAAAACCTTCAGATTAACAAAATTACACAAATGCAACAAAAAACTAGGAGAAGACCTTCAAAATACAGCAAAACCAAACGAAGGTAAATTTTGCTGCCTGTAATGCTGTTACATATGTTAATACTGGAGCATCAACTATAAGTGCTGCATCGGCAGAACAAGTGTAGGCCTCTTAGCAACGGGCATAGGCGCACCCGCGGCTTTACCTCAGGAGGTTTGTCTTTAGCTCTCGGTCTGTGTTCATTACTGTAAGTGCGGCTGCAAAAAATTAAAAACTAAACTCCAAAAGCACACAGCTATGGTTCAACTAATAACGGCTAAACTTAGTTCGTTTAAAAATGACAATAAATAAAGCGCTTGTTGACCAAACTCACGGATGAAAAATTTAATCTTTACAGGCCGATTTTGATGACTACAAAAGACAAAGTTTTATCTTCAAAGAAAGGCGAGGACAACTTTTTCTCAACAGCCAGACGCCGAGCAGATAAAAAAGGAATGCTTAAAAAAAGTAAACGAAACATTAAACTCTGTCTAAACAGCTCACAGTAACAACATCGAAGGGGGTTTATACTTTAGTTTTGAGCCAAGCACAAAAAGACCGTTGATATTGATCTGATTAAGCCGTTGTATTTTTTTAAATTTAAATAAATATGTTGGCTTAGAAAAGAAAGACAGCATGGCAAGATATAAGAAGGCCCAGATGAAATGTTTTAAGGGAAGCTTGAGAGAGAGCGTTTATCAAGAGCACTGAATGATATTGATTTAGAAGTCATTGACCCAACAAACCCGGGAGGCAAGCGTTTTACATGCAATTTCTCAAGTTCCAAGTAAACTAACAATAGACCCGCCATGTTAAAATAATGTTAGCTGTTTTAATCGACTATGTAACAATAAAAGAAGAAAATCTAGAAGTCTGGGTCTCAACTAAACAACAGGGCTATTCTTTCTCGTAACGACTTAACACCCGGTTGGGCAGACGAACTGCTTACACAGTTTGACGCTGCCGCTGAAGAAGCTAAAATGAGAGTCTGGTTGGTCAGAGGGCGAAGTCTTAGAGATTAGATTAAAAAGGGTAAGTATGCACCGATTGTAGGCAAGGCTTTCATTCCGCTACCTCGAGAGTTGGTTTCAAAAGAGCAGTTTTAAACATAAAGAATTTAGACGACAAATGTTTCATGTGGTTTTGGTTTTTTGCAAGGCTGCATCATGTCCGCGAACACGCAGAGAGAGTGATAACTATCGGCAATACACCAAAGATCTTAACTTCAATGGAATATCCTTTCCTGTTAGTGTAGATCAAATTGATCAGTTTGAAGAACAAAAAAACCAATAACTGTTTAAAATTTACACATGGGATGAGGAAACAAATCTAAGCCCATTAAAGTGTCTAAGAACACCCAACGATTGGTGATCCAGACAAAAATCATGTTGACTTACTACTGATGTTTTCACCAGCAGGGCTACCACATTACACATTGATAGAACAATGAGTAACTAATGCAGCAAACTTCAAAGGAATGGACCATAAACAAGAATTCTGTAGAAAATGTTTAACAAGAATTCCATCTGTTCAAGCCGCGAGCGAACATAAAAACACTGTATTGGGCCCCGTTGACTGTAATACAGAACTAATTACGCCCCCTCCTTGGATCTAAAGTTAGTTTTAAGAACTGGAAACGGATTTCAAAAACTCCATATGTTGTTTACGCAGACTTCGAATCACTCAATTGTTCCTTATAAGGGCCAGCGCCACAAAAACTTCGAAAAACAGTCTTAATGAGTAAACATCAGATTTGTTCATTTTTCCTTCATTGTTGTCAGGTCGGATGGCCCCATTCAGCACCAAATTGTATAGAGGCCCAATGCTGCAGAATACTTCTTAACGCATGCAAAAGTGCGTAAAGACTGTTCTAATAATCTAAACTTATCTGAAATCATAATGACGCCTGAAGACCAACAACAGTATGGCTTTAGCCCCTCACTGTTGGATTTGTGTTTTAGGTCTCTCATCAGACGCAGAGAATCCAACAGTAAGAGACCATGATCACATTACGGAAAGTTCCAGGAGCAGCGCACAGTAAAATGCAATCTTCAACTAAAGTTTTTTATCCTAAGACATGGAAGCTGCCCATCTTCTTTCATAACTTGCGAGTTACGCTCTCATCTTTTAATGAAAACAGTGGACGATGCCCTTCAGGGTGTCATGCATTGCACGTCATCAGAAAAGTACATGTGCTTTAATCTAAATAACATGTCTTTTTATGACTCTATGCAACACATGATGGTTCATTAGAGTCACTGGCTATGTCCTTAAAGTCCTGCCCAATAACAGAAGAATATTTTGACTCAACTCTTGTTAGAAAGGGCGTTTACCCTTATGAGTACATGAACAGTTGGGAAAGGTTTTATGAAGATACACTTCCACCTAAAAAGGGGCGTTCTTTTTCTAGTCTTGGGAAAGGACACAGTGATCTGATTACCGGCATGCTCAAGATTGCTGGCAGAAGTTAGAGGTGTAAAACATTTGGGGGACTATCATGATCCTACTTGAGGGCTGACGTTTGTTTGTTGGCGGACGTCTTTGAAAATTACAGAAAGACCTGCATGAAACATTACAGCCTGGGTCCCGCGCATTACATTCTGCGCCCGGGATGAGTTTTGGGTGCTTTCTTAAAGTTTACTGGAGTACAGATTGAAATTTTTTGTCAGATTTACCAATGATTCAGATGATTGAAAACGGATTGCGTGGAGGAATTATAGGCGTCGATCATTACTGTAAAGCAAACAACAAATACTTGGACGACTATGATCCGAGTAAAAGGTCTAACTATCTCATGTATTAGATGCAAAAAATCTGTATGGATGGGCAATGCGCAATCACTTCCATTTCGTAACTTTAAAATGTACACAGGCGGCGATCCAATAATATTCAAAAGGCATTAAAGTGGTTGGGCAGTTTAACGCCTGATCAGCAGCGTGGTTCATTTTAGAAGTTGACTTTGAATATCCTCAGGGAAATCCTGACCTGCATAATGACTATCCATTAGCAGCAGAAAGTCTAAAGAGGGGTCCAAGAGAACCACCTAAACTTGTGCCTAATCTTCGAGGCAAAAAAATTTTCTGTCATTACAGACTTCTACAAATTTTTTTTAAGACTGGTTTGAAGTTGACAGCTGTTCATCGTATAATTGCTTTTGATCAAGAACAGTTCATGAAACCATACATCATGAAGAAAAAAAAATGATCTCAGAACTAAATCCACAGATGCTTCGGAAAAGACTTTTTCAAGTTGATGAAACAACAGCTGTTTTGGAAAGGGCTATGGGGAATCCGCACAAACGCAAAGATTGTCAGATTTGTCACCAAAGAGAACGAAGCAATTAACTGACTTCAAAACCTAATTATCAGGACTTTTTGAAGATTTCATGATCACTTTTTTTGGGATAATGATGAAAAAAAGAAAGTCAAAATTTGACAAGCCCGTTTTTATTGGGTTTACTGTTTTAGAATTATCAAAGCTTTTGATGTTAGAGTTTCTTTATGATACTTTAAGCCCTCGTATCCTGAGTCCAGAGTACTTTACACGATACAGACAGTTTTGTTATAGATATCCCTACTGAAGACATCTATAAAGACATGGAATTAGAAGTAGCTAAAGCATGCGGATGGTAATGACACGTCCCATTATCCTAAAGATTTTGCCTTTGCATTCAATTACTAATTAAGAAGGTTTTAGGAAAGATGAAGGATGAATTTTTCTGGGAAAAGGGGATCAAGAGTTTGTTAGTTTAAGGTCAAAAATGTACAGTATTTCGAGCCAGGAGAAAATCATTAAGAAAGCAAAGGGAATATCTCGCAGCGTTGTGCAGTCAAACATATCACATGACAACACAAAGAAGCATTGTTTGGCAATAAGAACTTTTCATCATGCAATTTAAAAATACGATCTAATCTACATGAGATCAACACAACGGTTGTAACAAAAAAAGTCGTTTTGATAGAACAAACACAAAACGTGTGTTTTTTTAATCCGAGTTTTCATATGCAATCGGCCACTGGGGGACCGCATAAACAGGGGGGGTTTTATTTTTTTATCAACTTTTATTATAAGATCAATCATAGCTTCATCCAATTCATTAAATCTTTTCTCATGTTTGCTTGACGCGTTCGAATTTTTTTTTTTATTTCAAGATATTCTTTGTCCAATTTGGGGTTTGAGTTTTAGGTGATCGGGAAAGATTTAGCATGCATTGATTAATCCCCCAAAATGTTTCCTCAATAGCATTACACGCATGAAAGATTCCCGTATCATTTTCAAAGTCTCTTCCTTTACCATTCTTGGTTTCGTTCTGCGCTTCCTTCTGGCCTTCCATTTTAAACAAAATATGTTTACGTTTAAAATTTAAATTAAAACGGAACGGTCTGGTGGGATTTTCTGCAGTTCTTCTTTTACAAAAGATCTTTGAGGAGCTGGTTGTTTTTGTTGTGTCGTTTCTCGTAAATAATACACGGCGGGTTCATTTTTACAATTCTTTTTATTTCATGGGGTCAACACTCCAAACTGGATCTGTTGCCTATGCGAGTGTCCCTTCTGCTTCCCCGTAAATAAAGGTACCTTACTTTCAAACCAAATGGTAATTTGTTTGCCGGATAAGTCTCTCCTTCAACAACATTTATTGTTTTTCTTTTGATTGCTTTTTACGGTTTTAGCCCTTTAAATTCTTCATTATTCATTGCGCGCAAAACTGAGGGCAGTCTTCTAACCCATTCTGTGTTGCGAGAATGTCAAATTTAAACTCTCTGTGATACTGGTAGGGGAAAAGCCTTTCAGATAACTGTTTGTTAAAGTTTTCAACCAAAGCCTGGATCTTGAACTCCCGGAATGCCTCTTTAAAAGGTAACTCTATGTTTTAAAATTTAAATTTATTTACTTGGACTTTAAATTTTTTCCCCTCATCGACTTGAATCATGCAGGATAAGTTAAGGGACCCCGTTGGTATATTGTTGTATAGCAACAGCAACAGCAGAAGCATCTTTTGTGTAATGTTCGCATCTTTGTTCTTGAAGCTACGTCAATGACTGTGAGTGCGTACTTAAATCTTTTTCGTCTAATCGTATCAGAGGGTAAAATAGAGAAAGATCCTTTGATGGGTGTCGTTCGGTATTGTATTCACAAAGTGTGGTCTCTGTATTTCGTTTGGGCGCAGGGAAATAAATTTGCCAAATCGCTTGGGTTTTGATAACCATTCTTTTGCTGTTTGTTCACTGACTCCCGCTGCTTGGCTTAGCTTTTAATTGCTGTGATGCCCTTCCAATATCCTTTGGCGAATAATAGATTTTGTTCATTTTTTATTCGCCAATATTATGTGCAACAAAATACACGAGTCGTCGTCGACGGTCATACCAACGACAATAAACCCGATTTCTGCAAACTTTTGTTTTTTTGATGGATGATAAAAGTCGCTAAATTTTGGTGGGGGCAATGTCCCCGATTGGTTTGCCTGTTACTAGATAATACTATTTTATTGCTTGATCAACATCTTTAAATGTGTAAGCTGCATGGCCCTGTTTTTTCAGTGTGTTTTTAATAAAATCTTACTGCTCAATTCTCTGCTTTTTATAGCGATCTTGTGCAGCAGCTGTTGCTCCACAGCTTTGTTATGTCTTTTTCTCTCGCCTCATCCCGTAGTTTACTAAATGCGTATTTACTTCCACTAAAAGCGAGCGCATTAACCACAGCGCCGCCTATCATCATTACGAGTGAAGCCATTTTTATAAATGTTTTTTTTCTTACATATTTATTTGTCCGGATATTCCTTGCTTAACTAGAAAATCTTTCGTAGCAAACGAAGCTGCAATGATTTGGCAATTAGCTTTGGCTGAATCCTCAAAGTCTAGTTTGCCAAGATCTGTGGTTTAATTCTTTAAAAAGCTTTTACCAAGCATTGAGTATCCTACACTTTGACCTCCAATAACACAGAATGGTTTTAAAAAAGGTGGCAACAGTTTTTTCGGTGCTCATTTTTAGAAAATAAAATAATTTATTAATTTAAAAAAAAACATGAACAGTGATGATCTACTACAGCTACAAGGCAGCCTAAACCTTTCCCGAACTTATGAAAGACCAAGTTGATGACCAAGCTATTATGCCCAAAAAGGAGAGGCTGTATTCTTTGGCAGCATGTGGAAAAACAAAACAGTTCCTCGGAACTGAATTCAGCATTTAACGATTCAACAGAGTCGCCCCAAGACCTTTTAAAATATCATAAAGGTATGAAGCCGCAGCTGGGGGCTAGAATGGTGAAAAGTGTGGGCAAACGGTTTTTTAGTTTGTACACTAAACTAGTCAGTAGATTTGCTCCCATTGGGTTCCCGAACAAGATCTTACGTATGATTTAACGCAAGATCCAGTTTTTTAAAAAAGTCATTAGAGTCTCTAGGGTGTGATCTGTATTACAGATTTGGAACATGTTATCGCCATTAATCATGGGATTAATTACTTTTAATCATATAGATTTTATTTCCCTTCAAAATGACCGAGCCAGAAAATCAGCAGAATCAGAAAACGCTGAATCAGTGGAAAAGTAACCAAGCCAGAAAATCAGCAGAAAAAACTGAATCAGGCGGAGACCAGTGAAAAGCATCCTCATCCTGGGGGCGTTTGAAGCAGGAAAAGATTAGCGGAGTGGAACAACAAAAAAAATTAATGTTACAAAATATAGCTCATAATGAAAACATAACGCCGCCAACGCCAGAACAAGTTGATCAAAGCCAGCTATAAAAACTCCATGTGATTCAAGACCTCAGCGCCAAGTCTTCATGGAATATTGAACTTAAAACGTTGCCATTTTGGCGCCCTTGCTGCTGTGGGGGCGTTATTACTGTTATAAAATATATAAACAATGGCAGCCAAAACAAAAACAATCAAAAAAATCTGGGAACCGCTAATACAAAAAACAACAGCACGCCAGCACCGCCAATAACAAAAGATCATTTTGACCCATTTCAGATGGAATAATATTTTAAGAACTTAAATTTAAATTTTTTTTAATAAAAATAGAACATGGCGTATTATAAAATGATGGTGTCAATAAATAAAGACATGGAGTCTATAAAAGACATTTCCATAGACCAGAAATTGTAATCAATTTCGGGTTGCTTCCCATGTAAGAACTTCATTAAGACTATGCTGACCGATCTTGCGCAGAGAACGCTGGGCAAGACATCCTCAACGATGACACGTTTTTTGAGGCGTGGTGTACATATTAGACATTTAATTTAAGATAAAAACATAGATTGTTTTTTTTTTGACAATAATAAGATAACTTGAATAAGAACTTGGGTTTACTTAGAGGATGACTTGAGGATGACTTAATCAAGAACTTATTAAGAACTTGATGTAAATTAATTAAGAACTTAATTAAGAACTTGGGGTGATTTAATTAAAAACTTAATTAAGGACTTGGGGTAACTTAATCAAGAACTTATTAAGAAAATTGATGTAACTTAATTAAGAACTTAATTAAAAACTTGGGGTAACTTGATTAAAAACTTAATTAAGGACTTGGGGGAACTTTAAACAAGACTTAATTAAGGACTTTGGGGTGACTTGGGGGTGACTGGGGTAACTTGGGGGTGAAGGTGTCAAGTGTCTCAAAGTAAACTGGGGGCCCCTTTCTTTGTGACTGAAGGCCAGCAACTAGGCCAACGTTGACCTAGTTCGCTGCTGTGCTTTGCAGGTCAAGCGTTCTTACAGGAACGTTTGACCTAGTTCGCTGCTGTGCTTTGCAGGTCAAGCGTTCTTACAGGAACGTTTGACCTAGTTCGCTGCTGTGCTTTGCAGGTCAAGCGTTCTTACAGGAACGTTTGACCTAGTTCGCTGCTGTGCTTTGCAGGTCAAGCGTTCTTACAGGAACGTTTGACCTAGTTCGCTGCTGCGCTTTGCAGGTCAAGCGTTCTTACAGGAACGTTTGACCTAGTTCGCTGCTGTGCTTTGCAGGTCAAGCGTTCTTACAGGAACGTTTGACCTAGTTCGCTGCTGTGCTTTGCAGGTCAAGCGTTCTTACAGGAACGTTTGACCTAGTTCGCTGCTGTGCTTTGCAGGTCAAGCGTTCTTACAGGAACGTTTGACCTAGTTCGCTGCTGTGCTTTGCAGGTCAAGCGTTCTTACAGGAACGTTTGACCTAGTTCGCTGCTGCGCTTTGCAGGTCAAGCGTTCTTACAGGAACGTTTGACCTAGTTCGCTGCTGTGCTTTGCAGGTCAAGCGTTCTTACAGGAACGTTTGACCTAGTTCGCTGCTGTGCTTTGCAGGTCAAGCGTTCTTACAGGAACGTTTGACCTAGTTCGCTGCTGTGCTTTGCAGGTCAAGCGTTCTTACAGGAACGTTTGACCTAGTTCGCTGCTACACCCTTTTTTATTAAAAACGAACAACCCCACACAGTATGTCTGTTTGTAAATAATCGTTATTGTTTGGTTATTGAAGTCTTACTTGTCAGAGAACAGTAATATGCCGCTTCTAAAGTCAACCGGTCGAACTGGTTGAACTGTGTAATGCAGGTTGGTTTTACCTCGTTAATGCGCATGCCCAGCAGAATCAAGTCTACTGAGTATGAGAGAACTGATAAATGCCAATTCCTAGGCCAGCTGCTCCGAAACTGGCTGAGGAGCAGCTGGCCTAGGATTGGCATTTATCAGTTCTCTACAGTGAAGACAGTCCTGTCACATGGAAAAAACACAATGTAGACAGTCCTGTCACAGGGAAACACGCACAGTGAAGACAGTCCTGTCACAGGGAAACAAGCACAGTGAAGACAGTCCTGTCACAGGGAAACCAGCACTGTGAAGACAGTCCTGTCACAGGGAAACAAACACAGTGAAGACAGTCCTGTCACAGGGAAACAAACACAGTGAAGACAGTCCTGTCTTAGGGAAACAAACACAGTGAAGACAGTCCTGTCACAGGCAAAAAACACAGTGAAGACAGTCCTGTCACAGGGAAAGAAGCACAGTGAAGACAGTCCTGTCACAGAGAAAAAAACACAGTGAAGACAGTCCTGTCACAGGGAAACAACCACAGTGAAGACAGTCCTGTCACAGGGAAAAACCCACAGTGAAGACAGTCCTGTCACAGGGAAACACGCACAGTGAAGACAGTCCTGTCACAGAGAAAAAAACACAGTGACGACAGTCCTGTCACAGGGAAAAAACACAGTGAAGACAGTCCTGTCACAGGGGAAAAAAAACAGTGAGGATAGTCCTGTCACAGGGAAAAAAAACACAGTGAAGACAGTCCTGTCACAGGGAAAAAACACAGTGAAGACAGTCCTGTCACAGAAAAAAACACAGTGAAGACAGTCCTGTCACAGGGAAAAAAACACAGTGAAGACAGTCCTGTCACAGGGAAACAAACACAGTGAAGACAGTCCTGTCACAGAGAAACAAGCACAGTGAAGACAGTCCTGTCACATGGAAAAAACACAATGAAGACAGTCCTGTCACAGGGAAAAAACACAGTGAAGACAGTCCTGTCACATGGAAAAAACACAATGAAGACAGTCCTGTCACAGGGAAACACGCACAGTGAAGACAGTCCTGTCACTGGGAAACAAGCACAGTGAAGACAGTCCTGTCACAGGGAAACAAGCACAGTGAAGACAGTCCTGTCACAGGGAAACAAACACAGTGAAGACAGTCCTGTCACAGGGAAAAAAACACAGTGAAGACAGTCCTGTCACAGGGAAACAACCACAGTGAAGACAGTCCTGTCACAGGGAAAAACCCACAGTGAAGACAGTCCTGTCACAGGGAAACACGCACAGTGAAGACAGTCCTGTCACAGAGAAAAAAACACAGTGAAGACAGTCCTGTCACAGGGAAAAAAACACAGTGACGACAGTCCTGTCACAGGGAAAAAACACAGTGAAGACAGTCCTGTCACAGGGGAAAAAAACCAGTGAGGATAGTCCTGTCACAGGGAAAAAAAACACAGTGAAGACAGTCCTGTCACAGGGAAAAAACACAGTGAAGACAGTCCTGTCACAGAAAAAAACACAGTGAAGACAGTCCTGTCACAGGGAAAAAAACACAGTGAAGACAGTCCTGTCACAGGGAAACAAACACAGTGAAGACAGTCCTGTCACAGAGAAACAAGCACAGTGAAGACAGTCCTGTCACAGGGAAAAAACACAATGAAGACAGTCCTGTCACAGGGAAAAAACACAGTGAAGACAGTCCTGTCACATGGAAAAAACACAATGAAGACAGTCCTGTCACAGGGAAACACGCACAGTGAAGACAGTCCTGTCACTGGGAAACAAGCACAGTGAAGACAGTCCTGTCACAGGGAAACAAGCACAGTGAAGACAGTCCTGTCACAGGGAAACAAACACAGTGAAGACAGTCCTGTCACAGGGAAAAAAACACAGTGAAGACAGTCCTGTCACAGGGAAACAAACACAGTGAAGACAGTCCTGTCACAGGGAAAAAACACAGTGAAGACAGTCCTGTCACAGGGAAAAAAACACAGTGAGGACAGTCCTGTCACAGGGAAACAAGCACAGTGAAGACAGTCCTGTCACATGGAAAAAACACAATGAAGACAGTCCTGTCACAGGGAAACAAGCACAGTGAAAACAGTCCTGTCACAGGGAAACACACACAGTGAAGACAGTCCTGTCACAGGGAAACAAGCACAGTGAAGACAGTCCTGTCACAGGGAAACAAGCACAGTGAAGACAGTCCTGTCACAGGAAAAAACACAATGAAGACAGTCCTGTCACAGGGAAACAAGCACAGTGAAGACAGTCCTGTCACAGGGAAACAAGCACAGTGAAGACAGTCCTGTCACAGGGAAACAAGCACAGTGAAGACAGTCCTGTCACAGGGAAACAAGCACAGTGCAGACAGTCCTGTCACAGGGGAAAAAACACAGTGAAGACAGTCCTGTCACAGGGAAACAAGCACAGTGAAGACAGTCCTGTCACAGGGAAACAAGCACTGTGAAGACAGTCCTGTCACAGGGAAACAAACACAGTGAAAACAGTCCTGTCACAGGGAAAAAACACAGTGAAGACAGTTCTGTCACAGGGAAACAAACACAGTGAAGACAGTCCTGTCACAGGGAAAAAACACAGTGAAGACAGTCCTGTCACAGGGGAAAAAACACAGTGAAGACAGTCATGTCACAGGGAAACACGCACAGTGAAGACAGTCATGTCACAGGGAAACAAGCACAGTGAAGACAGTCCTGTCACAGAGAAAAAAACACAGCGAAGACAGTCCTGTCACAGGGAAACAAGCACAGTGAAGACAGTCCTGTCACAGGGAAACAAGCACTGTGAAGACAGTCCTGTCACAGGGAAACAAGCACAGTGAAGACAGTCCTGTCACAGGAAAACAAGCACAGTGAAAACAGTCCTGTCACAGGGAAACAAGCACAGTGAAAACAGTCCTGTCACAGGGAAAAAACAGTGAAGACAGTCCTGTCACAGGGAAACAAACACAGCAAAGACAGTCATGTCACAGGAAAACAAACACAGTGCAGACAGTCCTGTCACAGGGAAACAAACACAGTGCAGACAGTCCTGTCACAGGGAAACAAACACAGTGCAGACAGTCCTGTCACAGGGAAAGAAACACAGTGAAGACAGTCCTGTCACAGGGGAAAAACACAGTTAAGACAGTCCTGTCACAGAGAAATAAACACAGTGAAGACAGTCATGTCACAGAGAAAAAAACACAGTGCAGACAGTCCTGTCACAGGGAAACAAACACAGTGCAGACAGTCCTGTCACAGGGGAAAAACACAGTGAAGACAGTCCTGTCACAGGGAAAAAAACACAGTGAAGACAGTCCTGTCACAGGGAAAAAAACACAGCGAAGACAGTCATGTCACAGAGAAAAAAACACAGTGAAGACAGTCCTGTCACAGGGGAAAAACACAGTGAAGACAGTCCTGTCACAGGGAATGCACAGTGAAGACAGTCCTGTCACAGGGAATGCACAGTGAAGACAGTCCTGTCACAGGGAATGCACAGTGAAGACAGTCCTGTCACAGGGGAAAAAACACAGTGAAGACAGTCCTGTCACATGGAAAAAAGACTTACACACAGCAGATATGTTTGTCCACAACAGAGGTAACAAACTGATTACTTAACTCAGATAAAACTATGCCTTACTCGGAACGTCCATTCTGCCATTCCAATCAGCCTGTCACAATGATGCTCAGACATGACAGTCCACCTGTACCCCAACCCAGCAGCATCCATGTCCAGCCCCGCCCTCTATCTCTTTCTCACCTTCTCCATGCTCATCTTTTCCGGCATGACGATGATGCACCTGTAGCCCTTCACGGCGGCGGCCAGCGCGATACCGATGCCGGTGTTGCCCGACGTCGGCTCAATCAACACATCCCCCGGCTTCAGGATCTTCCTGGTTTCGGCATCCTCTATCATGCGCAGGCCAATGCGGTCTTTGACGCTTCCTCCCGAATTGAAGAATTCACATTTGGCCACTGCACACATCAAACATCCTCTATCATGCGCAGGCCAATGCGGTCTTTAACGCTTCCTCCCGAATTGAAGAATTCACATTTGGCCACTGCACACATCAAACACCCTCTATCATGCGTAGGCCAATGCGGTCTTTGACGCTTCCTCCCGAATTGAAGAATTCACATTTGGCCACTGCACACATCAAACACCCTCTATCATGCGCAGGCCAATGCGGTCTTTAACGCTTACTCCCGAATTGAAGAATTCACATTTGGCCACTGCACACATCAAACACCCTCTATCATGTGCAGGCCAATGCGGTCTTTGACGCTTCCTCACGAACTGAAGAATTCCCATTTGGCCACTGCGCGCATCCCACAACAGCACATAAAGAAGGTGAAGTGAACAGTGTGAAATTGATGCCTCCTTGATTTAAACAAAAAAACTGCGTTGGAACTTTGTTCTATACGCTGCTGCTTAGAGACAGTACAAGATCACTGACCGACATGGAAGTGTTGAGAAAAAAAAACTGCTCAGCAAGTTCTGATTACTATTTAGATTTGAACCAAGGAAAGATAATCATGCACAGCAAAGTTCTGATTACTATTTAGATTTGTACAAAGGAAAGATAATCATGCAAAGCAAAGCTCTGATTACTATTCTGATTTGTACAAAGGAAAGATAACCATGCACAGCAAAGCTCTGATTACTATTTAGATTTATACAAAGGAAAGATAATCATGCAAAGCAAAGCTCTGATTACTATTCTGATTTGTACAAAGGAAAGATAACCATGCAGAGAGTACTTCTGCAGCAGACAAGAACTTGTGTTTGGCCTAATCATGCAGCAAATGTGGAAATCAAAATTTTGAATTCTCAGTTCTGAACACAAGAAATCAACAATTTTGTGTACCACTAGGGTATGTCACTCATGTCAATATGCATATATCAGATGTGGGTTTGAAAGTACTGATGTGGGTGATAAGTTAAGTGTGTGTGTGTGTGTGTGTGTGTGTGTGTGTTTTATAAAAGTGTCTAATATCATCTGGTGATGAAAAGACATTAAATAAACCACTGAACTGAACTGAACACAAGAAATCTTTCATTTGGTACAGCTACAAAATCAAGGTTCACAGTACTTTAAAACAAATGAATCTGGAAAAACAGGGTTCGCGCTAGGATTTTTGAAAACCGGTACCGTGAGTTGCCATTTCAGAGATATCTTGACCAACCCCCCAAACATCGGTCCCCAGAAAATCAAAACCGGTACCGTGAGTTGCCATTTCAGAGATATCTTGACCAACCCCCCAAACATCGGTCCCCAGAAAATCAAAACCGGTACCGTGAGTTGCCATTTCAGAGATATCTTGACCAACCCCCCAAACATCGGTCCCCAGAAAATCAAAACCGGTACCGTGAGTTGCCATTTCAGAGATATCTTGACCAACCCCCCAAACTCGGTCCCCAGAAAATCAAAACCGGTACCGTGAGTTGCCATTTCAGAGATATCTTGACCAACCCCCCAAACATCGGTCCCCAGAAAATCAAAACCGGTACGCACTGTGACAGAACGAAACTATTGAGGGGGGGGATTGTTTGGCAACAAAACTAAATCTAAATTGAACACACGAATGACGGTCCTGCAGAACAACAAACTGACAGTGACACAGGCGCTAGAAAAAAAACATACACACAAAATAAATAAATTCCTATTTCCTGCGTGGCTTCATGCCCAAGAAGCGAGTGGCAGCAGCACGGCAGTCAAAGTCTCTGAGAGATTTGCCATGGATGTTCGAGTCTCATCAGTCTTGTTACTCGTTCCTCATTCAGTCGGCTCCTGCCCTCTGTCTTGACCATGTTCTGTACACTGAATCCTCTCAGCTGTCACACTGGACACAGGCACAGCTAGCGCAATTTTTGCCAGCATGGCAAAGTCTGGATACTGTATAGCCAGGTTTCGGATGGCGATTCTACAGGACATGGAGAAGCTATCATCACCACCGTAACCACCAAGGGCCCGCTTGAATTGGCTGAATCCAGCCTGTGCGCGGGGGGGGGGGGGGGGCCATTGATAACAGCAGCAAAGTGGCGAGTCAGCACCCTCATATCATCAGCTGCATAAACATCCAGTGGGCCGGGGTTGGGAGTGGAGGGAGGGTAGCGCTGACCAGGAGACTAGGCCCCGATTAGTCATTGTGAAATGAAGCCACTGTAGTGCTGAGAAGAGCGCAACGCTCTATTCTTTGACAGTAAAGCTTGCTGTTCTGCACGCTAAAGTGGTTGGCGCCAAAGAGGTGTCGGGCGATTGCAAGAGTTCATCGGAAGGGATGCGAAGGGGTGGGTGCGTGGGTACAGGCGCATGACTTTTAGTGCCTTTCCGAAATTGTCACGTCAGACTTCTTTTTTTTTCAGACGGAAATCTAATCGGTCACTGGCAAACAGAATCGGTCCGTGGTACCGGCAGCTTCGAAAATTTTCGGTATTTCCTGTTTACAACCGGTAAAATACCGGCAATTACCGGTTATCGCGAACCCTGGAAAAAGCATACAAGATATTGCTCAGGGTTTGCATTTATCACTAATTACCGGCATTTAAGCTGGCTCAGATGTTGAATTATTGACAAACATATTGTACAGAGTACGTTGATGTAAACACTTGTAAAGTCTTAACACAGGAATTTCAAACTGTCAGTAGTGGTAAGGACCTGTAAGGACCTTGCTGTTAACATTTGTAAAGCTTTACACTTGACTTTCAAACTGTCAGTAGCGGCCATGACCTGTAAGGACCTTGCTGTTAACATTTGTAAAGCTTTACACTTGACTTTCAAACTGTCAGTAGTGGTAAGGACCTGTAGGGGCCTTGCTGTTAACATTTGTAAAGCTTTACACTTGACTTTCAAACTGTCAGTAGCGGCCATGACCTGTAAGGACCCACAAAGTTCGTCACCATGACACTGAAGCTTTGTGAGGAGTGAACTGACAAAGAATATTGCTGTCCTTCCATGCTTTGACGCAACTGTTACACGATGGTACGCTGTAAGTATTGTCACTTTGGTCACCTGTGGGTAAGTCTACCTCTCTATACTCACCTCTCTACACACACACTGAACTGCAAGGATATCATCTTGCTCAGCGACCTATCGGTCAGTCCCCCTCTCTGTACTCACCTCTCTACACACACTGAACTGCAAGGATATCATCTTGCTCAGCGACCTATCGGTCAGTCCCCCTCTCTGTACTCACCTCTCTACACACACTGAACTGCAAGGATATTATCTTGCTCAGTGACCTATCGGTCAGTCCCCCTCTCTGTACTCACCTCTCTACACACACTGAACTGCAAGGATATTATCTTGCTGAGCAACCTATCGATCAGCCCCCCTCTCTGTACTCACCTCTCTACACACACTGAACTGCAAGGATATTATCTTGCTGAGCGACCTATCGATCAGCCCCCCTCTCTGTACTCACCTCTCTACACTCACTGAAATTGTAGGACCGTGTCATGTTTGGTGACCTATCACACCACCTCTCTCTCTACACTCACTGAAATTGTAGGACCGTGTCATGTTTGGTGACCTATCACACCTCATTACACACACTGTTTCAGTTTCAGTTTCATCAAGGAGACGTCACCGCATGCAGACTAGTACGTATACGCTACACCACATCCACTAAGTTCTGAGACCACACTATGCATGATTTTAAGCTGATGGATAAATGACTTAACAACCAAGATGCAGTGAGCTGACAAAGTTCTAAGATACACACACTGAAAGTGTGGGACCATGTCATGTTTGGTGACCTAACACACCTCTCTACACAGAGTGTGGGACCATGTCATGTCTGGTGACCTAACACACCTCTCTACACAGAGTGTGGGACCATGTCATGTTTGGTGACCTAACACACCTCTCTACACAGAGTGTGGGACCATGTCATGTCTGGTGACCTAACACACCTCTCTACACAGAGTGTGGGACCATGTCATGTCTGGTGACCTAACACACCTCTCTACACAAAGTGTGGGACCATGTCATGTTTGGTGACCTAACACGCCTCTCTACACAAAGTGTGGGACCATGTCATGTTTGGTGACCTATCACACCTCTCTACACAAAGCGTGGGACCATGTCATGCTTGGTGACCTAACACACCTCTCTACACAAAGTGTGGGACCATGTCATGTTTGGTGACCTAACACGCCTCTCTACACAGAGTGTGGGACCATGTCATGCTTGGTGACCTTTCACACCTCTCTACACAGAGTGTGGGACCATGTCATGTTTGGTGACCTAACACACCTCTCTACACAGAGTGTGGGACCATGTCATGTTTGGTGACCTATCACGCCTCTCTACACAAAGTGTGGGACCACGTCATATCTGGTGACCTATCACGCCTCTCTACACAAAGTGTGGGACCATGTCATGTTTGGTGACCTAACACACCTCTCTACACAGAGTGTGGGACCATGTCATGTCTGGTAACCTATCACGCCTCTCTACACAAAGTGTGGGACCACGTCATGTCTGGTGACCTATCATGCCTCTCTACACAAAGTGTGGGACCATGTCATGTTTGGTGACCTAACACACCTCTCTACACAAAGTGTGGGACCATGTCATGTTTGGTGACCTATCATACCTCTCTACACAAAGCGTGGGACCATGTCATGTTTGGTGACCTAACACACCTCTCTACACAAAGTGTGGGACCATGTCATGCTTGGTGACCTTTCACACCTCTCTACACAAAGTGTGGGACCATGTCATGCTTGGTGACCTTTCACACCTCTCTACACAAAGTCACAGTGTGGGACCATGTCATGTTTGGTGACCTAACACACCTCTCTACACAAAGTGTGGGACCATGTCATGTTTGGTGACCTAACACACCTCTCTACACAAAGTGTGGGACCATGTCATGCTTGGTGACCTAACACACCTCTCTACACAAAGTGTGGGACCATGTCATGCTTGACCTTTCACACCTCTCTACACAAAGTGTGGAACCATGTCATGCTTGGTGACCTTTCACACCTCTCTACACAAAGTGTGGGACCATGTCATGCTTGGTGACCTTTCACACCTCTCTACACAAAGTGTGGGACCATGTCATGCTTGGTGACCTTTCACACCTCTCTACACAGAGTGTGGGACCATGTCATGTCTGGTGACCTAACACACCTCTCTACACAGAGTGTGGGACCATGTCATGTTTGGTGACCTAACACGCCTCTCTACACAGAGTGTGGGACCATGTCATGTCTGGTGACCTAACACGCCTCTCTACACAGAGTGTGGGACCACGTCATGTCTGGTGACCTAACACACCTCTCTACACAGAGTGTGGGACCATGTCATGTCTGGTGACCTAACACGCCTCTCTACACAAAATGTGGGACCACGTCACGTTTGGTGAACCATCACACCTCTCTACACACACTGACAGTGTCAGGACATTTTCAAACCCCTTGAAGACAGTCTCCAATGTATTTTCTGATATGTAAAGAAAAAAATAACTTTTAAACAGCTGTGAAGATTTCTGACAGTCTCTCTCATTCCCAGTGCCTGCACACGTGATCACAGCTTCATTTCCACGGCCTTATAACATGAACGAAAAAGTTGATGCACAAGACAACGAACACAGGCTGGAATCTCAATGATACAAACTAACAAAGACTGTAAGCCTGATTCTTATGGTGCAAGTTATAAACTATGTGATATGTCACTTTGTCTCCAAGACTGATTACCTCTGTTATTGTCTGTTGTAACTTGTACTCCATTACTTCATCATACTGGATAGTCTTGTATTCCATTTTACCCACTTTACAGTACACAACACACATGCACACACACGCGCACGCGCGCGCACACACACACACACACACAGACTCATAAACACACCACACACACACAAACATAACACAGACTCACAAACATAACACACACACACACAGAGACTCACAAACATAACACACACACACACACACACACACACACACACACACACACACACAGAGTGTAACTCACAGACTTCACATTCGATGTTTTCTCTCTCTGTGATGCGGTTGATGCGGACGAGTGGGGTGTTACCAATATTCTCCAAAATGGTCGACATAACCTTGGGTTTCTTCACCCTGAAAAATAACACACAATCCAACACAACAAACTGAGAAACTCCGCCAACACATCATCCTACTCTTACACAACAGAAAAAGATAACTTGACGGCCAAACCCAAACCCTTTTCCCAGCATCGGAGTGTTACCGTCTCCAGGTCATGCTATTTATAGCTCAGCATCGGAGTGTTACCGTCTCCAGGTCATGCTATTTATAGCTCAGCATCGGAGTGTTACCGTCTCCAGGTCATGCTATTTATAGCTCAGCATCGGAGTGTTACCGTCTCCAGGTCATGCTATTTATAGCTCAGCCAGCCGTGGGGGGCATCAGACCTGCGTGCAAGTCAAACATAAAACTAGGAACAAACCAATCAATCAACAATCAACACCAAGTCAGATCCCAAACCTTAAAAAAACAAAAATTATTGAAAAAAAAACCAAAAAAACTATGGAAGGCATGTTCATCACCAGCCCCTGCTGAACAAGCCCCGAGGCAAGACCTTCACCCTGATCTTCACCTTGACCTTCACCTGTAAACCTGTGTAAAATCTCATCAGATGAAACCCGTGGAAACAAAGCTCTGCAAAGTGTCAGCAGGAAGTTGCTCGTGCCTGTTGTGGCCTACATCCCAGCCCCCCATGAGATGCCGAGCATTTCATCCTCTCTTTCTCTCTCGCTGTCTCTCTCTCTCTCTCTCTCTGTGCCTGTTGTGGCCTACATCCCAGCCCCCCATGAGATGCCGAGCGTTTCATCCTCTCTTTCTCTCTCGCTGTCTCTCTCTCTCTCTCTCTCTGCCTGTTCTGGCCTACATCCCAGCCCCCCATGAGATGCCGAGCGTTTCATCCTCTCTTTCTCTCTCGCTGTCTCTCTCTCTCTCTCTGCCTGTTCTGGCCTACATCCCAGCCCCCCATGAGATGCCGAGCGTTTCATCCTCTCTTTCTCTCTCGCTGTCTCTCTCTCTCTCTCTCTGCCTGTTCTGGCCTACATTACATCCCAGCCCCCCATAAGATGCCGAGCGTTTTATCCTCTCTTTCTCTCTCTGCCTGTTCTGGCCTACATCCCAGCCCCCCCATGAGATGCCGAGCGTTTTATCCTCTCTTTCTCTCTCGCTGTCTCTCTCTCTCTCTCTCTCTCTGTGCCTGTTGTGGCCTACATCCCAGCCCCCATGAGATGTCGAGCGTTTCATCCTCTCATTCTTTCTCGCCGTCTGTCTCTCTTTCTCTCTCTGTGCATGCATGCCTGTGCGCATTCTCCCTGCATCTTTCCCTGGGCCACCCCTCCTCCTTCCAAGACAAGACCCCACCTTTCTGCTCACCGTTACCCCCTGCTTCGCTATCCCCTTGCTTATTTCTACTCCCATTTCACCCCAAACCCTTCCCCTACGCTCCATTCTTTTCGTCTGCTCTCTCTCTCTCTCTCTCTCTCCCTCCCTTTCCCCTCCCTCTCTCTCTCTCTCTTCTCTCTCTCTCTCTCTCTCTCTCTCTCTCTCTCTCATTTTCATACCTCTCCCCATTGTCCACACTGTCGCTCCCTTCCCTTGGGATTTCCCCTTCCGTAAGACGTGCCCCCACCCCCCATCCCTTCCCTTGGGATTTCCCCTTCCGTAAGACGTGCCCCCAACCCCCATCCCCAAATTTTTAACTAATAGCCAATTTCAATTAACAGACTGGTAACGATCGGTACATTTGTCATACAGACTGGTAACAATGGGACATTTGGTCATACAGACTGGTAACAGTGGGTACATTTTGTCGTACAGACTGGTAACCATGGATACATTTTGTCACACAGACTGGTAACAATGGTTACATTTTGTCATACAGACTGGTACCAATGGGTACATTCTGTCAGCAGCTTCCCTGTACCAGGAGGTCTCCAAAAGAACTGAAGTATTGCTCAGAGGTTCTATGGAGCAATTCTTTCTTTCATTCACTTTATATGTATATCAGTGATAATTATTTCGCACAAACGTGTATCTTTGACAAATAAAATTTCCATCTGACGCACTGTAATTCAGGCCAGTGCATTAGTAGAATGTACCAAAATTCCCATGATGCAACGAGATAAGATAATGTTGCTTATAGCCCAGCCGACCGCAAAGGGCCACATCAGGGCTACCATGATGCAATGATTTTTCTCCTGAAGGCATGACAACTTCGAGCAGCGCCTCACGTAAAGTCACTTTCGGTCAATCCGCTGTGACCAGAGTCAATAAAAACGTAATCTTCCTCGACGTTTCACAACGTTCTGAATCGATAAACGTCACCCACTTGAGAACTCTGATCCATTGAAAACCAACAGTCATGAAAACCGACTACCCAGTCCATGACTGGACCACGAGATAACGTGATTTGGCCTAATGCAAAAGCAGAGCAAACGCTACAAAATTCAGCTGACCAGAATCAACACTGACAGCTCAGCTGTAGCGGTAGCCTATGAGTGGTCATTCAGCCAAATGAACACACGTCAAGTGATCCATGCAACATGACCGATTCAGACAATCCAAGCTCTGTCATGGACCTATGAATGTGTTGCGCACACTGCGAGAGTGGCCAACCTACATAGTTTCATCAAAGGTTCCATGAATATTCATCACTCGTCTCTCCTTAGTCACGGGGCTTCTGATGATCATCGCCTGGCGACTGGAATGAGGTCAAGCAATGAAATTTTTCAACACTGATGGACATGGCTCACGCAGTGGACATTCTGATGGACATGGCCATGGTGATAATGGAACAGGTCATCCCACATACTAAGTTTCACTGTTAAAGTCCTGACAGTGCAGGTGCTCATGTTTATTTGCTATAGTTAATAACTGTTCTAAAAATTGGCACACGACTCTAAATGAATGATTTGCATAACCTGATGTGTTTTATTTACTTTGTCAACAGCACTTCTTTTATTACAAATTTCTGTCTCTTTCTCTTTCTATGTCTATTCATGTGTGTGAGCCAGTCAGAATGCCTTCATATGTGTGTGTGTGTGTGTGTGTGTGTGTGTGTGTGTGTGTGTGTGTGTGTGTGCGTGTGTGTGTACGTGTGTGTGTGTGTGTGTGTGTGTGTGCATGTGTACATGTGTGTGTGTGTGTGTGTGTGTGTGTGTGTGTGTGAGTGTGTCCATCTACCTGTGTTGTTTTCAATACATTTTCTAGCGGTTACATAAAGTGCGGTCCCCAAAATTTTTTTTACCCCCCCCCCCCCTCTCAAAGTTTAGAAACAAGTTTTCCATACTAAGTCCATGCCCCTTATTTGAAGGAAATGATTATCACTGTACATCCGTATCAATCTACCTATACCCACACAGACACACACAGACACACAGACACACACACACACACACACACACACACACGCACAAATACACACACACACACATATGGGTGGCAGGGCCAGGATTCAGGGTTTTGACATCAAAAGGAAACGTGAGAAGGCCCCTGAACAGCTGCAAGGTGGAGAGGGGGACCGCCAGTCAGGGGAGAAAACCTGCATCCTGTGCACACAATGCTGGCCACAGGAATTACAAATTAATGAACAAAGCATGCACCGCCACAGCCACAAAGGGAGGGAACCACGCTGACCGGCGGGGCCGTGGTCTTTGTGGAAAAAATGGCCAGCAGAACAAACCTGTTGGTCATAGCTCGCACAGGTTTAACACTGTACAGTATATATGATGCCAATTCTATTTATACTTTTCATGAAGTTTTGTCTGTCCAAGCCATGACATGTACCACAGAGACCTGTACTTCCATCCACCTCCATAGAGACCTGTACTTCCATCCACCTCCACAGAGACCTCTACTTCCATCCACCTCCATAGAGACCTGTACTTCCATCCACCTCCATAGAGACCTGTACTTCCATCCACCTCCACAGAGACCTCTACTTCCATCCTCCTCCAAAGAGACCTGTACTTCCATCCACCTCCACAGAGACCTCTACTTCCATCCACCTCCACAGAGACCTGTACTTCCATCCTCCTCCACAGAGACCTGTACTTCCATCCACCTCCACAGAGACCTGTACTTCCATCCACCTCCAAAGAGACCTGTACTTCCATCCACCTCCAAAGAGACCTGTACTTCCATCCACCTCCAAGCCTCTAACAGTTTTCTCCGGACACACCAAAGACACCCTACTCCTCACCCCCCACCCATCACGTCAGCATGGGAACGTCAATCACACAGCCACATGACGATAACCCCCCACCCCTGCCTGTCACACCAGCATGGGAACGTCAATCACACAGACACATGACGATAACCCCCACCCCTGCACAACACGTCAGCATGGGAACGTCACTAACACAGGCACATCACGATGACCCCCCACCCCTGCCTGTCACACCAGCATGGGAACGTCACTCACACAGCCACATGACGATAACCCCCCACCCCTGCACAACACGTCTGCATGGGAACGTCACTAACACAGGCACATCACGATGACCCCCCACCCCTGCCTGTCACACCAGCATGGGAACGTCACTCACACAGCCACATGACGATAACCCCCCACCCCTGCACAACACGTCTGCATGGGAACGTCACTCACACAGGCACATGACTATAACCCCCCACCCCTGCCTGTCACACCAGCATGGGAACGTCACTCACACAGCCACATGACGATAACCCCCACCCCTGCACAACACGTCAGCATGGGAACGTCACTCACACAGGCACATGACGATAACCCCCCCACCCCTGCCTGTCACACCAGCATGGGAACGTCACTCACACAGCCACATGACGATAACCCCCCACCCCTGCACAACACGTCAGCATGGGAACGTCACTCACACAGGCACATGACGATAACCCCCCACCCCTGCACAACATGTCAGCATGGGAACGTCACTCACACAGGCACATGACGATTACCCCCCACCCCTGCACAACAGGTCAGCATGGGAACGTCACTCACACAGGCACATGACGATAACCCCCCACCCCTGCACAACATGTCAGCATGGGAACATCACTAACACAGGCACATGACGATAACCCCCCACCCTGCCTGTCACACCAGCATGGGAACGTCACTCACACAGCCACATGACGATAACCCCCCACCCTGCCAAACACGTCAGCATGGGAACGTCAATCACACAGGCACATGACGATAACCCCCCACCCCTGCACAACACGTCAGCATAGGAACGTCACTAACACAGGCACATGACGATAACCCCCCACCCCTGCACAACACGTCAGCATGGGAACGTCACTAACACAGGCACATGACGATAACCCCCCCACCCCTGCACAACACGTCAGCATGGGAACGTCACTAACACAGGCACATGACGAAAAAAACCCACCCCTGCCTGTCACACCAGCATGGGAACGTCACTCACACAGCCACATGACGATAACCCCCCACCCCTGCACAACACGTCAGCATGGGAACGTCACTAACACAGGCACATGACGATAACCCCCACCCCTGCACAACACGTCAGCATGGGAACGTCACTAACACAGGCACATGACGATAACCCCCCACCCCTGCACAACACGTCAGCATGGGAATGTCACTAACACAGGCACATGACGATAACCCCCCACCCCTGCACAACACGTCAGCATGGGAACATCACTAACACAGGCACATGACGATAACCCCCCACCCCTGTACATCACGCCAGCATGGGAACGTCACTCACACAGGCACATGATGATAACCCCCCACCCCTGCACAACACGTCAGCATGGGAACGTCACTAACACAGGCACATGACGATAACCCCCCACCCCTGTACATCACGCCAGCATGGGAACGTCACTAACACAGGCACATGACGATAACCCCCCACCCCTGTACATCATGCCAGCATGGGAACGTCACTAACACAGGCACATGACGATAACCCCCCACCCCTGCCTGTCACACCAGCATGGGAACGTCACTCACACAGCCATATGACGATGGGGCGACTGCTCCAGAGGCGCGCCCAAGGCGTAGGAACATTTGCTGGGCAGATCAGGACTCTTCCACTGTCGGAACGGGCTGCTAGAAGCATCAGCTGCCATTTTGTCTTGCAGAAGGGGATAGTTGACGAGTGCTGAAAGAAAGCTGAAACAGAAAAAATAAGAAAGTTAATACACCGACAGCAATACAATCGCACAAGACATATCAAATGTTGAAAAAGTATGGATTTCTCTCATTGTTGGTTTCATTAATTTTTCATGTTTCCATTTCATGTGCATAACATCTTGCACACACGTAAAATCCCATCACCAACTTTCGGAAGAGAAGGCCAGTTTGGCCGTTGGTATGGATGACACGTTACACATAGCATGCACCCTGCGTGAGAAATGGAAAGAATGAAGGAAGTAAGGAAAATGAGTGATCGACATTGAACGATACTGACTGGATGACACAGGAAACGACTGAATGAAGCGCCGGCTGGCAGCTCTTCAGTCGGCACTACCCAGGTAGGCAGCCCGTTGTGTAAACGAGTGTTGATTGTAAAGCGCTTAGAGCTTGGTCTCTGGCCGAGAATAGGCGCTATATAAGTATTCATTATTATTATTATTATTCTATGGGGTTCTTTTTTTCATATTTAGATCTTTACTTGCAAATTCTCATTTCTCCATTCTTCCCTTATTTCTTTTAAGCATTTGTTTTTATTTTTTTATTTCTTGACGGTTTTTCTTCTTCTCCTTACACTGTTTTTGTTTTAACTTTCTTTGTGTCTCTTTCTTGTTTGACTACTTTTCAGTCTTTCGTATGCCCATAAGACAGAGCAAGACACACAGACAAACAGTTGTACAAACTGAAGCAAAGACAGAAAAAGACGGAATGAACAAACTCTGACTCGATGACAAACAGAAAAAGAAAACAACCAACCACAAACATTGAGCAAATGAAATATGAAAAATTAAATGTTTTCTTCCCAACCAATACACCCCAGTAGTACCATGAACCTAAATAATGCAAACTCCTTTGATGTTATAGAATGCCAATGCCCTAACGGAAAAAAGAAACAGAAAATCAAGCCCCCGAGATTATAAAAAAAAATATACGGGATAGTTCAGGGTGGGGAAAAGGGTGTACCAACGGGGGGGGGGGGGGGGGGGGGGGGGGGGGGGGGGGGTAGGGGGACCTCCAGTCTGTTTGACCAATCACACGTTGCTTCAGGTGCAGTCTTCCGCCTCTTGCTGCTGTTGGGGTCAGTGGGGTGGGGTGGGGGGGGGGGGGTCAGGGCGGGCACTGGGGCCGGCAGTTCTGGCAACAACTTGGTTCCAGAGTGGCTTTCTTTTTTTCTGTGATACGGTTCCTTTGTTTCCTCATTTGTCTTCCAGCAAAATGGCTGAGCTCGTTTGTTTTGAGGACAAGAATTCCGTTTGACACCAGCCGCCGTGGCGAAGTGGTTAGCGTCGCGGACTCCCGGCTGGGAGGTCGTGGGTTCGAATCCCATCAGAGTCATGTGGGTTTTTTCTGCCCCGACCGGCTCCTACCCAGAGTTGAGTTTGCTGCGGACTCAGTTGGGAAGACTGGGACCACACAGTCGAGTTTCATCCACTTAATGGATGCGTTTCTGTGAGTGTTGCTCAAATTTCCTGACCAACACTGCATGTGCCTGTATCTCTCGGGCCTGGTTGACGCCAGGATATATTATGAAAGGAAGCGTAGAGTACAGCCCTGTCATGTAGTCTCAGACCGAAATGGAAATCCGTAGCATCATCTTAATCATCCTCATTCCCATTGATCAGCATTAAAAAAAATGTCTCAAATTCTGTGGCCCTTCATGCCCTGCTCTCATGGTGACCTCAATTTCGATGTCCTCTCCACGTCTGTGGCCTTGGTTTGCTTCCGTCGGGGTCATCGGTATCAGCGAGTCCATGGGGGCTGTCGTTGGACGGACGTGGTGGCGCCCTCCGGAGGGAGAGTTCACTCACGCCAGCTCCGCGACTAAGCAATTATTGTCGTCAATAGGGGGCTTAGTAGGTGGTGTCCTGCGTATGTTAGATCAGAACAGGCGCCACTGAACACCACTGAAGTGACTCGGCAGCAGTGCAGTGTCTCCTCGGTGGGTTGCCTCTTGACGACTTGACATTGACTGCTCCCTGTGAATTGCTGGTGCCGGGGCTGCGGCGGGGCCGACCGGGCTGTGGCTGTGGACGGGATGTCGGAATGAGCGGTGTGGGTGCACTGCCTCTGAGGTGGCGCAGAGGTTGGGGCAGCAAAAAAAAAAAAAAAAAAAAGAATTCCGTTTGTTTCTGGGGGGGATGGAGACATGGGGAGAGGGCGGTAGGGGAAGAGAGAACAATGAACAATTCAACTTCTGAAGAAATTTATTAGGAGAAACAAATGAAGCATACCAAAACACTTTTTTTTTTATTGAATTAAACAACATAACAGACTGTTACTCTACAGCCATGTGTGCTCAGTCCTGTTCCTGGGGTTCTGTTTTGCCCACAGTACATCCCCATGTCCGGAGGTTGTGCCAGTGGAACACTCGATCAACGCCGGCCACTGCTCCCTTCTCTCTCTCTCCCTCAGCTTCCTCCGGCGTTCTTGGAACTTCTCACGCCGTTTCTCAATCACTTCTCCCTTCTAAAAGTCTTTTATCTGAAGGTCTGGCACTGCTGGAGGTCTGATGCCTTGACCCGCTGGGGGGGGGGGGGGGGGGGGGGGGGGGAGTGAGTCAGCAAGTGCCAGCCACTCCTCTTTCCGTCCCTACCTCATCCCCTCATCCTCATCCAGGACTGTTCCCGCTGCCTCTGTTTCAGCTCCTCTTTCCGTCTCTACCTCATCCCCTCATCCTCATCCTCATCCAGGACTGTTCCCGCTGCCTCTGTTTCAACTCTCCTCTTTCCGTCTCTACCTCATCCCCCTCATCCTCATCCAGGACTGTTCCCGATGCCTCTGTTTCAACTCTCCTCTTTCCGTCTCTACCTCATCCCCCTCATCCTAATCCAGGACTGTTCCCGCTGCCTCTGTTTCAACTCTCCTCTTTCCGTCTCTACCTCATCCCCCTCATCCTAATCCAGGACTGTTCCCGCTGCCTCTGTTTCAACTCTCCTCTTTCCATCTCTGCCTCATCCACCTCATCCTCATCCAGGACTGTTCCCGCTGCCTCTGTTTCAGCTCTCCTCTTTCCGTCTCTACCTCATCCTCATCCAGGACTGTTCCCGCTGCCTCTGTTTCAGCTCTTCCGATGCATTGGCGCCATACACATCCATTTGGCATGGTTCTGCTCCAGGTGCTGTTCATATCTGACAGGGTCATTGGCCTCCAGTCTGTTTGACCAATCACACGTTGCTTCAGATGCAGTCTTCCGCCTCTTGCTGCTGTTGGGGTCAGTGGGGTGGGGGGTCAGGGCGGGCACTGGGGCCGGCAGTTCTGGCAACAACTTGGTTCCAGAGTGGCTTTCTTTTTTTTTCCTGTGATACGGTTCCTTTGTTTCAACATGGCCGAGAGCTGAAAAAAAGAGAGAGAGACAGAAAAGGCTGTTTAGATGAATTACAATGAGGGGCAGCTCAAATCAGCAGAGGTGTGAGTGAGTGTGGTGTGTGTGTGTGTGTGTGTGTGTGTGTGTGTGTGTGTGTGTGTGTGTGTGTGTGTGTGTGTGTGTGTGTGTGTGTATCAAACGTCTGTGTTTGTGTCAGTGTATATGCATGTGTGTGTGTGTGTGTGTGTGTGTGTGTGTGTGTGTGTGTGTGTGTGTGTGTGTGCGTGTGTGTGTGTGTGAAAGACAGCGTG
>CM031628.1:43095077-43097577 GCA_018398815.1 Conus ventricosus
TATGCACACACGCACGCAATCACACACACACATCTCATACATCAGCCCAACTAACACAAACGCACTAACACATACACGCACACAAACTTTCATGTGTGTAAAGAGAAACGCACACACCTACATTTTCGTCCACTGTCATTTAAGTCAATCATACAGCTATTTGTACAGCTGTGTTCAACGTCACAAGTTCAATAACTTCCAAATGTGACTTTTAAAATTCTAGGAGTGGGAAGGCAGGGGTAGGAGGGGGAACATGGCACTGGGAGGACTCTTTGGACTGTTCTTGATTGTCTGCACTGAAGCGGACAACATGCCTGGCCTGTACTGTCCTCACATCATGGCCTGGCCTGTACTGTCCTCACAGTATGGCCTGGCCTGTACTGTCCTCACAGCATGGCCTGGCCTGTACTGTCCTCACAGCATGGCCTGGCTGTACTGTCCTCACAGCATGAACTATCCTGTACTGTCCTCACAGCATGGCCTGGCTTGTACTGTCCTCACAGCATGGCCTGGCTTGTACTGTCCTCACAGCATGGCCTGGCTTGTACTGTCCTCACAGCATGGCCTGTACTGTACTGTCCTCACAGCATGGCCTGGCTTGTACTGTCCTCACAGCATGGCCTGTACTGTCCTCACAGCATGGCCTGGCCTGTACTGTCCTCACAGCATGGCCTGGCCTGTACTGTCCTCACAGTATGAACTATCCTGTACTGTCCTCACAGCATGGCCTGGCCTGTACTGTCCTCACAGCATGGCCTGGCCTGTACTGTCCTCACAGTATGGCCTGGCCTGTACTGTCCTCACAGTATGAACTATCCTGTACTGTCCTCACAGCATGGCCTGGCCTGTACTGTCCTTATAGCATGGCCTGGCCTGTACTGTCCTCACAGCATGGCCTGGCCTGTACTGTCCTCACAGCATAGCCTGTACTGTACTGTCCTCACAGCATAAACTATCCTGTACTGTCCTCACAGCATAAACTATCCTGTACTGTCCTCACAGCATAAACTATCCTGTACTGTCCTCACATCATGCCCTGGCCTGTACTGTCCTCACAGCATGACCTGGCCTGTACTGTCCTCACAGCATGGCCCGGCCTGTACTGTCCTCACAGCATGGCCTGGCCTGTACTGTCCTCACAGTATGAACTATCCTGTACTGTCCTCACAGTATGAACTATCCTGTACTGTCCTCACAGCATGGCCTGGCTTGTACTGTCCTCACAGTATGAACTATCCTGTACTGTCCTCACAGCATGACCTGGCCTGTACGGTCCTCACAGTATGAACTATCCTGTACTGTCCTCACAGCATGGCCTGGCTTGTACTGTCCTCACAGTATGAACTATCCTGTACTGTCCTCACAGTATGAACTATCCTGTACTGTCCTCACAGTATGAACTATCCTGTACTGTCCTCACAGTATGAACTATCCTATACTCTTCTTCTTAAAATACTGGTTCACTCAAAAGCGAGTAGGTCACCAGCGCGCAGTATGGCCTGGCCTGTACTGTCCTCACAGCATGCTGTACTGTCCTCACAGTATGAACTATCCTGTACTGTCCTCACAGTATGAACTATCCTGTACTGTCCTCACAGTATGAACTATCCTGTACTGTCCTCACAGTATGAACTATCCTGTACTGTCCTCACAGTATGAACTATCCTGTACTGTCCTCACACTATGGACTATCCTGTACTGTCCTCACAGTATGAACTATCCTGTACTGTCCTCACAGTATGAACTATCCTGTACTGTCCTCACAGTATGAACTATCCTGTACTGTCCTCACAGTATGAACTATCCTGTACTGTCCTCACAGTATGGACTATCCTGTACTTTCCTCACAGTATGAACTATCCTGTACTGTCCTCACAGTATGAACTATCCTGTACTGTCCTCACAGTATGAACTATCCTGTACTGTCCTCACAGTATGGACTATCCTATACTTTCCTCACAGTATGAACTATCCTGTACTGTCCTCACAGTATGAACTATCCTGTACTGTCCTCACAGTATGAACTACCCTGTACTGGCCTCACAGTATTGACTATCCTGTACTGTCCTCACAGTATGAACTATCCTGTACTGTCCTCACAGTATGGACTATCCTGTACTTTCCTCAGTATGAACTATCCTGTACTGTCCTCACAGTATGAACTATCCTGTACTGTCCTCACAGTATGAACTATCCTGTACTGTCCTCACAGTATGAACTATCCTGTACTGTCCTCACAGTATGGACTATCCTGTACTGTCATCACGGTATTAACTATCCTGTACTGTCGGTCACAGTCCTCACAGTATGAACTATCCTGTACTGTCCTGACAGCATTAACTATCCTGTACTGTCATCACAGCATTAACTATCCTGTATTTTCCTCACAGTAATGGACTATCCTGTACTTTCCTCACAGTATTAACTATCCTGTACTGGCCTCACAGTATTGACTATCCTGTACTGGCCTCACAGTATGAACTATCCTGTACTTTCCTCA
>CM031628.1:43102577-43107577 GCA_018398815.1 Conus ventricosus
AGGCTTGATGACACTCATCTGTGCTGCCTAGAGGATTTATGACACTCATCTGTAGTGCCTAGAGGATTGATGACACTCATCAGTACTGCCTGGAGGATTGATGACACTCATCTGTACTGTACTTAATAAATGAATGAAAGGAAAAACAGGGAAAGGGATCTGGGACAAAACACTGTCAATAAAGCTATCATCCACAATTGTGCCACAAAACAAACTGACAACCGTCACCACACTTGTGTCACAAAACAAAAACCGACAATGATCACCATACTTGTGTCACGAAGCAAACCGACAACTGTCACCACACTTGTGTCACAAAACAGCAAATATTACTAGCAAGAAGTGAAAAACAAAAGTGTAAACTGAACTGATGAACCCATGGTAGTACCGTATATGGTGTCCAGAACAAAAACAAAGAATTCTTGCTTTTAAAGAAGATCTACAACCTAATGTTCAGAACTACAACCTTATGTTGTTGCCATTACTGATGTCAAGCTGCACAACAACAAAAAAAATCAGAGATAAAAGCTAACCCAAAAGAATGGCTTGTTTACAACTGCATGATCAAAAAGAAGTGTTTTGCTAATATTGCAAGGGCAGTAAGCCAGGCTGAAAATCCACTGGCATGTGCCCCTTAGTCCAGCTGATGTGGTGTGGCATGTATAGACTGGGGCCCCTTAGTCCGCCTGATGTGGTGTGGCATGTATAGACTGGGGCCCCTTAGCCCCCTAATGTGGTGTAGCATGTACAGACTGGTTTGCACACAGTTTATGTATGGACTGGTTTGCACACAGTTAATGTATGGACTGGTTTGCACACAGTTAATGTATGGACTGGTTTGCATGCAGTCATTGGACTGGTGACTGGTTTGCATGCAGTTAATGTATGGACTGGTTTGCACACAGTTTATGTACGGACTGGTTTGCACACAGTTAATGTATGGACTGGTTTGCACACAGTTAATCAATGTATGGACTGGTTTGCACACAGTTAATGTATGGACTGGTTTGCATGCAGTCATTGGACTGGTGACTGGTTTGCATGCAGTTAATGTATGGACTGGTTTGCACACAGTTTATATATGGACTGGTTTGCACGCAGTTAATGTATGGACTGGTTTGCACACAGTTAATGTATGGACTGGTTTGCATGCAGTTGATGTATGGACTGGTGACTGGTTTGCATGCAGTTAATGTATGGACTGGTTTGCACACAGTTTATATAAGGACTGGTTTGCATGCAGTTAATGTATGGACTGGTTTGTACACACTTAATGTATGGACTGGTTTGCACATAATGTATGGATTGGTTTGCACATAATGTATGGACTGGTTTGCACATACTTAATGTATGGACTGGTTTGCACACAGTTATGTCTCTTCGAGCAAACCCACAGACTGAAGCAGTATCCCCATGGCAAGAGTGTTAACAGTAATGGGCTTCAATGTCATGTAATGATGGATGTCTAATAATGAAGATGTATGGACCACATCTGTTGTGCTTACAAAAACACGCAAACAGAAAATGATTCCTCTTCAAACACCAGTTGACCCCTCTTCACTCCTATCAGAATTCACACAAATTTACCCTCTCCTCCACATCACTAGTACTCCCTTCCCCACAAACCATTCCACTTCCTCACTCTCCCTTCCCCCTCATGTAACATGCAAGCACACAGAAAAACCCATACACACACTTGACAGTCAATTTATCCCAACACACAAAAGATTCTCATCTGAACTGGTCACTATCTGGTTGAAAACACACAAACCATAATAAGGCACAGAGAGTCCAGTGTCCATGGGTCAATGAAGGAATATGAAAAAGGTGTTAAATTTAGATGGGTTTAGCCTGCGTTTGCAGAGTGAGAAGCATGATGAACAGGAAAAGGGAAAATCAATCCACAGAGACAAGACAAGACAAGACAAGACAAGACAAGACAAGACAAGACAAGACAAGACAAGACAAGACAAGAGACAAAATTCTTTATTTACAAGGATAATAGATAAGCACTGACGTGCTTCTTTTTTTTTACATCCAGTCCTCGCCCTGAGTAGGGTCAGCAATGCAATATAAAATGAGGCAATAAAAGAAGCACGTAAAAGTGGCTTGAACAAAAATGAGATACAAAATTATTTAAACAAAAACAACAACAAAAACAAAAAAAAAGTAAATGAGAAAGAGCGGGGAGTTGGTGGGAAAGAGAGAGACGCAGGAGTAAAAAGAGTGCAGGGAAGGGCGAGAGAGAGAGAGAGAGAGAGAGAGAGAGAGAGAGAGAGAGAGAGAGAGAGAGAGAGAGAGAGAGAGGGGAAGGGAGGGAGAGAGAGAGAGAGAGAGAGAGAGAGAGAGAGAGAGGGGGGGGGGAAGGGAGGGATGGATAGGGAGAAAGAGGAGAGAGTGAGGTGCAGGAAAGAGCATGTTAAGAATAATCTGACAATCAAAAGATACCAAGGAGTTGCAAGACAATCGATTTTGAAGCACCAGGAAAGAAAAATAAAACCAACCAACCAACCAACCAACCAACCAACCAACCAACCAACCAAACCACACACACACACACACACACACACACACACACACACACACACACACACAAATGGAAGGAAAAATACAGAATGATAGCCCAGTCACCATGGGTACAAGGGGAGGGGTGTCACATTGATAATAAATCAAGTCATTCCAGCAGAACTGTGAGAGATAGAGAGAGACAGGGAGAGAGAGAAAGAGAGAGAGACAGTCAGACAGACAGACAGAGAGACAGAGACAGAGAGAGAGAGAGAGTCGCATAAGAATACAAGCATTGCGACACAGTGACAAGAGGGCAAGAGGTAGTAAGAAACACACACACACACACACACACACACACACACACACACACACACACACACACACACACAAGGGGAAAACAATGCATGATGACAGCCTAATCACAACGGGTACAAGGGGAGAGGGTGTCAAAATGAATCAAGTCATTCCAGAAGAACCGTGAGAGACACACAGAGAGGGAGAGACAGACAGACAGACAGACAGATAGACAGACAGAGAGAGACTCAGAGAGAGAGAAAGAGAGAGAGAGAGTCGCATAAGAATACAAGCATTACGTGATTACGACGTAGTGATATGAGGGCAAGAGGTAGCAGGAAAACACACACACACGCGCGCACCCATACTCACATAAGACAAACTTATTAAACAGAATAGCATGTGCATTTCAAATATAAAACACTTTCATAATAGTCAGGTTCATACATAAAGCGAAGAGGGTGGTAGTGGTTGGTGGTGGATTTATGGCGGAGTATGCGAGTATTTGCACATAAGATGGTTGAAATAATGGTGTTTGAAGGTTGATGTACATTGGTGTTGTTTGGCTGACTCAGACAGCGAGTTCCATTGGCAGGAACCTGAATATAGTAAAACTGGATTTGAATAAAGTCAATTCTAGGAACAGGGACATGTAGTTTGGGTAGAGTGCTTGAGGAATTAATTGAGAATCTGCAAACTAATGTCGAGGGTGCCTTCCCAGACATAATTCTGTGCATTATGATCCCTTTGTTGTATTCTAATCTCAATAATTCTGTGCATTATGATCCCTTTGTTGTATTCTAATCTCAGACTTAAGGGAACTTGAACCTTTTATAGTCTGAGTCTAGGAGACTACTGCTTTTCAGGAGGACTAATTGCGTGCTGGCTTATGTAGGCTTAGCAATGGTTTGAGGTTGAGAGAGAGAGAGAGAGAGAGAGAGAGAGAGAGAGAGAGAGAGAGAGAGAGAGAGAGAGAGCATGTATGAAAGAATAACAAAGATTTAGAGACAAGCTAGAAAGCTCTCCTTTTCTTCTTTCATTGGGTCAGCCCTGATGTGGCCCTTTGCGGTAGGCTGGGCTATAAGCAACATTATCTTATCTTTCACTGGGTGAGCATGCATGTTCAACCTGATGAAGATCAATTCACAAATTATTATAGAGGGCAAAAAAAGGGCTGAACAACTGAGCAACATAATATAATCACAGCTTGAGACTGACTATCTAAAAAGCTTTTACACTATCAGACATGCTTTACAAAGAAAAAAGTTTCCGAGTGGAGGATACAAAATCATGCGCCGTAGACGCGTTTACAACATTAACACTTTCAAAAACCACCTTGAGCACAAAAAAGAGTAAATTTCTTTTCATAGATGAAAGATATGCCAACATACACTTTTTCCCTTTGTTAACCTTAAAATGAATATGTGCGACCCCACTGCACAGGCCTATTTCGTTTGTTAATCTGTCGGCACAACACCAACACCACGAACACCCCAACAGGCTTCAATGTAAAATTTTACAGTCCCACGTAACTTAACGCAACTGAACCAAATTACACATTTTAACCTATCACATGGCATCGACAGCAGCTGTTCGGCCGATCCGCCAAAAAAAAAAAAAAAATGAATAAGGCAATATTTTGTGTGCCTGTCCTTGCCTTTGAGCAACATTTGAAAAGTGCGTAACTGTGTTCAATCGCCATAAACATACAAACACAACCAGTCAGTTGCGTAAGATCGTAGCCACTAGCCGTGGCCCCCCAGCCATCACATATGATTGTAAGCCAAGAAGACGTGTTCAAAGACCTTGTCAGACGGGAATATTTTTGTACTTGCGACAATGCATGATGTTACAAAGTAAACTAGTATATATGCGATAAAGAAGATTACTTTTTCAAATGACAAGATGACTTACGTTTACCAACCTTGACCCTCTGAAACTCAGCTTAGTTTCCCTCCAAGTCCAAGTGAAGAGGTGACTTCGCCACCGAAGCGCGTACGTGGAACTAGATCAGCCGTCTGCTGCAATGAAGAGACTGGTTGCTCGCACGCGTCAACTCAAAACAGTATAGACGAACCACACCTCTGAGCGATGAGCGATCTGATTGGATACAAAATTGAAAGGTGAAGGTCGATGTCTGTGCAAGATTTTCCAGAGATAATTTCCATGGACAAGTCTGTAGTAGGTGTGTTTCGGCC
>CM031628.1:43112577-43147577 GCA_018398815.1 Conus ventricosus
TGACTGTTAAAAGAAATGATGAATTAAAAACGGACACTATTTTCCCGGATTAGTTGCAGTGATTTGCCGTGTTAATGACTGTGTAATCTCCTGCTGCATTAAATGTCAGTCTTTGATCTCACAAAACGAATCAGATGTTTTGATGCGTGTGTGTGTGTGTGTGTGTGTGTGTGTGTGTGTGTGTGTGTGTGTGTGTGTGTGGTGCGCACGCGCGCGCGTGTGTATGTGTGCATGTCAGTACAACACTATGTTAATCTGATAGTAAATGGTTTCAGTCAGTCAGTCAGTCAGTCAGTCAGTATGTGTGCATGAGATGATGATGATGATAATCTTTATTTCCAAGGTAACAGATAAGGAAACACATGCTTTTTTTATCCGGCCCTTGCCCCGTTAAGGGACAAGTATGACTAGCGACTAAGACTTACGAAACTTTCAAACACACGTATCTTCACAAGATTAAAAGTTCATCCATTAACAGTTAAGGTGTAGATGACTTTAAAAGGAAAAAGAAACGATTTAAACAACAAACAAGAATAAAGAAATTGATTACAAAGAAGAAAAGAATCGGCACACACAGATATGGAATAAGCGATCCTCCTATCGAAGGGAGGGGGGGGGGGGGTGGTGGGAGGGGGGGAGGAGGGGGGGGGGAGAGGTTACATTCCTTTTGTAAAAATTAACATACAACAAACTGCTAAGGATGATAATTAGACAATTACAATGCATCAATAATATCAACATTTGTACTGAGAGAGAGAGAGAGAGAGAGAGAGAGAGAGAGAGAGAGAGAGAGAGAGAGAGAGAGAGAGGAGAGAGAGAGAGAGAGATTACAGTGTGTTTCATTATGCTGACTAGAGTCCTGATCAGTATCATTGCTCAGTTCAGGCCTTGTAAAGCTTGTCCAAGCATGAGTCCCAGTCTGCTCACCCATGCACCCCCTCCAGCCCATCATTCTCCATTTTTTTATCAATTTCTTTATACCAATGATGGTGCTACACACTTTACAGCCGGTTCAGCCTGCTGACGTCATGTCTGAAAAGACATGGCCGGGTCTGTTCCAGCCAAAAAATGTCATATAGTCCTTCATCTCCTCCCTCATCTTCACCCTCCCCCCTGCCACTCCCCCCCCCCCCCCCCCCCCAAAAAAAGTAGGAATAACAATAAATCAGTGACTGAGAGTATTGCATATGATGGAAAAAAATAGTGTGCGAGTGTGTGTATGTGTGTTTGTGTGTGTGTGTGTGTGTGTGTGTGTGTGTGTGTGTGTGTGTGTGTGTGTGTGTGTGTGTGAAAGAGAGAGAGAGCAAGTGCACGTGCACACACATGTGTGTGTGTGTGTGGTGTGTGTGTGTGTGTGTGTGTGTGTGTGTGTGTGTGTTTTGTGTGTGTTCCATTTTTGACATAGTTGTTAGGTGGGCATCACAGTTGATCAGCTTCATTTTATAATGGAATGTATCAGAAACAGAATTGTCTTGACATAAGTAAATAGCAATGGAAGCTGATGTCTGTTTTCAAGTTTTGCAACATGCTCAAAGCAGAGCAAGTATGTGTTTCAACTCGTGGCAAATTTGTAAAGATGGAAAAGTAGTGTGATTGATGATCAGTTCCTTTCCTTATGCTATCTATCATCTAAGATTTGATTTAAATGGTCAGAAATGGTTGTGTGACAACTATTATCTTTATGTGTGCAGTCACCAGATGTTTGCTTTAGGTGGTGACGCGTCCCATTTTGTCAAATGGCCAACCAAAAATGATTGATTGTTGCTTTAGATTTGACTCGGTTTCAATTTCAGTTTCATTTTGAGGTGTGACTGCATGCAGTCAAGTCCATATAATATTATGTGACACAACATCTGCGAAGTTTTGAAACCAAACTGCATGTGATTTACAGCTTAGTGATAAAAGAATTGATGACTAAGATGATTTACATCTGATTGATAAAAGAATTGATGACTAAGATGATTTACAGCTAACTGATAAAAGAATTGATGACTAAGATGAAAGTATACAACACATGGGTCTCATGAATGCAGCTCAGCAGATGTCTGACCTGCGTATTTGCCCAACATGCTTATCAGACCTTGGGTACCTACATAACATTGTCTGCACCACTGCTAAATTTGACTCATGTTTTGTAATGCAAACTTTGTTGTTGTGAATTCTCCATGCCCTACAAAGGGGTCAGAAGGTCATATTATTTCTACTCTTGTTCACTGTTGTGTGCCCTCATTTCTATGTATGTCCTCATTTCTATGTCCCATTCTGTTTCAGTATGTTCTATTTCTATGTCCCATTCTGTTTCAGTATGTTCTATTTCTATGTCCCATTCTGTTTCAGTATGTTCTATTTCTATGTCCCATTCTGTTTCAGTATGTTCTGATTGCTATGTCCTATTCTGTTTCAGCTTGTTCTATTTGTATATCCCATTCTGTTTCAGTATGTTCTATTTGTATGTCCCATTTTGTTTCAGTATGTTGTATTTCTATGTCCCATTCTGTTTCAGTATGTTCTATTTCTATGTCCCATTCTGTTTCAGTATGTTCTATTTCTATGTCCCATTCTGTTTCAGTATGTTCTATTTCTATGTCCCATTCTGTTTCAGTATGTTCTATTTCTATGTCCCATTCTATTTCAGTATGTTCTATTTCTATGTCCCATTCTGTTTCAGTATGTTCTATTTCTATGTCCCATTCTGTTTCAGTATGTTCTATTTCTATGTCCCATTCTGTTTCAGTATGTTCTATTTCTATGTCCCATTCTGTTTCAGTATGTTCTATTTCTATGTCCCATTCTGTTTCAGTATGTTCTATTTCTATGTCCCATTCTGTTTCAGTATGTTCTATTTCTATGTCCCATTCTGTTTCAGTATGTTCTATTTCTATGTCCCATTCTGTTTCAGTATGTTCTATTTCTATGTCCCATTCTGTTTCAGTATGTTGTGATTGCTGTGTCCCATTCTGTTTCAGTATGTTCTATTTCTATGTCCCATTCTGTTTCAGTGTGTTTTATTTCTATGTCCCATTCTGTTTCAGTATGTTCTATTTCTATGTCCCATTCTGTTTCAGTATGTTCTATTTCTATGTCCCATTCTGTTTCAGTATGTTGTGATTGCTGTGTCCCATTTTGTTTCAGTATGTTCTATTTCTATGTCCCATTCTGTTTCAGTATGTTCTATTTCTAAGTCCCATTCTGTTTCAGTATGTTGTGATTGCTGTGTCCCATTCTGTTTCAGTATGTTCTATTTCTAAGTCCCATTCTGTTTCAGTATGTTCTATTTCTATGTCCCATTTTGTTTCAGTATGTTCTATTTCTATGTCCCATTCTGTTTCAGTATGTTCTATTTCTATGTCCCATTTTGTTTCAGTGTGTTCTATTTCTATGTCCCATTCTGTTTCAGTATGTTCTATTTCTATGTCCCATTCTGTTTCAGTGTGTTCTATTTCTATGTCCCATTCTGTTTCAGTATGTTCTATTTCTATGTCCCATTCTGTTTCAGTGTGTTCTATTTCTATGTCCCATTCTGTTTCAGTATGTTGTGATTGCTGTGTCCCATTTTGTTTCAGTATGTTCTATTTCTATGTCCCATTCTGTTTCAGTGTGTTCTATTTCTATGTCCCATTCTGTTTCAGTGTGTTCTATTTCTATGTCCCATTCTGTTTCAGTGTGTTGTGATTGCTGTGTCCCATTTTGTTTCAGTATGTTCTATTTCTATGTCCCATTCTGTTTCAGTGTGTTCTATTTCTATGTCCCATTCTGTTTCAATGTGTTCTATTTCTATGTCCCATTCTGTTTCAGTATGTTGTGATTGCTGTGTCCCATTTTGTTTCAGTATGTTCTATTTCTATGTCCCATTCTGTTTCAGTGTGTTCTATTTCTATGTCCCATTCTGTTTCAGTGTGTTCTATTTCTATGTCCCATTCTGTTTCAGTGTGTTGTGATTGCTGTGTCCCATTTTGTTTCAGTATGTTCTATTTCTATGTCCCATTCTGTTTCAGTGTGTTCTATTTCTATGTCCCATTCTGTTTCAGTGTGTTGTGATTGCTGTGTCCCATTCTGTTTCAGTATGTTCTATTTCTATGTCCCATTCTGTTTCAGTATGTTCTATTTTAAGTCCCATTTTCAGTATGTTCTATTTCTATGTCCCATTCTGTTTCAGTGTGTTCTATTTCTATGTCCCATTCTGTTTCAGTGTGTTCTATTTCTATGTCCCATTCTGTTTCAGTATGTTCTATTTCTATGTCCCATTCTGTTTCAGTATGAGCAGGCCTTTGACCCAAAGAGACTGCAAAACTGGGAAGTCCCCAAGGAGAAAGGAAAGGTGTGTGTGTGTGTGTGTGTGTGTGTGTGTGTGTGTGTGTGTGTGTGTGTGTGTGTGTGTGTGTGTGTGTGTAGGATACATGTGTGTGTATGTGTGTGTGTGTGTGTGTGTGTGTGTGTGTGTGTGTGTGTGTCTGTCTGTCTGTCTGTCTGTCTGTCTGTGTGAGTGTGTGTAGGATACATGTGTGTGTGTTGTGTGTGTGTGTGTGTGTGTGTGTGTGTGTGTGTGTGTGTGTGTGTGTGTAGGATACATGTGTGTGTGTGTGTGTGTGTGTGTGTGTGTGTGTGTGTGTGTGTGTGTGTGTGTGTCTGTCTGTCTGTCTGTCTGTCTGTCTGTCTGAGTCTCTGTCTGTGTGAGTGTGTGTAGGATACATGTGTGTGTGTGTGTGTGTGTGTGTGTGTGTGTGTGTGTGTGTGTGTGTGTGTGTTCGTGCGTGTGTGTGTGTGCGTGCGTGTGCGTGTCTGTGTCTGTCTGTCAATAATTGTGTGTATAATCTGGGGGTGATGATCTGACCTGGTAGTCCTGGCTCCATCTCCATGACCCAGAAGATACCAAGTTCTCTGCTTTTAACCGCAACGTGTTCCATTTGGCGACAGTTGTGTGTGTTGCTTTGTGGCTGTTTCTGGGGGGCAGAGCGCACATGTGGTCAGCTGGCTCTGACAGCACTCAGACTGACCGTCACCTTTGTCTGTCAGTCAGTGCGCCGTGCGGTTGCCGCATGGTTAGGGCCAGGTCGGGCGTCATTGGGGTCAGTGGGTCGAAGCTGGGTGGAACAGAGTGACAATGGAGAACATAATGTCACGAATTGAGGGCGGTGAAAGTGCGTGCTTCATGCTGATGTGGCATGTATGGTGAAGAGGGTACGGTTTGTGTGTGTGTGTGCGTGCGCGCGCGTGTGTGTGTGTGTGTGTGTGTGTGTGTGTGTGTGTGTGTGTGTGTGTGTGTGTGTGTGTGTGTGGTGTGTGACAGAGAGAGAGAGAGAGAGAGAGAGAGAGAGAGAGAGAGAGAGAGAGAGAGAGAGAGAGAGAGAGAGAGGAAGAGACTGTTTTCTGTTCAGCTGACCCCACCAACTTTCTCTCACCGTCTTTCCGTCTGTGTTTCTCATTTCTCTGTCTGTGTCTCTGTCTGTCTGTCTGACTCCTCCCACGCCCCCCCCCCCCCCTCCTCCCCCCCCCCCCCCCCCCCCCCCCCCCCCCCCCCCCCCCCCCCCCCCCCCCCCACCCCCGTCTTTCCCTTTCCTCTCTCTCTTCTCTACCTCCCACCTCACCTCACCCACCCCTCTCTCTCTCTCTCTCTCTCCTCTCTCTCTCTCTCTCTCTCTCTCTCTCTCTCTCTCTCTCTCTATTCGCATGTAAAAGATACATGGGGGTGGGGAAGAAAACGCCAAACAACTTAGTATACGGTGAACTAGGAAGATATCCGATGAGTATAGATAGTTCAATAAAAGCAATCAGATATTGGTTCAAATTAATGAAGATGACTCCAGACAGGATACCTAGACAGGCATATGAAAGAGAAAAAATAGAAATTGACAAACCACAGAACTGGGCACTGGAAATTAAACGCTGCTTGGATACACATGGCTTCTCTGAAGTTTGGCTGAACGAAGGCGTAGGAAACGAGCAAACATTTATCATAACACTAAAACAAAGAATCATAGATTGTTACAAACAGAACTGGCATAACAAAATAGCGAACAGTGAACGATTTACTACATATAATACGTTTAAAACTATACACCAAACTGAAGAATACTTTCGCGCAATCACAATCGCAAAGTTCAGAAAAGCGTTGACAAGACTACGATTAAACGAACTGCATGGCAATAAAAAATACATAGACAATGAAGCTATAACAACATGCCCCTTCTGCCCAACAGTAGAAACAGAAATGCACTTCTTAATGTGGTGTCCAAATTACAGGCAATTACGAACAAAATACATTTTCAAACACTTTAGCAACAGAAACGCAATCACATTGGAAAGTCTGCTACAAAACGATAACACCGAAACCATAAGAGATATTGCAATGTACATCTTCTATGCCTTAAAAACCAGAGAAACCCGTATGTAATAGTAATACTTATGGGAAGAACAGAAACTCTAATCAGAAAACAAATTATGTTACAATCAACGTTTCAATCAAACGTTTTTGTCATGTTGAAATGTATGTTGCGTACTCCTGTGGACGGGCCGAGGGCCTCACAATAAATGGCGCGGCGTGAAAGCGCGCGTCAAGAGTCAAGAGTCAAGAGTCTCTCTCTCTCTCTCTCCTCTCTCCTTCCCTCTCCCTCCCTCTCTCTCTCTCTCTCTCTCTCTCTCTCTCTGGGTGGGGAAAAAAAGCATTGTACGCTTATCTCATTACACTGACTACGTACACTTTCGTTCGTTCGTTCAGTCAGAGGGTCGTGCTTGTCAACGACCAGACACTGACCTTTCCAATGACCCCTGCGTCTTCCAGCCCGGTCGTGCTTGCTGTGTCTGTGGGGCTTATCTCCCCATCGTGTTCTCATTGCGCTCTGTCTGTCTGTCTGCACGCCTGCCTGTCTGTCTCTCTGTCTGTCTGCCCCGCGGGTCAATGCTGTACGTGACTTTGCAGTCCCTGTGTTGGCTGGGGTGGGTGGGGTGGGGGTGACACGTGTGTTTGCCGAATCATTATTTTGGTGAGGGGGACAGGTCACTAGCGGAGGCGTGCGTGTACATAGCTCTCTGTCTGGGAGGGTGGCAGGCGTGTCACTGTACCATCTTTTCTTATTAGGGGTCTGTGTGTTTGTGTGTCTGTCTCTGCCTGTTTGTCTGTTGGTTTGTTTGAGGAGGGGAGAGGGGGAGGGGGACACAACACCTCCCATCGCTGACTTCTTACTCTCTTTTTTCCTTTTTGTTTTATTTAAATTTCCTTTTTCAAAGTGATCCTTAATTTTTCTAACCCCCCCCCCCCCCCCCCCACCCCCCGGGTTCTTTTTATTATTGGTTTGTTTGGTCAACATTTGGTAGCAATTTCAGCAAGATTCAAACTTACAATTTTGTGTGAATGTTCTTCTGAAACGTTTATCTGCATTCTTTTACGTATTGCAAATGTTTGCATTTGTCTGCATTTACTGTTGCTGTCGTGTGCTTTGTTTTCTGTTCTCCTTCGCTCACCCTGTCAGCCCCCCCCTCCCTCCCCCCCCCCCCCCTTTCCTTCTTCCCTGTGTTAATCATAAGAGCAGCAGCGACAACATGTTATTCATAATACTGAAACTGATCATCGCTATGATATGAAGACCTCTGATGTCATGTTGATGCGGTTATTCAATATAAGTTGTTTACAGCCTAGCCTACCACAGGTGGCTATATCAGGGTGGTAATGTAGTAATGATAACAACGATGATAATGATACTAATGATGATATGAAGAACTCCGATGTCATGCTGATGCAGTTATTCAATATAAGTTGTTCATAGCCTAGTTGGCCACAGGTGGCCTTATCAGGGTTGTAATGTAGTAATGATAACAGTGATGATAATAATAATGTACAGTTCTGGCGCTTTATCAAAATATAGCGATAAGAGTTTACAAATGTGTTAGTAGCATCCACCCCCCCCCCCCCCCACCATCCCCACCCCAAGGCATGCGCACACGTACACACAGACACAGGCACACAGACACAGCCATGTCTTGATGTTGATGTTCTGCTATGTCTTGATGTTGATGTTCTCCCATGTCTTGATGTTGATGTTCTACCATGTCTTGATGTTGATGTCTTGCCATGTCTTGATATTGACGTTCTGCCATGTCTTGATGTTGATGTTCTGCCATGTCTTGATGTTGATGTTCTACCATGTCTTGATGTTGATGTCTTGCCGTGTCTTGATATTGACGTTCTGCCATGTCTTGATGTTGATGTTCTGCCATGTCTTGATGTTGATGTCTTGCCATGTATTGATGTTGATATTCTGCCATGTCTTGATGTTGATGTCTTGCCATGTATTGATGTTGATGTTCTGCCATGTCTTGATGTTGATGTATTGCCATGTCTTGATGTTGATGTTCTGCCATGTCTTGATGTTGATGTCTTGCCATGTATTGATGTTGATGTTCTGCCATGTCTTGATGTTCTGCCATGTCTTGATGTTGATGTTCTGCCATGTCTTGCCATGTCTTGATGTTGATGTTCTGCCATGTCTTGATGTTGATGTTCTGTCATGTCTTGATGTTGATGTTCTGCCATGTCTTGATGTTGATGTTCTGCCATGTCTTGATTTTGATGTTCTGCCATGTCTTCATGTTGATGTTCTGTCATGTCTTGATGTTGATGTTCTGCCATGTCTTGATGTTGATGTTCTGCCATGTCTTGATGTTCTGCCATGTCTTGATGTTGATGTTCTGCCATTTCTTGATGTTCTGCCATGTCTTGATGTTGATGTTCTGCCATGTCTTGCCATGTCTTGATGTTGATGTTCTGCCATGTCTTGATGTTGATGTTCTGCCATGTCTTGATGTTGATGTTCTGCCATGTCTTGATGTTCTGCCATGTCCTGATGTTGATGGTCTGCCATGTCTTGATGTTGATGCCACAGTACCCTCTGGGACGGGAGGGGTCCTCGGTGATCCATGCCAACAACCGAGGGCACCTGCTGCCCAACATGCCCCGAAACCGGGAGTCTCCATGGGGCACCTTCGTGGGAACCTGGGACATGCCCACCCAGATCCCCGGTACGTTTCCGCCAACCTCACGTCACCCTCCCCGAGGTTCTTCTGTCCATTGTAATGCTGTCCCCCTCCCCCCCCCCCCACCCCACCCCCGACCCCCTCACAGGTCTTTCTGTCCTCCTGATGTCTCCCTCTTCAGACCACCAGACTCGGTTTGTTATGATGATAAAAAGGGCTGCTGTGAAAGAAAAACAAATCTTGAGTTTTCCCCCGTCCTTGACCCACCCGACCAAACACATGTAGGGAGCGGCAGAAGTTGATGCCACAGCTGATGAATGTGAACAGTGAATGTACGAATGAGTGGATCCGGAGGAGCGCATGAATGAATGTACGAATGAGTTGATGGGTGAATGTACGAAACAGGGAATGGGCGAATGAGTGAATGTACGAGTGAGTTGATGGGTGAATGTACGAATGAGTGAATGTATGAATGAGTGGATGGGCGAATGAGTGAATGTGCGAATGAGTGGATGGGTAGATGAATGAATGAACTAATGAGTTGATGGGCGAATGAACGAATGAGTGGATGGGTGAATGCACGAATGAGTGGATGAGTAAATGAGTGAAAGCACGAATGAGTGGATGAGTGAATGAACGAATGAGTGGATGGATGAATGCACGAATGAGTGGATGAGTGAATGAACGAATGAGTGGATGGATGAATGTACGAATGAGTGGATGGGTGAATAAGTGAATGAACGAATGAGTGTATAGGTGAATGAGTGAATGCACAGTTGAGTGTATGGGTGAATGAGTGAATGAACGAATTGATTGATGGGTGGATGAGTGAATACACAAATGAGCTGATAGGTGAATGAGTGAATGCACGAATGAGTTGATGGGTGAACGAGTGAATGCACGAATAAGTTGATGGGTGAATGAGTAAATGTACGAATGAGTTGATGGGTGAATGAGTGAATGCACGAATGAGTGTATGGGTGTATGAGTGAATGAACGAATGAGAGGATGGATGAATGGGTGAACGGGTCCTGACAACTATGGGGAGAAAAACACAATCCACCCATAGTCCTGTAGCATTATGGCCACCAGGGGAGAACATCATAATCCACCTATAGTCCTGTAGTATTATGACCACCAGGGGAGAACATCAAAATCCACCTGTAGTCCTGTAGTATTATGACCACCAGGGGAGAACACCACAATCCACCAATAGTCCTGTAGTAATCTGACAGCTGTGGGGAGAGCACCACAATTCACCTATAGTCCTGTAGTAATCTGACAGCTGTGGGGAGAGCACCACAATCCACCTATAGTCCTGTAGTAATCTGACAGCTGTGGGGAGAACACCACAATCCACCTATAGCCCTGTAGTAATCTGACAGCTGTGGGGAGAACATCACAATCCACCAATAGTCCTGTAGTAATCTGACAGCTGTGGGGAGAGCACCACAATCCACCTGTAGTCCTGTGGTAATCTGACAGCTGTGGGGAGAACATCACAATCCACCTATAGTCCTGTAGTAATCTGACAGCAGTGGGGAGAGCACCACAATCCACCTATAGTCCTGTAGTAATCTGACAGCTGTGGGGAGAGCACCACAATCCACCTATAGTCCTGTAGTAATCTGACAGCTGTGGGGAGAGCATCACAATCCACCTAACTCCCAGCAGAGGGTGGAGCAGGGTACAGAGGTTTACCAAGAAAGATTTTTTTCAAGTGTGGGGATGGAGGTGGGGGGGGGGGGGGGGGGGAGCAATCAGTGTAAAAGAAATCTCTGAGCCAATGCTTGAGGATCCACAAAGAGTCCAAAGGAGTTTCAAAGGGGCAACAGTCTAATTAGTCAGCTGTACGCAGTAACAGAATCAGTGATACTAAAGATAAAGTAAGGACGATAGACAAGACGACAAAATAAGAATGATAATGTTGACAGTTATCTCAACACCTCTTACCACGTGACCTGTTGTGTCGCCGAGGTAATCAGCAATAACATCAACACCTATTACCACGTGACCTGTTGTGTTGCCCAGGTAACCGGCAGCTGAACCCCACAGCCCGGTCGGAGGAAGTGCATGTCAAGCTTCAGGGGAAGAAGGAGGAAGCAGCGGAGGTCCTGTCAGGTGGCCTGAAAAAATGCAAGGTGAGTGCAGCATTGTCATACCTCTCTGTGGAGAAATGTCAGGTGAGTGCAGCCATTGTCATACCTCACTGTGGAGAAATGTCAGGTGAGTGCAGCATTGTCATACCTCACTGTGGAGAAATGTCAGGTGAGTGCAGCCATTGTCATACCTCGCTGTGGAGAAATGTCAGGTGAGTGCAGCATTGTCATACCTCACTGTGGAGAAATGTCAGGTGAGTGCAGCATTGTCATACCTCACTGTGGAGAAATGTCAGGTGAGTGCAGCCATTGTCATACCTCACTGTGGAGAAATGTCAGATGAGTGCAGCCATTGTCATACCTCACTGTGGAGAAATGTCAGGTGAGTGCAGCCATTGTCCTACCTCTCTGTGGAGAAATGTCAGGTGAGTGCAGCCATTGTCATACCTCTCTGTGTAGAAATGTCAGGTGAGTGCAGCATTGTCACACCTCACTGTGGAGAAATGTCAGGTGAGTGCAGCCATTGTCACACCTCACTGTGGAGAAATGTCAGGTGCCTCAACCATTGTCACACCTCACTGTGGAGAAATGTCAGGTGAGTGCAGCCATTGTCACACCTCACTGTGGAGAAATGTCAGGTGAGTGCAGCCATTGTCATACCTCGCTGTGGAGAAATGTCAGGTGAGTGCAGCCATTGTCACACCTCACTGTGGAGAAATGTCAGGTGAGTGCAGCATTGTCATACCTCACTGTGGAGAAATGTCAGGTGAGTGCAGCCATTGTCACACCTCACTGTGGAGAAATGTCAGGTGAGTGCAGCCATTGTCATACCTCGCTGTGGAGAAATGTCAGGTGAGTGCAGCCATTGTCATACCTCACTGTGGAGAAATGTCAGGTGAGTGCCTCAACCATTGTCATACCTCACTGTGGAGAAATGTCAGGTGAGTGCAGCCATTGTCTTACCTCACTGTGGAGAAATGTCAGGTGAGTGCAGCCATTGTCTTACCTCACTGTGGAGAAATGTCAGGTGAGTGCAGCCATTGTCATACCTCACTGTGGAGAAATGTCAGGTGCTTCAACCATTGTCATACCTCACTGTGGAGAAATGTCAGGTGCTTCAACCATTGTCATACCTCACTGTGGAGAAATGTCAGGTGCTTCAACCATTGTCATACCTCACTGTGGAGAAATGTCAGGTGAGTGCAGCCATTGTCATACCTCACTGTGGAGAAATGTCAGGTGAGTGCAGCCATTGTCACACCTCACTGTGGAGAAATGTCAGGTGCCTCAACCATTGTCATACCTCACTGTGGAGAAATGTCAGGTGAGTGCAGCCATTGTCACACCTCACTGCTTGATGATCCACGTTTCCAGACTTGTTGATCAGCTACACAACTTTCACAGCCACGTTAGAGCAGCTGCATCCACAGCGCCCGCAAGACGGGTATATCTTTACTGATTTTTCCCTCACCCCAGAGTAGAAATTACATAAGAGATGCAGTCTGCTGGTGGCATTCCTACTTCATACATGTTGTTCGTCCATGGAGTCGACGAGAACCACTTCAGTTATCTTGAAGCTATGGGGGTGGGTGGATGAGATGATTTGTGGATACGCAGGTGGCTAATCAAGCCGATGTGTGCACGGAATGTGCGGTGACAGCATGGACAGGGAATGTGGCAGACCTCCTCTTGATTGCTAGTGCAGGCTTTCCTCGCTTGTCTCTTTTGTTTTCGCTGCAGCTGTCCTCCTTTCTTCACATAAATTGGCACCTTTGTGGACAGTCTAGCGTCCATCTAGCTCGATACAGCAATTTGTTCTCATGTATCAGGGTTAATACATAAGCATGATCTTAATGCCGTTGAGGACTCACAAGCTGTTCTCGTCACTGACCATTGAGCCACAAGGCAGACACAGTGACATGACAGAGGGAGAGGCTAGCCGACCAGCCAGGTCCAGTTCAGGCCAGTGAAGACGTTCCAAGCGAGGAATGATGCTGACTGATGCCCACCCGGGAGCTCTTCAGATTCTAGACGGTTCTGACTTTTATGGTAAAGCTGAAGGTGGGTGGATAGGTTCTGACTTTTATGGTAAAGCTGAAGGTGGGTGGATAGGGACAACAGAGCCTCAACTTTCTTCACAGGCCATGCTTACATTGAGAGATCTGAACGTGAAGATCACGCCGATTCCTAGACAACAGGCCATGCTTACATTGAGAGATCTGAACACGAAGATCATGCTGATTCCTAGACATAGCAAGCTGGTATTTGGAGCACGTTCTCACTCAGAATGTTCGCTTCTGACCTGAAGCGGGGAACGAAGAGCATGTGTACTTAATACAGATCGATTTGCGCAGCCATTTGGATGCCAGTTTGTTAAAAACACACACAATTTTCTGTTAAAATTATTACAGAAATTGCAGGAGTTTAGCCTCTCTCTCTCTCTCTAACATATATATGTATTTAATTTTTTCTTTTTTTCCTTAGCTGCTGTTGGCACTTGCGTGACTGACAATGCATGGGTTATTGAACAGCAGAGCTGACCATTTTGACAGTTGATACCTTTTGACCTCCCTTTTGCTTTCTATATGGATCCTCAAGCATAAGCAAATGATCTTTCCCTTTATGTAATACTGTTTACATAATGATTTGAGTTTTTCAGCAATTTATTTCCCTACCGCAGTTCCTTTTCGTTTTGCTTTCCTACCCATCGCTGTCTGTTTTGGGGGCGCTGTTGGGTTCAGAATTACAGATTGTGGTATGTGTCATTTGATGCCAAGGGAGCACAGACACAATCAGCCATGCCTCCATGGCGAGTGCAGTCCAGCGAACGGAAGGCCTTGGAGCAGGCGACATGAATGGTTCTGTCTTCAAGATGGATCACAATGGTCCTTGTATGCTGCTAGTGAAGGATTTCATATTTTTAGTTTTTCAGCAACTTTTTTCCTCTCCACACTTTCGTTTTCTTTTATTTACTACCTTTCGCTGGCTGCTCTGGGGGTGCTGTTGGATTCTTCTTTGAACCCTTGGTGGGCAGAACACCAGGAATTATGGACTGTGGTGTGTCTCTGTTTGACGCCAAGAGCACAGACACAATCAGCCGTGTCTCCCTGATGAGTCCGATCCAGCGGACGAAAGGCCTCGGAGCAGGCAATTACGATGGTTCCCTCATGCAGCTAGTGAAGGGTTTTCATATTTATTATATATATTTTTTCATTTTCATCTTCAATTTAAAAAAAAAAATTCAAATCTTTGCCAAGTCATGACTATAATGATGGAAGAATTGTTAACCTGCACTTGTTTCCCCCCACTACTTAATTGTTCAGCATTGGATTTCATATTCATAGTATACTTCTCTGATTTTTCATTCTCATTTCCTTTCCTTTCCCCTGACCCCCCCCCCCCCCTCCCTTTTGTTTTGTTTTGGGTTAAATCTTGTCATGGATGTAATGACGGAGGAATTGTTAGTCTGCACTTGTTTTCCCCTGCTTCAAAATTGTTCGAGATGAAGAGTGGATTTACACGGAAAGAAACTAAACTAGAACTAGACTGTTGAAACGTTGTTCTGTTTTTTTAAAAAAATTGCTTTTTTATGTCAATGTATTTTGTGTCTGCTCGTGATATGCAAATGTCGTTGTGACCTGTAAATATTTTATCGCTGATTTGACCTACTGCTGGAGTGTAATTGGTGACAGGCAGAGGACATGGAGGGGGACATGTTGCAGAACGGCCCATTGTTCAGGGCCGCCCCAGTTCCTCTGTCGGAGGAACTGACTGGCGCCGGTTCTGCTCTCCTCACAGGGCATCTTGTTTTTTTTTTATTTAATTGATTTAATTTTTGAGTCTGTTCACAACGATGGTGATATTAGACTAGGGCATCTCGTGGAAGCCTGTGCTGTGTCTCTCTAGGGCTTTTCCCTGATGGCTGTTTCCTGACTAACAGGCTTCTGACTCTGATGCCGTTTTGTTGTTACCTGGGCTACAGAGGTAACAGCTTGGCTACAGAGGTAACAGCTTGGCTACAGAGGTAACAGCTTGGCTACAGAGATAATAGCTGAGCTACAGAGGTTAACAGCTGGGCTGCGGAAGTAACAGCTGGACTATAGAGGTAACATCTGGGCTACAGAGGTAACAGATGGCTATAGAGGTCACAGCTTGGCTGCAGAGGTAACAGCTGAGCTACAGAGGTAATAGCTGAGCTACAGAGGTTAACAGCTTGGCTGCAGAGGTAACAGCTTGGCTACAGAGGTAATAGCTGAGCTACAGAGGTTAACAGCTGGGCTGCAGAGGTAACGGCTGGGCTATAGAGGTAACAGTGGGCTACAGAGGTAACAGTGGGCCACAGAGGTAGCAGTAGTGGGCTACAGAGGTAACAGCTGGGCTGCAGAGGTAACAGTGGGCTACAGAGGTAACAGTGGACTACAGAGGTAACAAACCACATGACCTGTGTGGCAGGTGCCGTCGCCGTTGCCGGTGAAGATCGACGAGGAAGCCAAGTCCATCAACAACCCCCCACTGGCGCCCACCAGCCCCTTCAACGCCACCGCCACCAAGTCCCTGGCGGCTCCCGCCTTTCCCATGATGCACGACGTCATGTGGCCGAAACAGGGCGGGGACAGCGACCAGCCCGTCGGCAACCCGGCCTTCCCCAAACCCCCCACCCCCATGCCCCTGGGTGGAGAGGCCGTGCAGGCGCAGGCACGCCAGGTCGTGTCGCCCGTGAACCCCGAACAGGTGGCCGTCAGAGGCGCCGTGGCCTCTCCCATCGAGCCCGTCACCGGTCAGCTCAGGACGCCGGAAGCCAACGTCAACTGGCCAATGGCGGCCTCGGCCTCACCGGAAGTTATGTGATGTCATCGACCTACAGATAGTGTTTTGATTCTTCCACCAAGGAACTTTGGGTTTGAGGTGTCTTTTGGAATTCAGCACCGTTTGGTTGGGAACCTCTTCCGATGTAATGGTCTTTTGGTACACCGTGTGTACAGACACTTTATTTGTCTTTGTTTTTTTCAAAAGCTGTGTAGGGGGTGCCTTATGCTTCATTTCATTTCTTTTTTGTTTCTTATGACACTCGAGTAGTAACTTTCATGAAACATTTTGGTCTGTTTTCATATATGGCATCGTCAATTTTCTGTGAGATTTGATCAATCCACCGATCTGTTGAATGCTGCTTTTTTTCTTCTTTCCAATGTTGACATTTGAAATCACGTGTATTTGATTTTTCTTTTTCGTTTTCCCAGACAGCAAGGGTCTTAGGACCCACCTAGGGCCCACCTAGGTTTGGCTAGATTCAGCTTGTCCAGGCTGGAGCTGGCTAGAACCTAGGTGGACCCTAGTACCCTTGCTGTCAGGGTTGTAACCGTCTTTTTTGCATGTATTTTTATTCTGAAAAATCATGTTTGTTTTCTCAGATGTGACATATTGACATGAATCATATGTTTCCTCATTAGTTTATCAGTCGTGTTTATTGTCCATGTGCTAGACAGTGTTTCCAAGACATCACACACACACACACAGACCATTGACTGACCTACACAGACTGATCATTCAGTGGAGACAGGTTGGATTTCAACAAAACCGTTTTAAACAGGAGCAAAAACAGATTTACTGGGCTGCCAAACGAGGGAACAAGTGAAAAAACAAACGCAGCGAGTTTCGACCTATTGGGTCTTGCGGCAGCAAATGATAGTCAGAACTATGAAAACAAAGGATGAATGGACAGTCGTTCATGTCTTCGATCTGGTGGCAACATTTGGTCTCCGGTGATTGCCGACACCAAATTTTGCTCCAAGATCAAAGAGATAAATGTCTGTCCATTTGTCCTTCATTTTCCTGGTTTTGAATGTTGTTTGTCCAGCCTGAAGACCCAGTAGGTTGAAATGCGTTGCATTTTGTTTAGTAATTTGTTTCTTTCTTTGGCGGTCTAGTAATTCTGTTTCTGCTCTGCTTCAATTTCTACCTGCAGTCATCCCACTTTCTCTTGTTCCCGTTCGCTGCTCATTCAAAACAAAACATCTTGCAATAATTCTGGAGATTGTTTCAAAATTTTACACTTGCATTTCCAAATTATGGCTAAGATGGTTTCAATGCAAAAAAAAACATGTTGTTATTGTAGTTAATCTTTGAAAGATATGCTATTTTGCATGGGAGGCAAGAGAAGACCTTGAGAAATACATATAGCTGGTGAAAGAAAATGAAAGACTCTGCGTTTGTTCTTTTGTCCGATGTGTTCTGGTGACCCCTTCTGTGGAAGGGCAGTGAGCTTGCAATGTCTCTGTGTGTGGATGCGTGTCTGTACCATTGTCTGTAGACCTGTACACCAGGGCTTTCGTTTGGGAGTATTCTCAATCAAGAGTGGAGCACTTTCCTAGAACAAGATGCTTTTGCTCCTGACAGTGTCTTCATTTACTAGGGAAGGCTTGTGATCTGAAGAGGATTGGCCACAGGGCCGGATTATAATCAGTCTCTTGTGCATGTTCACTGTAAAGTGACAGTGTTTGTCGTGGACATGAAGAACACCCTGCAAAACCAGCTAGTTCCTTAAATGTGAAAACACCACACCAGCTGTTTATTGGTGTATTCTTCTGATGCTGCTGCAATGCTACCTGCAATGTTGTAAAACTAATTCGAGTAGTGCAGGATGCATCATGTCCTTTAGACGCCGAGCCATCATGGTCATCAGTGGGGAGCTGGCGTGCGGCATGGTGGATCTTAACAGGTACTGCTGAAGTGACTCAACAACACTGCTCGGCCCTCTCTGGCCAGTTGCCTGGTGGCATTCTTACTGTAAGGGTGCCTGTAGCTTGCTGTGCTGGATTGTAACAGAGCGAGTTAAGGTGTGGCATTCTTACCTTAAGGATGCCTGTAGCTTGCTGTGCTGGATTGTAATGGAGCGAGATAAGGTGTGGCATTCTTACCACAAGGGTACCTGTAGCTTGCTGTGCTGGATTGTAACAGAGCGAGATAAGGTGTGGTATTCTTACCATAAGGGTGCCTGTAGCTTGCTGTGCTGGATTTTAACAGAGTGAGTTAAGGTGTGGTATTCTTACCACAAGGATGCCTGTAGCTTGCTGTGCTGGGATTGTAATGGAGCGAGTTAAGGTGTATTCTTACCACAAGGGTGCCTGTAGCATGCTGTGCTGGATTGTAATGGAGCGAGTTAAGGTGTGGCATTCTTAGTATAAGGATGCCTGTAGCATGCTGTGCTGGATTGTAACAGAGCGAGTTAAGGTGTGGCATTCTTACCATAAGGGTACCTGTAGCTTGCTGTGCTGGATTGTAACAGAGTGAGTTAAGGTGTGGCATTCTTACCACAAGGGTGCCTGTAGCTTGCTGTGTCGGGATTGTAATGGAGCGAGTTAAGGTGTGGTATTCTTACCACAAGGGTACCTGTAGCTTGCTGTGCTGGATTGTAACAGAGTGAGTTAAGGTGTGGCATTCTTACCACAAGGGTGCCTGTAGCTTGCTGTGTCGGGATTGTAATGGAGTTAAGGTGTGGTATTCTTACCACAAGGGTACCTGTAGCTTGCTGTGCTGGATTGTAACAGAGTGAGTTGAGGTGTGGCATTCTTACCAAAAGGGTGCCTGTAGCTTGCTGTGTCGGGATTGTAATGGAGTTAAGGTGTGGCATTCTTACCTTAAGGGTGCCTGTAGCTTGCTGTGCTGGATTGTAACAGAGTGAGTTAAGGTGTGGCATTATTACCATAAGTATAAGGGAGCCTTTAGCTTGCTGTGCTGGAATTTTAACAGAGTTGTGGCGTGGCGATGAATGGGAAGCCTGGAATGACTGGGGCAATGCCACGGGCAGCCTTGATAGGGCCCTAGGCGGTCAGCTGGGGTATAAGCCATATGACTTGAATGGTACTGGGTAGTAGAGAGAACACACACACTGACTCGCTCACTAACACACACATTCACTCACACACACACACACTCTCACACACACTAACACACACATTCACTCACACACACACACTTTCACTCTCTCTCTCACAGACACACATGCCACTGGCTACAAGACTGAGCACATACACACACATGCAACTGTCACTAGGTGAAGAGAATCCACGCTCACATAAACACACACAAACGCCACAGGGTGGGAGAGAGAACACATGAACACACACACACAAGTGACATTACCAACATAAAATACTCTTGATATACACCTGCATAAATACACACGCACAGACACCACACACTTGATAGACACCTGTATAAACACACACACACACACACAGAGCAACAGGCCCCCATATCATTCAAGTAATTTTTGTCTAGAATTTTATTGAAAACCATCTGATGATGAGAAGAGTCGACACATAGTCTGTTTCCCCAGTGTCTTGGCAAACAAACAACATCTTTCAGTGACCCAGCCCTGTCAGGCTGACGGAGGAAAGGCTCACACACGTCTGTCTCTCTGTTATGAGTCACCCAACTCCACGTTCACACCATCATTAGATTATTCTATAAATATCGCGAAATAAATACATGCTAGTAAGGCATGTCTTTCAAAATCTGATAATAGGTAAGCATGATGCACAAAGGAAAACCAAAACCAAAACAACAAAAAATAATATACATAATCCAGATCCATGCTTTGATGTGGTGTCATATTCTTCATCATAAGAAACATCGTAACGATGTGGTTTCACAGGATTTATGGTTGAATGTTCACATGAGTCTGTTAAGACTGCAATGCAAGATCAGTTTCATCCCTCACAGCCTACACACGCCACCACGTTCTTACTTGCATCAGATAGAACATGGTGGTGTTCTTATGTACTGCGCCACACTCACAAAGTGTATGTGTGAAACAAATGTACATTCACAAATGACTGAAAATCATTGTGAGATAGGCCACGAGTAATGAAAACACAGCTGCAGACACAGGATAAAAGAACACTAAATGTAAGAAAATAATGAGAACAGAAAAAAAGGGGTAAATATTCCAACATTCATTTCAACATGATATCCCAAACAAAAACTGCGACCCAAAAAAGTCAAATGAAAATGATCTTAGAATGCAGCTATCATACTGAACACCAAGTATACTTCATTTCACTGGTAAATCACTAACCCCACGCACACACACTATTGCCAAACTGATACAACCATCACAAACTTTCAGCCACACACAGCTCTGCAGCCACCAGCTGGTGATATAAATGAAGAAATCCTTGGCAGCAGCTGTGGCGGGACAAAACAAACAAAAAACACCCATGAACTGCATCTGAATGAAAAAGACCCTCAGTACATGAGCCATACATCGAGAACACCAATTTTGGAATGAATAGTCTCGTCAAACGATTCTGGAATTTTTCAGAAAATGGATGTTTTTGTCCACCTCTGCTCGCTGCTTTCCAGTGTTTTCGAACACACTGAAGATTGGCCATGCCATGCTGATGCCAAACTTCACTGAACGCGGGTTCTATGTACAGACGAACCAGAATCACGAGGTTAATTCTGAGGCAACTCAATTTCCTCATTCTCTTGTAGTAGGGAACGGATGTCTTGACAAATGAAAAAAAAAGCTATTGATCACATCAACTATGTCTGCAACCACACAGAATTTTTCATTAATTCAATTTTCTCTTTTTGTGGGTCTGTGGAAGATCCTCCCCTTTAAATCCTAGCCCCATTCATCAAATTTTCATCCATATATCAACTTTCCTACAACACCCTATCAACTTTCCTCACACACCTATCAACTTTCCCACACACCTATCAACTTTCCTCACACACCTATCAACTTTCCTCACACACCTGCCAACTTTCCTCACACACCTGCCAACTTTCCTCACACACCTATCAACTTTCCTCACACACCTGCCAACTTTCCTCACACACCTATCAACTTTCCTCACACACCTATCAACTTTCCTCACACACCTATCAACTTTCCTCACACACCTATCAACTTTCCTCACACACCTGCCAACTTTCCTCACACACCTATCAACTTTCCTCACACACCTGTCAACTTTCCTCACACACCTATCAACTTTCCTCGCACACCTATCAACTTTCCTCACACACCTGTCAACTTTCCTCACACACCTATCAACTTTCCTCACACACCTGTCAACTTTCCTCACATACCTATCAACTTTCTTCACACACCTATCAACTTTCCTCACACACCTATCAACCTTTCCCCACACACCTATCAACTTTCCTCACACACCTATCAACTTTCCTCACACACCCGTCAACTTTCCTCACACACCCGTCAACTTTCCCCACATACCTATCAACTTTCCTCACTCACCTATCAACTTTCCTCACACACCTATCAACTTTCCCCCCACACCTATCAACTTTCCCCACACACCTATCAACTTTCCCCACACACCTATCAACTTTCCTCACAACCTATCAACTTTCCTCGCACACCTGTCAACTTTCCTCACACACCTGTCAACTTTCCTCACACACCTATCAACTTTCCTCACACACCTATCAACTTTCCTCACACACCTGCCAACTTTCCTCACACACCTATCAACTTTCCTCACACACCTGTCAACTTTCCTCACACACCTATCAACTTTCCTCGCACACCTATCAACTTTCCTCACACACCTGTCAACTTTCCTCACACACCTATCAACTTTCCTCACACACCTGTCAACTTTCCTCACATACCTATCAACTTTCTTCACACACCTATCAACTTTCCTCACACACCTATCAACCTTTCCCCACACACCTATCAACTTTCCTCACACACCTATCAACTTTCCTCACACACCCGTCAACTTTCCTCACACACCCGTCAACTTTCCCCACATACCTATCAACTTTCCTCACTCACCTATCAACTTTCCTCACACACCTATCAACTTTCCCCCCACACCTATCAACTTTCCCCACACACCTATCAACTTTCCCCACACACCTATCAACTTTCCTCACACACCTATCAACTTTCCTCGCACACCTGTCAACTTTCCTCACACACCTGTCAACTTTCCTCACACACCTATCAACTTTCCTCACACACCTATCAACTTTCCCCACACACCTATCAACTTTCCCCACACACCTGTCAACTTTCCTCACACACCTATCAACTTTTCTCACACACCTATAAACTTTCCCCACACACCTGTCAACTTTCCCCACACACCTGTCAACTTTCCTCACACACCTGTCAACTTTCCTCACACACCTGTCAACTTTCCCACACACCTGTCAACTTTCCTCACACACCTATCACATGTCCTCACACACGGCTGTTCTACACAGGTCATCAATGTAGATCAGGTGTTCTGTCCACACACAATGTCTGACAAACTGTCGGAGTTTGCTTCTACCAGTGAAATACTTCCGCTGGAAAGATTTCTCACAACTGTGCTTTACATTGTGTAATCTATAGTTTTATCGTTCACTTCATGTTGCCTGCACTACGGAAAGGTTTCTGACTACTGTGCTTTACACTGTGTAATCTATACAGTCTTATCTTTCACTTCATATTGCCTGTACTCAGGTTTCTCATGTCAAACTAGTATTGTGTAAACTTCAGCATTTCATCATTCACTTGATATTACGTTAACTAAAACAATCAAGGACTGTTTGGCATGACTAGTTCAGTAAGTATTCTAAGTGTCAATACACACCAAAAAAAAAGAAACATCCAGACAAAGGTCAGTGATGGTCAAGATGAAGCAGAGCACCATCAACAGTCTGTCAATGATGGTCAAGATGAAGCAGAGCACCATCAACAGTCTGTCAGTGATGGTCAAGATGATGCAGAGCACCATCAACAGTCTGTCAGTGATGGTCAAGATGAAGCAGAGCGGCATCAACAGTCTGTCAGTGATGGTCAAGATGTTCACAGTCTGTCAATGATGGTCAAGATGAAGCAGAGCACCATCAACAGTCTGTCAGTGATGGTCAAGATGTTCAGTCTGTCAGTGATGGTCAAGATGATGCAGAGCACCATTCACAGTCTGTCAGTGATGGTCAAGATGAAGCAGAGCACCATCAACAGTCTGTCAGTGATGGTCAAGATGAAGCAGAGCACCATCAACAGTCTGTCAATGATGGTCAAGATGAAGCAGAGCGGCATCAACAGTCTGTCAGTGATGGTCAAGATGAAGCAGAGCGGCATCAACAGTCTGTCAATGATGGTCAAGATGAAGCAGAGCGCCATCAACAGTCTGTCAGTGATGGTCAAGATGATGCAGAGCACCATCAACAGTCTGTCAGTGATGGTCAAGATGTTCAGTCTGTCAGTGATGGTCAAGATGATGCAGAGCACCATTCACAGTCTGTCAGTGATGGTCAAGATGATGCAGAGCACCATTCACAGTCTGTCAGTGATGGTCAAGATGAAGCAGAGCACCATCAACAGTCTGTCAGTGATGGTCAAGATGAAGCAGAGCACCATCAACAGTCTGTCAGTGATGGTCAAGATGAAGCAGAGCACCATCAACAGTCTGTCAGTGATGGTCAAGATGTTCAGTCTGTCAGTGATGGTCAGGATGATGCAGAGCACCATCAACAGCCTGTCAGTGATGGTCAAGATGAAGCAGAGCACCATCAACATTCCTGGTCACTATGCTCCAAGGTCACACTGACCGATAGCATCACTTCCCCCCCAGCCCAACATCGCCAAGGCTCAACAGGAGAGGGCGACGATAGAGGGAGGAGTGAGGGAGGGGCTGGAAGGGGGATGAGGAAGAGGGAGTGAAGGAAGAGGGGAAAGGGACACAGAGGGGATGTTGGGGACACGGAGGGGATGTTAGAGACACAGAGGGGATGTTGGGGACACAGAGGGAATGTTGGAGACACAGAGAGGATATTGGGGACACGAAGGGGATGTTAGGGGCACAGAGAGGATGTTAGGGACATGAAGGGATGTTGGGGACACGAAGGGGATGTTGGGGACACGAAGGGGATGTTGGGGACACAGAGGGGATGTTGGGGACACAGAGGGGATGTTGGGGACACGGAGGGGATGTTGGGGACACAGAGGGGATGTTGGGGACACGGAGGGGATGAGGGGATGTTGGGGACACGGAGGGGATGTTGGGGACACGGAGGGGATGTTATGGACACGGAGGGGATGTTGGGGACACGGAGGGGATGAGGGGATGTTGGGGACACGGAGGGGATGTTATGGACACGGAGGGGATGTTGGGGACACAGAGGGGATGTTGGGGACACGGAGGGGATGTTGGGGACACGGAGGGGATGTTGGGGACACAGAGAGGATGTTGGGGACACAAAGGAGATGTTGGGGACACAGAGGGGATGTTGGGGACACACAGAGGATGTAGGGGACACAGAGGGGTTGTTGGGGACACGGAAGGGATGTTGGGGACACGGAGGGGATGTTGGGGACACGGTGGGGATGTTGGGGACACAGAGGGGATGTTGGGGACATGGAGGGGATGTTGGGGACACAGAGGGGATGTTGGGGACATGGAGGGGATGTTGGGGACACCGAGGGATGTTGGGGACACAGAGGGGATGTTGGGGACATGGAGGGGATGTTGGGGACACAGAGGGGATGTTGGGGACATGGAGGGGATGTTGGGGACACAGAGGGGATGTTGGGGACACGAAGGGGATGTTAGGGACACAGAGAGGATGTTGGGGACACAGAGGGGATGTTGGGGACACGAAGGGGATGTTAGGGACACAGAGAGGATGTTGGGGACACAAAGGGGATGTTGGGGACACAGAGGGGATGTTGGGGACACGGAGGGAATGTTGGGGACACGGAGGGGATGTTGGGGACACGAAGGGGATGTTGGGGACACAGAGGGGATGTTGGGGACACGAAGGGGATGTTAGGGGCACAGAGAGGATGTTGGGGACACGAAGGGGATGTTGGGGACACAGAGGCGATGTTGGAGACACGGAGGGGATGTTGGGGACATGGAGGGATGTTGGGGACACAGAGGCGATGAGGGGATGTTGGAGACACGGAGGGATGTTGGGAACACGGAGGGGATGTTGGGGACACAGAGGGGATGTTGGGGACACGGAGGGGATGTTGGGGACACGGAGGGGATGTTGGGGACATGGAGGGGATGTTGGGGACACTGAGGGATGTTGGGGACACAGAGGGATGTTGGGGACACGGAGGGATGTTGGGGACACAGAGGGGATGTTGGGGACACGAAGGGGATGTTGGGGACATGCAGGGGATGTTGGGAATGCAAGAAAGGAAAGGGAAGGGCAGCGGAAAGTAATGAAGAGAGATTTCTTATGAATGTTCCACTCAAGCTCTTCAGAACCTGTGTGCAAGCGCTAGTCGTATAACACCCATCATGTTTCACTCTTCAGGCCAACGCCTCATTCTGCTAGACAAATCAGCTCCTGCAAGGTTCTGTTTACATCTAAAAAGATAGATAAATAATAAGAAAATACAATAAACTGTAACAGTACATTTTAACAATCTACACTCCAGAAAATTGACCTCCGTGACCCTAAAGATGTTCACTTTTCAAAAAACCTGCCCCACTGCAACACAACAATGGACTTTACCGTCTCTGTCTTGAGAATGTCCAATGCTCCAAAGCATGCACCTAACAACATCTTAAGTAGTTGTGATGTCACCAAGAAGGTAGTATGGTATATGCACCAGCCCCCAAGGTGACATGGTTAGTTTCATGGACTACTGGCTGGGAGGTCTAATGTTCGATTCCCATCAGAGCTATTTGTCTGTATGATTTACTTGCCAGGGCTGACTTTGCTATGGGCTCAATTACCAGGACAAGGACCACTTAATGAATGCACCTCTAATCATGTTGTTCAAAACACCTAACCCACATTGCAGCTGTCTGTTATCTGCAGGGCCAGACGATTGCTGCGATACATTATGAAGGTAAGCATAGAGTACAGCCCTGTCATGCAGTCTCAGGCCGGAATATCAAATCAGCAGCATCATCTTCATCACCCTTACATTCATTGGTCAGCATAAAAAAAGTCTCAAATTCTGTGGCCCTCCATGCTCTACATGCATGGTGACCTCAGTTTTGATTTCACCTCCACATCTATGCCACTGGTGAGGCTCTGAGGATCATCAGTGTAGATAACTTCATGGGGATTCAGTGGACAGACATGGTGGCGCCCTCTGCAGGGAGAGCTCACTCCAGCTCGACTGAGCAGTCATTGCCATCAGTAGGGTGCTTAGTAGGTAGTGTCCTGCCTGCATGAGATCAGAACAGGTGCCCCTGAACGCCAGTGAAGAGTGTAAGCAGCAGAGCAGTGTCTCCACTGAACGCCAGTGAACAATCTCGGCAGCAGCGCAGTGTCTCCTCTGGTGGCCACCTCATGGCCACAGGACACCGACTGCTCCCTGTGGATTGCCGGGGCTGGGGCTGGACGAACCATGGTGTGTTGGTGGGCGGGAGGCTGGACACAAGCAGCCTAGGTGCAATGCCACTGCTGGCAGCACAGACAATGACACCAGGGAACAAAGGGAATAAATGTCAGTGTGTGAAAGCAGGCCAAAAAGACGCATCATGGTAGCAACGTGGAAAAACAAAACTCTTATCTGATACAAGTGACGGCAGAAGGGCATCGAGGGGTCATGACCTGCATGCCGCTGGCTCCCTTAGTGTCAGACCCACCTGTCTGACCAGGCCTTCCACGTTAAAGACCTCTCGCTGTTCTACTCTCCCTACACTTTCTTCTTACTGGTGTTTGGATGTCATGGTTACACTGGACTGACAACACACAATGGAAGGGCTGGGGTTGGGGGGGGGGGGGGGGGGGGGAAGGGAAAGGTAAACTTTCTCCTCTGTGAGACTGGATGTCATGGTTACACTGGACTGACAACACACAATGGAAGGGCTGGGGGGGGGGGGGGGGGGAGGGAGGGAAAGGTAAACTTTCTCCTCTGTGAGACTGGATGTCATGGTTACACTGGACTGACAACACACAATGGAAGGGCTGGGGTGGGGGGAGGGAAAGGTAAACTTTCTCCTCTGTGAGACTGGATGTCATGGTTACACTGGACTGACAACACACAATGGAAGGGCTGGGGTGGGGGGGGGGAGGGAAAGGTAAACTTTCTCCTCGGTGAGACTCCTCTTTTCCTGTCTTTTACACAAGTCAATCATTGTCCTTGAGGTACGCTGCATACTGGCACACATGTGCAACAGACAGCTTTATCCTTTTGATTCTGCACAGCACACACTCGCACAAACTCACACTGAAGCCTGTAAATGCATTTATTGAACATGATGGTCATTTGTGTTATGTAATTACACTGGGACACTAGTAATGGACATGATATAAATATAGCATAATTATGTAAAGATAGGCATCCACATACCAAGGCAAAGAGTTCACATGTAAAGATCCCTCCTTTCCCCCTCCCACCCCCAATCACACACAGTGATAATGACACAGAAGAAAGCAGATTACATTCCTCCCTCCCTTCAGAAAAGACCACACAACCATCTCTCTTTTCATACCACATCACATCAGAACCTCCTTCAGTTCAACGCCAACATGAAATGCTGCATGTCTGTGTACCACAACCTTTGGAACACAAGGCAATACCTTTCTCATCCATTTCCAACCAAGGCACTGTGTAACATAAAACGCTGTATGCACAGCCAGTCTGGGCAAGCCACTGTGTCAACGACCCCTACATCAAGTGCCGCTGTGGTCGGTGTTCAGAATCAACATCAACACACCTCAAGGTACCACTGTGTCAACGACCCCTGCATCAAGTGCCACTGTGGTCAGTGTTCAGAATCAACATCAACACAGCTCAAGGTACCACTGTGTCAACGACCCCTGCATCAAGTGCCGCTGTGGTCAGTGTTCAGAATCAACATCAACACAGCTCAAGGTACCACTGTGTCAACGACCCCTGCATCAAGTGCCGCTGTGGTCAGTGTTCAGAATCAACATCAACACAGCTCAAGGTACCACTGTGTCAACGACCCCTGCATCAAGTGCCGCTGTGGTCAGTGTTCAGAATCAACCTCAACACAGCTCAAGGTACTGGTCCTCCAGCTGCACAGCACTGCACACAGAGGTAAGTGATGACCAGTCCGCAAGCGCCACTCTTCATGGAGTGGTCAACAGCTGCAGCACATAGTGACCAGTTGTTGACCGGCCTGGCGCCACATGCGGTCGGCCAGGAGACAGTCTGGCCTGCAGCTCACAGGCAGCACCTGGGGCGGATACTGCACTGGACCTTCCGGGGCTGAACACGCCGGCGGTGCTGAGAATAAAACCACCAACACTTCTCTCCCTGCAGTACTACTTCAGCTGAACACGCCGGCAGTGCTGAGAATAAACCCACCAACACTTCTCTTCCTGCAGTACTACTTCAGCTGAACACGCCGGCAGTGCTGAGAATAAAACCACCAACACTTCTCTTCCTGCAGTACTACTTCAGCTGAACACGCCGGCGGTGCTGAGAATAAACCCACCAACACTTCTCTTCCTGCAGTACTACTTCAGCTGAACACGCCGGCAGTGCTGAGAATAAAACCACCAACACTTCTCTCCCTGCAGTACTTCTTCAGCTGAACACGCCGGCAGTGCTGAGAATAAACCACCAACACTTCTCTCCCTGCAGTACTTCTTCAGCTGAACACGCCAGCAGTGCTGAGAATAAAACCACCAACACTTCTCTCCCTGCAGTACTTCTTCAGCTGCTGCAAGTTCTGGCATAAGCAAGGCTCCTTTTGGATAGCCAGGCACTGTGATGAATATGTGAATGATAAGGAAGAAAAATCATGATTGAGCTCGGGGCATCATGCCTTTTCATTGGTTACTGATTACTTTGCAGATTACTGGCTGTTAAATAAAGTAGTGACTGCTGTACTCGTTTCAAATAAATAAAGGGAAAAGGTGACAAAAAGAGTACCTGGAGAGGGTACCTCCAGGTACTCTTTTTGTCACCTTTTCCCTTTATTTACTGGCTGTTAGTTGGAGTGCATTTCTACAGCTATGGCGACTTGAAGAAATCAGCCAATCGTGCGTGTCATGAGTAGTGCCCAAAGTTCCTGGTTGTCTGATATGCGTTTATACATAAAAAACATAATCTGAAGAAAAAAAAAAAGCTATTGAAAGGACAGGATTTTCAAGTTTCATGTTAAATCTTGTTTACCGTCTTGTACCTTGGCCCCTCCCTTGTCATGAAAAGCTTGCTGTGTTTGTGCAGACACCTTCACAGAGTGAGGTGAGCAAACAACAAAAGGGTGACCGGCTTATCACAGTACGATGGTCAGCTGTCTAGCAGGACACACTGGTCAGCAACGTCGTACAAAGAGGCACAGGACAGGCGCATGCATCACCGTTACTTTCCTGTGTGTAATGACAGGCAAAGTCTTAAATCTGATATAAAGAAAAGGCTATCACTGGCCCATGATAGGGAATTCAAACCTCCACGTATTGATATTTTTCTGTGTACTCTGACTGAAATTTCCATTAAATCTCTTTTTCATTCAGCTCAGAGCAATGCAAATCAGATCCATGCCTCATATTGAAAATTTAAACTGACTATGAGCAATCACAACACTTCTTTGGGGTTTTTTTTAACCCCCAGCACTGATGGGATTTTTGGGGGTCAAACTGAACGGAGAATGAAGTGAACCCCAACAGGATGAATTCTGCCCAAAAACTCTTGTCTTTTGATACATTTTTGACAGAATCACTGATTCTGGCTTTGTCAGTGGATCTGTTGTGTGAACTGTATCAGTGGATCTGTTGTGTGAGCTCTGTCAGTAGACCTGTTGTGTGAACTGTATCAGTAGACCTGTTGTGTGAGCTCTGTCAGTAGACCTGTTGTGTGAACTGTATCAGTAGACCTGTTGTGTGAACTGTATCAGTAGACCTGTTGTGTGAACTCTATCAGTAGATCTGTTGTGTGAACTCTATCAGTAGACCTGTTATGTGAACTCTGTCACAGCCTCCGATCAGGATGTGGTTGTCTACACAGCCACCCGACTTCTGGAAATCTTCATGTCAGACCAAATCAACTTCTCAACATCAAACAGTGCCTTTACATGCCTTCTATGCCAAAAATTATGGTACATGTAAATACTTTTTTGTTCAAACACATCCCATCATCTCCCCCCCCCTTTCCAAACCCCTCCCTTCCATCAGTGACATCACACACACACACACACAAACATGCAGTCACACACACACACATGCCATGCACCTGGAACAGTCAATTTATGACAACACTGACATTCTGGCAGTTCTGGAGCTGCTGTGTGAGATTCGCTTTCTGTTCCACCAGAGCGCCCACGCCACGTCGCAGGTGGAAGACTTCACTCCAGCACTGCTCCATGGCCCAGGTCTGCAGGTCGAACGGCGCCCTGCCACACACACACATCACACAGCTTCTGTGAAACAGCCTGCCGACACTTCTTGCTGGTGCTGTCTCAACGACGCCACCACTCCCACACAGCTCACGCCACGCACAGCCACACCCAGGAACATCCTGTCACAACCTCAGCACCAGCAGTCTACAAGGAAACCATCATGACAGGCCACACAGGGCCACACGTGACAACATTTCCTTCCTTCACACACCGTCTGCCAGCATACCCAACACACGTTGATAACTTCAAGAACTCCGATTTCACCATAGACTGAAGTCCTGTGGATGAATACATACATTAAAAACAACCTGCACCCACATTAGATGCCATTGACCTTTGGAAGGGGTCAGCTGTGGGGTGCTGGTGGGAGCATGAACATGAACACAGGAACGCTGCTGCACCAGTCTGAAGCTGTGAAGTTCACTGCTGGCACAACAGAAAATATCAGAATTCTGTATGATTTAACAGATTACTGCCTTAACAATTAACCCTCTGCCTACCGCATGACTTTGTGCTATATGACTATGAGAATACCATGCCAAGAGAGGTAACTCTGCAACACATACACACTTGCCATAAAGAAACCTCAATAGAAAATTTGTTTTTAACTTATCTATTCTGTAAAAGTAATGAAAAAAATTCAAAGACATCACTCCATCCAAAACAGCCATTTTCCCCCACATATAGTGAACTGGTACACGAGGAAAAAAAAAACAACTGAACAGACTAACTGTACTTCGGTGTTCTCGGTGCTAAAACAATTTTCCCTCAATTCACTGTACCCACAGAACATCATGGATTAGGAGCACAGAGTGATTTTCCAAGTCTAAACAAAGTACTGAAACCTTCAGGAACAAAATTAAAGTATTCTACATGGTATGCACACTAAATAATCAACTTCTGTTGTGAAGCAAAAAACAACCCAAACTTCAATTTTGTTAAACTGAAGGCATCACATACAAGAAGATTTGTCTTCCAACTACTGAGGGGAAAAATAACAAGAACAGATTACTGAATACTGGGCTTTAGATTGTGATGGAATTCAACAAAAATGTGCTTTTGCACAAGTGCACTGAGCAACCCCCCCCCCTTTCCCCCCAACACACACACACACACACACACACACACACACTGTGGTGATGATGTACCTCTTGTCCGGCTCCTCTTTGCTTTTTGATAAACAGGCAGTTTTTATTTTAGGCCAGAGTTTATGTTCATCCTTTTCTGTTGCTTTTGTGCAGCAAATAAATTTGTTCCTCGTTAAAAATCTGCCAAAATTCTTCTGAAATCAAAAGGCCACAGGTGATGCGCCCACAGGCAAATCATGGGACACACCCTCTGACTGACCCGGTTTCCTGGTTATCAAAACAAGGGAAACTTTTTTTTGGGGGGGGGGGGGGGGGGCTTCACTTCTTGTAGCCAACCACTCTAGTCAACAATTATAGAATCTCTTGCAAGTTTTGTTTTTCGAATTTTCTTTTTTTGGGGGTCTGAGCCCAGCAGCAATGGGCTATTCGACGTCGTCATTATCATCGCCTGAATCATTATTGATTCCGGCCTCAAAATCAGTCAGCAGTCGATCTTTATTCATAACTAGGTCAAGATTGACGTCCGAATCGTCTTGCTTCAAATCTTCTTCAAGAGTGTAGCCCGCAAATACGCTCTCTTCATCAATATCACTTCAGAAAATGAATTCTGCAAGTTGCATAGTTACTTGATCCGCCATTTTCCCAGAAAATCTTCGCGAAAAAAAGCCGAACTTTGAAAATTCACAGCAGCGAAACTACTCCACCAAAACTCATGCAACAAAAACCAAAATGGCGTCCAGAAACGGAAGTACCGGAAGACTCTTCTGTCGCAATTGCATTCTGGGATATGCGATGGTGAAAGCGAAAGTCGTTGACCGAGTATTCAGCGGTCGATCTCGGTCGATCCGGTATTCAGAAAGAGGAAATCTCGCGGTCGATCTTGGTCGATCTGGTAGGCATTGGGTTAAATATAAAAATTCTGTACAATTTAATAGATTATTGCATTAACAATTAGATATGAAATTCTGTACAATTGAATAGATTACTGCCTTAACAATTATATGTCAAAATTCTGTATAGGTCAACAGATTACTGCCTTAACCCGCCTTGGCTTAAGGCTGTGTCAGACCAATTGACATAGGCCAGAACACCAAGTCTACATCAAAATGTTGTTATGCTCTGCATAGTTATGTGGGGATTGTCTTCAGTCGTGACAAGCTCCTAGCATAACATTATCAGTCTCCCAAATCCCCGAAGTCGGAGTGTGGCTGCCCATGTGGCGGGGTAATCAAAAACGGTCACACACGTAATGTTCTCATCCCCACCTGATGCATTTGTGCCATAGTGTTCAAATGCTTCGGCTGTTCGGATGATCCTGGAGTCTTTTAGCCAGGGTACGACAACAACAACAACAACAACTGCCTTAACGATTTGAATATGTAAAAATGATGTAAAATTCAATAGATTACTGCCTTAACAATTAGAAGATGCCAAAATTCTGTATAGTTTAATAGGTAACTCCCCAACAATTATAAGATGTCAAAATTCTGTATAGTTTAATAGATTACTGCCTTTACAAATACAAGATGTCAAAATTCTGTACACTTTAATAGGCTACTGCCTTAATTAGAAGAAGACGGGAAAAGTCTGTAAAAATTAAAATCTTACTGTCCTAATGATTTGAAGATGAGTCAAAATTCCATCAATTCAAAAGATTATTGTCTCAACAATTTGAAGATGTCAAAATTCTGTGCAATTAAAAAAAATTACTTACTGTCTTAACAATTAGAAGATGTAGTTGCAAAGCGAGACGACTGCAGGCGGAAATCTAAACAAATCTTAAATAAATGTTAGCGAACCGCCCAGAGAACGTGGACAAACGAGTCACAAGACAAAACACAACGCGTTTCGACCTCTTAGGTCTTCGTCGGGTGATAAATAAACGAATAAAACAACGAAAATTCACTTAGCTTTGATCGCTTCAGATCGCTTAGGGTTCAGCGCAAGGAAGAAGGCCATTAGAAGATGTCAAAATTCTGTCCAGTTTAAAAGATTAGATGATGTCCAAATTCTGAAGAATGTAAAAGTTTACTGCCTTTACAATTTGAAGAGATATCAAAATCTTGTACAATTCAAAAGCTACTACCTTACAAATTAGAAGATGTCAAAATTCTGTACAATTTAAAGTTTACTACTTTAACAACAAGATGTGTCAAAATTCTGTACTTTAATAATAAGATGTGTCAAAATTCTGCACTTTAACAATCAGAAGATGAACGCGATGCATGGTCCTTTTTGGGTACAACTCCACTGAACCTATTGTTTCTGTCACTGCTTTTCCACAGTTCCAGCGATCTATGACACAGTGGTAAAGTGAAAGAAACAGATGGCACAGATAACCTGACTCAGAACAAAATCACAACCATTCCCGTTTGAGCGAACAAATCATCTGATCGGTCAGTTCAGTGCAGGCTTGGTGGAAACTTGCATGTGACCGGCTGTGGCTTCGCTTCATCACCTGATGCGAGTAGTGCGACTCACTATCCCGACATGCACACAGTGCAGCACTCGCATCGCCGAACTACCAACAGGCCGACACCAGGAAAGCAGGCATGTGACCCCAGCTAGCTCAAAATGAACACCAAACTAATCTGGACCTTCGCACAACACTGGGACAAACTGCAATCGAGAATATTCAAATACGACAAAATCAGGGCAGCTGGCAATCGGGAATACTCAAATACGACAAAATCAGGGCAGCTGGCAATCGGGAATACTCAAATACGACAAAATCAGGGCAGCTGGCAATTGTGAATACTCGAAAACGACAAAATCAGGACAGCTGGCCACCGGTAATACTCAAATACGACAAAATCGGGACAGCTGGCCATCGGGAACACTCAAATACGACAAAATCAGGACAGCTGGCCATCGGGAATACTCAAATACGACAAAATCAGGACAGCTGGCCATCCGGAATACTCAAATACGACAAAATCAGGACAGCTGGCCATCGGGAATACTCAAATACGACAAAATCAGGACAGCTGGCCATCGGTAATACTCAAATACGACAAAATCAGGACAGCTGGCCATCCGGAATACTCAAATACGACAAAATCAAGACAGCTGGCATCCTGGTGATAGAGGACTGTCCACTGAACATAACTGTGCTCAGCTCAGTAGCCCAGGCACCAATGACCTGATCACGACGACTCAGCAAGCAGTCAAGCATACACTGTAAAAGTCTGTCATCACTCCTTCACTTCAGTGGCAATGACCTGATCATGATGACTCAGCAAGCATACACTGTCAAGATCTGTCATCACTCCTTCACTTCAGTGGCAATGACCTGATCATGACGACTCAGCAAGCATACACTGTCAAGATCTGTCATCACTCCTTCACTTCAGTGGCAATGACCTGATCACGACGACTCAGCAAGCATACACTGTCAAGATTTGTCATCACTCCTTCACTTCAGTGGCAATGACCTGAACATGACAACTCAGCAAGCATACAGTGTAAAAGTCTGTCATCACTCCACTTCAGTGGCAATGACCTGATCATGACGACTCAGCAAGCATACAGTG
>CM031628.1:43152577-43177926 GCA_018398815.1 Conus ventricosus
GGACATTCGGAGAAAGTCAGGCACATCTTTGGCTCTGTTGAAACGCACGGTCTTCACTGAAACAGCACAGAGGCCAACTTTTTCTTTCTGTACATGTGCACAAGCCACACAGCATTCCATAAAAACATATGTAGAATGGACACTATGGCACAACATAAACTACTGTTAACCCCTGCAGGGGTGGGCACTATGGCACAACACAAACTACTGTTAACCCCTGCAGGGGTGGACACTATGGCACAACACAAACTACTGTTAACCCCTGCAGGGGTGGACACTATGGCACAAACACAACTACTGTTAACCCCTGCAGGGGTGGACACTATGGCACAACACAAACTACTGTTAACCCCTGCAGGGGTGGACACTATGGCACAACATAAACTACTCTTAACCCCTGCAGGGGTGGACACTATGGCACAACACAAACTACTCTTAACCCCTGCAGGGGTGGACACTATGGCACAACACAAACTACTCTTAACCTCTGCAGGGGTGGACACTATGGCACAACACAAACTACTGTTAACCCCTGCAGGGGTGGACACTATGGCACAACATAAACTACTCTTAACCCCTGCAGGGGTGTACACTATGGCACAACACAAACTACTCTTAACCCTGCAGGGGTGGACACTATGGCACAACATAAACTACTGTTAACCCCTGCAGGGGTGGACACTATGGCACAACATAAACTACTCTTAACCCCCTGCAGGGGTGGACACTATGGCACAACATAAACTACTGTTAACCCCTGCAGGGGTGGACACTATGGCACAACATAAACTACTGTTAACCCCTGCAGGGGTGGACACTATGGCACAACATAAACTACTGTTAACCCTGCAGGGGTGGACACTATGGCACAACACAAACTACTGTTAACCCTGCAGGGGTGGACACTATGGCACAACATAAACTACTGTTAACCCCTGCAGGGGTGGACACTATGGCACAACACAAACTACTCGTAACCCCTGCAGGGGTGGACACTATGGCACAACATAAACTACTGTTAACCCCTGCAGGGGTGGATACTATGGCACAACATAAACTACTGTTAACCCCTGCAGGGGTGGACACTATGGCACAACACAAACTACTCGTAACCCCTGCAGGGGTGGAGGATTTGAGACAGTGGTTTTGGGTTTGCGATCCAGCCAAGTTTCCACCTAGTCGGACCATGTATGTAGCATGCTGACCGATGCTCAGAGACTTTGACAGTGGTCAGTGCATTCACCATGGCTGTGACAGTGGACAGTGCATTCACCATGGCTGTGACAGTGGTCAGTGCATTCAACATGGTTGTGACAGTGGTCAGTTCATTCACCATGGTTGTGACAGTGGTCAGTGCATTCACCATAGTTGTGACAGTGGACAGTGCATTCACCATGGCTGTGACAGTGGACAGTGCATTCACCATGGCTGCGACAGTGGACAGTGCATTCACCATGGCTGTGACAGTGGACAGTGCATTCACCATGCTGTGACAGTGGACAGTGCATTCACGATGCTGTGACAGTGGACAGTGCATTCACCATGCTGTGACAGTGGACAGTGCATTCACCATGGCTGTGACAGTGGACAGTGCATTCACCATGGTTGTGACAGTGGTCAGTGCATTCACCATGCTGTGACAGTGGACAGTGCATTCACCATGGCTGTGACAGTGGACAGTGCATTCACTATGGCTGTGACAGTGGACAGTGAATTCACCATGCTGTGACAGTGGACAGTGCATTCACCATGGCTGTGACAGTGGACAGTGCATTCACCATGGCTGTGACAGTGGACAGTGCATTCACCATGGCTGTGACAGTGGACAGTGCATTCACCATGCTGTGACAGTGGACAGTGCATTCACCATGGCTGTGACAGTGGACAGTGCATTCACCATGGCTGTGACCATTCCGCCAGACATCACTGTGCACTATACCAGTTACACTAACACTGACTCCAACTTGAGTGACAATGAATGAAGATGTGGCCAGCTTTACAATGCAGGTGAGTATCCACGATGGTCTGTCGCACACATCAACACACATACAGCAAACAACAGCCGCAACTATATTTGTATAACATATTGATGCAGTGTGCGCTTGAAGGATGTTAATTTTTCTTCTCCGCCCTTGTCTCTTGACTGTTTGGGCTTTAGAGAACCTGTGTGTGTGTGTGTGTGTGTGTGTGTGTGTGTGTGTGTGTGTGTGTGTGTGTGTGTGTGTGTGTGCTTGCTTCTTTCCCTTAGCCACCTGACTGCTGAGGGTTCTTGAAATCAAACTGTTGCTTTGGAACATTTCACATCCACAGAACTTGACAGCGAAGTTGTATAGCCCAATTGGTTTTGTGTTCCCTGTAACCATAGCCCCAATTGGCTTTGTGTTCCATGTGACCATAGCCCCAATTGGCTTTGTATTCCCTGTAACAATAGCCCAATTGGCTTTGTGTTCCATGTGACCATAGCCCCAATTGGCTTTGTGTTCCCTGTAACCATAGCCCCAATTGGCTTTGTGTTCCATGTGACCATAGCCCCAATTGGCTTTGTGTTCCCTGTAACCATAGCCCCAATTGGCTTTGTGTTCCCTGTAACCATAGCCCCAACTGGCTTTTTTATTGTAACCATAGCCCCAATTGGCTTTGTATTTCTTGTAACCATAGCCCCAATTGGCTTTGTATTTCTTGTACCCATAGCCCCAATTGGCTTTGTATTCCCTGTAACCATAGCCCCAACTGGCTTTGTATTCCCTGTAACCATAGCCCCAATTGGTTTTGTATTCCCTGTAACCATAGCCTACACAGTGCTTTGTATTCCCTGTAACCATAGTGTACACAGTGCTTTGTATTCCCTGTAACCATAGTGTACACAGTGCTTTGTATTCCTGTAACCATAGTGTACACAGTGCTTTGTATTCCCTGTAACCATAGTGTACACAGTGCTTTGTATTCCCTGTAACCATAGTGTACACAGTGCTTTGTATTCACTGTAACCATAGTCTACACAGTGCTTTGTATTCACTGTAACCATAGTCTGCACAGTGCTTTGTATTCCCTGTAACCATAGTCTACACAGTGCTTTGTATTCACTGTAACCATAGTCTACACAGTGCATTGTATTCCCTGTAACCATAGTCTACACAGTGCTTTGTATTCCCTGTAACCATAGTCTACACAGTGCTTTGTATTCACTGTAACCATAGTCTGCACAGTGCTTTGTATTCACTGTAACCATAGTCTACACAGTGCTTTGTATTCACTGTAACCATAGTCTACACAGTGCATTGTATTCCCTGTAACCATAGTCTACACAGTGCTTTGTATTCCCTGTAACCATAGTCTGCACAGTGCTTTGTATTCACTGTAACCATAGTCTACACAGTGCTTTGTATTCACTGTAACCATAGTCTGCACAGTGCTTTGTATTCACTGTAACCATAGTCTACACAGTGCATTGTATTCCCTGTAACCATAGTCTACACATAGTATTCCTGTCACACTAGCTTGTTGATGCCTCTTTAAAATAAAAGGTACAATTATTTCAGTGAGAAAACACTAAGCAGTACACATTACTGGAAAGAAGAAAATGTTACTTGTCAAGCCATGGACAAATGAAAGAGATTGAAGAAACTATGGTGTTGATAACACAGCATATACAGTAAGCCACTGAAATGGGTACACAGGTTTATAGATGCACACGCAGTTGTACACAGAAGAAACTCCTTGATTGTCAACACATTCCTTCCCAACAGCATCCTCAAAGACCTATCCCAGTGCTTCTGGAACTTAGGAACAGTGCCTTGTTGATCAGGCACCAATATTCCCACATTCCGAGTCACATTTGTTAGCACAAACAGCTTACCTAAACACTCAATCTTCCAGAGAAATACCAGCATCAATGCAGCAAAGTGTGTGGGTCACATTAAAAGTAGTTCCTTTCCTCTGACGAGACCACGGACAGTGCCTCAAATGTTTTAACAGCATCACAACGTGAGTTGTGACATAGGCTCAATGGTGGCTAGGAGCGTCACAGCCATGAGTTTGACGTGGATTCAATGGTGGCTAGGAGCGTCACAGCCATGAGTTTGACATGGATTCAATGGTGGCTAGGAGCATCACAGCCATGAGTTTGACATGGATTCAATGGTGGCTAGGAGCATCACAGCCATGAGTTTGACATGGATTCAATGGTGGCTAGGAGCATCACAGCCATGAGTTTGACGTGGATTCAATGGTGGCTAGGAGCGTCACAGCCATGAGTTTGACGTGGATTCAATAGTGGCTAGGAGCGTCACAGCCATGAGTTTGACGTGGATTCAATGGTGGCTAGGAGCGTCACAGCCATGAGTTTGACGTGGATTCAATGGTGGCTAGGAGCGTCACAGCCATGAGTTTGACATGGATTCAATGGTGGCTAGGAGCATCACAGCCATGAGTTTGACATGGATTCAATGGTGGCTAGGAGCGTCACAGCCATGAGTTTGACATGGATTCAATGGTGGCTAGGAGCGTCACAGCCATGAGTTTGACGTGGATTCAATGGTGGCTAGGAGCAACACAGCCCTGAGTTCGATGTGGATTCAATGGTGGCTAGAAGCGTCACAGCCATGAGTTTGACATGGATTCAATGGTGGCTAGGAGCGTCACAGCCCTGAGTTTGACATGGATTCAATGGTGGCTAGGAGCATCACAGCCATGAGTTTGACATGGATTCAATGGTGGCTAGGAGCGTCACAGCCATGAGTTTGACATGGATTCAATGGTGGCTAGGAGCGTCACAGCCATGAGTTTGACATGGATTCAATGGTGGCTAGGAGCATCACAGCCATGAGTTTGACATGGATTCAATGGTGGCTAGAAGCATCTCAACTATGAGCTTGACGTGGATTCAATGGCTGTCAGCAGAGTTCCATGTCTGTTTGCAACATGATTTTTTTTCAAGTTAAAAGGTCAAGACCAACAGTGATAACACTTTTTTCTTTGTTTTTTTTTTTTTAAAATCAGGCACTCGGGGAACTGAACACAGGCACTGTAATACATTTTACGCTCAAATACTCACCCAAATAGATGGAAAGTGCAACAAGGGCAATAAGCCCTTCCAGCGAGATGAGGATCTGCAGATAGTTGTCCTCGGTCAGGGCGCCACAGTGACCATCAGGCCGACAGACTGCAGCCAGTAGCTTGCAAACCACCAACAGCAAGGCATTGGCTGTACACAACAGATGTAAAAAAAAAAAAAGGTGCTGAAGAAACTTTTTTTCTCTAAAGGTTCATACAAAAAAATAGCACAAAATTCTCCAAAGGTTCCCAACTACCGTTGGAGTGTGACAGGGCTGTCTACTCTCCCCACACTTTTCAATGTCTTCCTTGAGAGAATTATGACCGATGCGCTAGAAGACCATGAAGGAACTGTAATATTGGAGGGAGAACCATCACCAACCTCCGTTTTGCCGACGACATAGATGGACTAGCTGGAAACGAACAAGAGCTAGTGCACCTGATCAACAGACTCAACAACACCTCTGCTGATTATGGCATGGAAATAAGTGCGGAAAAGACAAAGGTCATGACTAACAACCCAATCGGCTTTACCCAAGACATAACCATCAACAGCAAAAAGCTTGAACCAGTCAACACATTTAAGTACTTGGGGGCAACAATCTCAGATGAAGGATCAAGACCTGAAACCATCTCAAGAGTCGCTCAGACCACAGCCACGCTATCTAAGCTAACGCCTCTTTGGAGAAACAAAAACATCTCCATCAGCTCCAAGATCAGACTGATGCGATCCTTAGTCATGGCGATATTCTTATATGCTTGTGAGTCATGGACGTTGAAATCAGACCTTGAGAAAAAGATCCAAACAATGGAAATGAGGTGCTTCAGACGACTCCTTGGCATCTCATACAGAGATCACATCAGCAATGTGGAAGTTAAAAAGCGCATCGAGAATGAAATTGGTCCATATGTCGATCTCCTAACCTCAGTAAAAAGACGCAAATTGAAATGGTATGGACACATCACACAATCAACAGGCCTTGCCAAGACAATCATGCAGGGCACAGTACTAGGACAAAGGCGAAGAGGTCGACAAAGGAAAAGATGGGAGGATAACATCACGGAGTGGACAGGCCTGCGGCTGAGAAATACATTGCGGAGGGCAGAGAACAGAGAGGAATGGAGAAGGATGGTTGTCACTGCTTCAGGGGTGCCCCCACGGACCGACGTCTAAGGGATCAAACAGTCAAACAGTCTCCAAAGGTTCATACAAAAAAAATGGCACAAATGTCTCCAAAGGGCCAAACTAAAAAATGGCACAAAATTCTCCAAAGGTTCATACTAAAACAATGGCACAAACTTCTCAAAGGTTCATACTAAAAAATGGCACAAACTCCTCCAAAGGTTCATACTATAATAAACTTATCTTCAAAAGGGCGCAAACTTCTTCCAAGGTTCATACTCCAAAAAAATGGCACAAACTTCTCCAAAGGTTTTTTTTTTTCTTTAATGGCACAAACTTCTCCAAATGCTCTTACTAAAAATTTTTTTAAAAGGCACAAACTTCTCCAAATGTTTATGCTCAAAGAATGGCACAAAATTCTCCAAAGGCTCATGCTAAAAAAAAAGGCACAAACTTCTCCCAAAGTTCATACTAAAAAAAAAAAGGCACGAACTTTACAAAACTTTTATGTCCTAATTTAACTAAATTTCCAAAAAACAATGTAAGAAATGCTTAATGTAAGTCACACTAAAAAACAAACACTTGTGCACGACCTTCCATACATTTCAGAGTAGGGGCTATCCTCTGTCAATAAAAGCAAAAGTCACATATGTCACTACTACTTGTAGGCTTCAATGTTGAGGTATCTCCAAACAACTGAAATGCTACTCTGGTTTTGGTTTTTTAGCAGCTGTCTCATATTTAGTGGTGTATCCCCAAAGCCATTCATTCAAACCTCCTGTCCACAGCCACAACCTGACCTATCCCAAAGCCACTGGTTCAAACCTCTGTCCAACACAACTGACCTATCCCAAAAGCATGGTTAAAACTCTGTCACAGCACATACCTACCTTATCCAAAGCCATTGGTTCAAAACTCCTGTCACAGCCACAACCTGTACTACCCAAAGCCACTGGTTCAAACTGTCCACAGCCACAACCTGACCTATCCCCAAAGCCATTGGTTCAAACCTCCGTCCACAGCCACAACCTGACCTATCCCCAAAGCCACTGGTTCAAACCTCCTGTCCACAGCCACAACCTGACCTATCCCCAAAGCTATTCATTCAAACCTCCTGTCCACAGCCACAACCTGACCTATCCCAAAGCCATTGGTTCAAACCTCCTGTCCACAGCCACAACCTGAGCTATCCCCAAAGCCACTGGTTCAAACCTCTGTCCACAGCCACAACCTGACCTATCCCAAAGTCATGGTTCAAACCTCCTGTCCACAGCCACAACCTGAGCTATCCCCAAAGCCACTGGTTCAAACCTCCTGTCCACAGCCACAACCTGACCTATCCCAAAGCCACTGGTTCAAATCCTCCTGTCCACAGCCACAACCTGACTATCCCAAAGCCACTGGTTCAGACCTCCTGTCCACAGCCACAACCTGACCTATCCCCAAACGCATTGGTTCAAACCTCCTGTCCACAGCCACAACCTGACCTATCCCCAAAGCATTCATTCAAGCCTCCTGTCCACAGCCACAACCTGACCTATCCCCAAAGCCACTGGTTCAAACCTCCTGTCCACAGCACACAAACCTGACCTATCCCCAAAGCCATTGGTTCAAACCTCCTGTCCACAGCCACAACCTGACCTATCCCCAAAGCATTGGTTCAACCTCCTGTCCACAGCCTGACCTATGGCTATCCCCAAAGCCACTGGTTCAAACCTCCTGTCCACAGCCACAACCTGACCTATCCCAAAGCCATTGGTTCAAACCTCCAGTCCACAGCCACAACCTGACCTATCCCAAAGCCATTGGTTCAAACCTCCTGTCCACAGCCCACATGACTATCCCGAAGCCATTGGTTCAAACCTCCTGTCCACAGCCACAACCTGACCTATCCCCAAAGCCCTGGTTCAAACCTCCTGTCCACAGCCACAACCTGACCTATCCCAAAGCCATGGTTCAAACCTCCTGTCCCACAGCACACAACCTGGACCTATCCCCAAAGCCATTAGTTCAAACCTCCTGTCCACAGCCACAACCTGACCTATCCCCAAAGCCACTGGTTCAAACCTCCTGTCCACAAGCCACAACCTGACCTATTCCCCAAAGCCACAGGTTCAAACCTCCTGTCCACAGCCACAACCTGAGCTATCCCAAAGCCACTGGTTCAAACCTCCTGTCCACAGCCACAACCTGACTATCCCCAAAGCCACTGGTTCAGGACCTCCTGTCCACAGCCACAACCTGACCTATCCCGCCAGTCTCAGCCCATCACCGGCAATCCTCAGGCTGCAGTCAGTCAAATTGTCATGAGGCAACACACCGAAGGAGACACTACACAGCTGCTGAGTCACTTGAGTGATGTTCAGTGGCGCCTGTTCTGATTCAACATACGCAGGACACTGCCTTCAAAGCCCTGTGTTGATGACAGTCATTGCTTAGTAAGTTAGCTGAGGAGCCAGCATGAGTGAGGGTCTCCCTCCCAAAGGCACCACTACATCAGTGAAACAACAGTCCCCATGGACTTGCCAGTGCAAACTCACCAATGGTACAGATGCACCACTACATCAGTGAAACAACAGTCCCATGGACTTGCCAGTGCAAACTCACCAATGGTACAGATGCACCACTACATCAGTGAAACAACAGTCCCCATGGACTTGCCAGTGCAAACTCACCAATGGTACAGATGCACCACTACATCAGTGAAACAACAGTCCCATGGACTTGCCAGTGCAAACTCACCAATGGTACAGATGCACCACTACATCAGTGAAACAACAGTCCCCATGGACTTGCCAGTGCCAACGACTATCGCACAAACTCACCAATGGTACAGATGCACCACTACATCAGTGAAACAACAGTCCCCATGGACTTGCCAGTGCCAACGACTATCGCACAAACTCACCAATGGTACAGATGCACCACTACATCAGTGAAACAAAAGTCCCTATGAACTTGCCAGTGCCAACGACTATCGCACAAACTCACCAATGGTACAGATGCACCACTACATCAGTGAAACAAAAGTCCCCATGGACTTGCCAGTGCCAACGACTATCGCACAAACTCACCAATGGTACAGATGCACCACTACATCAGTGAAACGAAAGTCCTATGAACTTGCCAGTGCCAACAAACTATCGCACAAACTCACCAATGGCATAGATGCTGAAAGGAAAGGGAAACTGAGATCACCATAAGAGCAGGGTATGAAGGACCCCAGGATAGGAGACTTTTTCTTAAAGCTGGTCCGTGAGAACCTGCTATCAAGTTCCATTGGGTGACAAGACTGCCCGTACTTTCTGATAGGGCTGCTCCCTATGCTTGCTTTCATTTAAAATATCCCAGTATAACCCGGCCCCAGAGATACAGACACCGTGTCAGTCAGGAAGTCTGAGCAACACTTTAGAGACCCAGACAGTGACCCCAGTGGTCAGTCACAAAAATTACCAACACACAGGACCCAGTGGCCAGTCACAAACAAACACAGTGACCCAGTGGTCAGTCACAAACTCATCAACACACAGTGACCCCCGTGGGTCAGTCACAAACCCTCATCAACACACAGTGACCCCAGTGGTCAGTCACAAACATCAACACACAGTGACCCCAGTGGTCAGTCACAAACAACACACAGTGACCCAGTGGTCAGTCACAAACATTATCAACACCCCAATGACCCCAGTGGTCAGTCACAAAAAAATCATCAAACAAGTGTCCCCCGTGGTCAGGGCACAAAATCATCAACACCCCAGTGACCCCAGTGGTCGTCACAAACATCATCAACACACAGTGTCCCCGTGGTCAGTCACAAACATCAACACACAGTGACCCAAGTGGTCAGTCACAAACATCAACACACAGTGACCCCAGTGGTCAGTCAAAACATCTTCAACACACAGTGACCCCAGTGGTCAGTCACAAACAACACACAGTGACCCCCGTGGTCAGTCACAAACATCATCAACACACAGTGACCCCAGTGGTCAGTCACAAACATCATCAACACACAGTATCGCCAGTGGTCAGTCACAAAATCATCCCCACAGTCTCCCCAGTGGTCAGTCACAAACCATCATCAACACACAGTGACCCCAGTGGTCAGTCACAAACCATCATCAACACACAGTGACCCCAGTGGCAGTCACAAACATCATCAACACACAGTGACCCCAGTGGTCAGTCACAAACATCATCAACACAAGAGACCCCAGTGGTTAGTCACAAACATCAACACACAGTGACCCCAGTGGTCAGTCAGAAACTCAACACACAGTGACCCCAGTGGTCAGTCACAAACATCATCAAAACCCCGTGACCCAGTGGTAGTCACAAACATCAACACACAGTGACCCCAGTGGTCAGTCACAAAAATCACCAACACACAGTGACCCCAGTGGTCGTCACAAAAAAATCACACACAGTGACCCCAGTGGTCAGTCCCCAAACATCATCAACACACAGGGCCCCATGGTCAGTCACAAACTCATTAACACACAGTGTCCCCAGTGGTCAGTCACAAACATCATCAACACACAGTGACCCCAGTGGTCAGCACAAACATCATCACCAGGGCAGTGACCCCCGTGGTTCAGTCACAAACATCAAACACACAGTCTTCTTCTTCCTCGTTCGCCTTCCCCTTAGATGTGCAGCCCGGTGTCCTCGATGAAGGCTGCCGTCCGTCGCACTCCTCCAGGGTGCCGTTTCATCAACACATAGTGACCCGGTGGTCAGTCAAAAACATCATCAAACCCCAGTTTACCCCAGTGGTCGTCACAAACATCTCAAAACACAGTGACCCCAGTGGTCAGTCACAAACATCAACACACAGTGACCCCAGTGGGCAGTCACAAACTTTATCAACACACAGTGTCCCCAGTGGTCAGTCACAAACATCATCACCCAGACAGGTCCTCAGTGGTCATTTACAAACATCAACACACAGTGACCCCCGTGGTCAGTCACAAACATCATCAACACACAGTGACCCCAGTGGTCAGTCACAAACATCAACACCAGTGACCCCAGTGGTCAGTCACAAACATCATCCCCAGACCCGTGTCCCAGTGGTCAGTCACAAACATCATCAACCCCAAAAGTGACCCCCGTGGCCAGTCACAAACATCAACACACAGACAGTGACCCCAGTGGTCAGTCACAAAATCATCACCCCCACACAGTGACCCCAGTGGTCAGTCACAAACATCATCAACACACAGTGACCCCAGTGGTCAGTCACAAACATCATCAAAAACCAGTGTCCCCCGTGGTCAGTCACAAAACAACACACAGTGACCCAATGTGGTCAGTCACAAACATCAACACACAGTGACCCAGTGGTCAGTCACAAAACATCATCAACACACAGTGACCCCAGTGGTCAGTCACAAACAACACACAGTGACCCAGTGGTCAGTCAAAAACATCATCAACACACAGTGACCCCAGTGGTCAGTCACAAACATCATCAACACACAGTATCGGGCCCGTGGTCAGTCACAAACATCATCCACACAGTCTCCCCAGTGGTCAGTCACAAAACCATCATAACACACAGTGACCCCAGGGTCCAGTCACAAACCATATCAACACACAGTGGGCCCCCGTGGTCAGTCACAAACATCATCAACACACAGTGACCCAGTGGTCAGGGCACAAACATCTCAACACACCAGAGACCCCAGTGGTTAGTCACAAACATCAACACACAGTGACCCCAGTGGTCAGTCAAAACATCAACACACAGTGACCCCAGTGGTCAGTCACAAACATCATCAACACACAGTGACCCCAGTGGTCGTCACAAACATCAACACACATGACCCCAGTGGTCAGTCACAAACATCACCCAGACAGTGTCCCCAGTGGTCAGTCCAAAACTTTATCACCACACAGTGACCCAGTGGCCAGTCACAAACATCAACACACAGACAGTGACCCCCGTGGTCAGTCCAAAAAACATCATCACCACACAGGACCCCAGTGGTCAGTCACAAACATCATCAACACACAGTGACCCCAGTGGGAGTCACAAACATCATCAACACACGTGTCCCAGTGGTCAGTCACAAACATCAACACACAGTGCCCCAGTGGTCAGTCACAAACATCATCAACACACAGTGACCCCAGTGGTCAGTCACAAACATCAACACACAGTGGGCCCCAGTGGTCAGTCACAAACATCACCAACACACAGTAACCCAGTGGTTCAGTCACAAACATCAACAACAGTGACCCCAGTGGTCGTCACAAACCATAACACACAGGGACCCCAGTGGTCAGTCACAAACATCATCAAACAACACAGTGACCCCATGGTCAGTCACAACATCATTAACACACAGTGTCCCCATTTTGGGCAGTCACAAACATCATCAACACACAGTGACCCCAGTGGTCAGTCACAAACATCATCACCCAGACAGTGACCCAGTGGTCAGTCACAACATCAACACACAGTCTTCTTCTTCCTCGTTTCGCCCCTCCCGTTAAAATGAGCAGCCCGGTGTCCTCGATGAAGGTGCCGGGCCGTCGCAGCTCCTCCAGGGTGCCGTACATCAACACATAGTGACCCGGTGGTCAGTCACAAACATCATCAAACACACAGTGACCCCAGTGGGCAGTCACAAACATCATCAACACACAGTGACCCCAGTGGTCAGTCACAAAACAACAAAAACACAGTGACCCAGTGGTCAGTAACAAACATCATCAACACCAGTGTCCCCCGTGGTCGTCACAAAATCATCACCCAGACAGTGTCCTCAGTGGTCATCACAAACATCAACACAAGTGACCCCAGTGGTCAGTTACAAACTCATCAACACACAGTGACCCAGTGGTCAGTCACAAAAATCAACACACAGTGACCCCAGTGGTCAGTCACAAACATCATCACCCCGACAGTGTCCCAGTGGCAGTCACAAACATCATCAACACACAGTGACCCCAGTGGCCAGTCAAAACATCAACACACAGACAGTGACCCCAGTGGTCAGTCACAAACATCATCACCACACAGTGACCCAGTGGTCAGTCACAAACATCATCAACCCCACAGTGACCCCAGTGGTCAGTCACAAACATCAACACACAGTGACCCCAGTGGTCAGTCACAAACATCACCCCGACAGTGGGCCCCAGTGGTCAGTCACAAACGTCATCACCCAGACAGTGGGTTGTTTAGGTCCAAAGGCGGCGGGCGATGGATGAACACCTGGGCTTGGATGACACCCACCCGCAGAGTTCAGGTAGAGAGGGAAAGGCGCCTCAGGCAGCCAGTCTGCAGGTAGGGAAAGGAAGTAGCCGTGCAGCAGCGAGGCGCGGTTTTTCATGAGCCCGGTACATGTGGACCAGCACCCGCAAGAACCACAGCCCCCATGCACGTAGATCACCAGGGACGTGGACTCCTGACCCCCACATCTCCCGTGCTGGCAGAACAAAGGGAGGAGGAAGGCGGACGCCACTAGGCAGGCCTGAAAGTACCCAATGATCAGGAAATTTCAGCACAATCACTGTGCCTGCCGCATGTGTGTGTGTTTTTGGGGTGTGTGTTTTGGGAACAGGGAAGGACAAACTGACACCAACACAACACATACACAAGTTCTCAATGCACAGAGGATTCATATGACAACAGCAAGGGATACAATGGTTTGTGTCTGCATCCATTTATAAGATAAGATTCCGAGATAGTTTGAGGTAGCTTGATGGCCTCTTTTTTAAATTTAGTTTGGAGCACCCTGACAGACTTCTACTGTGTTCTAGCCTTTATGAGGTAGTCTGAGGCAGTCTGACAGCCTCTAAACTGTTTGAGGTAGTTTGAGGTTGCTTGAGAGGCCCCCAAACTATTTGAGGTAGTTTGAAGTTGCTTGAAAGGCTCCCAACCTGTCTGAGGTATCTTGATAAACTCTGAAAACCTTTTTATTCAACGTCCATATTGCACCGAATTTGGTGAGACAGGTGATTGCTTGTTCTTCCTTTTCACTGTCCTGAGTGTTGCTTCTCTTGCCTGAAAAGACCTAAGAGGTCGAAACGCGTCGTGTTTGGTCTTGGGATTCATTTGTTCATGTCTGGTGGATGCAGTACTTAACAACCTTTTAAGATTTGTTTGGATTTCCGCCTGGAGTCGCCTCACTTGACCAAGTGATTTAAAACAATCTAGAATTCATTGAAAAACAAAACAGAGCTCACTTATATTGTTATAAAAACATTGAAAATGGTGACCAACTCGATAAGGCAGTTATATTACATGCCATACCCTTGTATATTCATTCTCACATCAGCTGCATTGCCACAACGAGCTGCTTGGTGATTTTTTCTTTTTTTTAATTTTTTTTTACTAGGCACAGAGGAGTGACAAAGAACATATGATCATGTAAACTTTGCAGACATCTAACAGATCTGAAATAACTCATTGTGTAAATTGGAGTACAGAGAAATAAAAGAGAACTACCTTTTAAAAACAGTGTGAAAATAGAAAATTGTCTTTATCCTAATTTCATAATCCAAGAAGGCACAAATTTACACAGTTCTGTTTACAATCAAAGTTGTTCCTTTTGCAGGCTAATTCCATGACATGGCCCCAATGATCTGGCACAGTTTCATCTGGCCTTTGCATGGCTTCCCATTTCAGGTATGCCACTTTTTCCAAATGACAACAGCAACAAAACAAAAGAAAACAAAGAAGGATTTAAGTCACAACTCTAACATAATCTTTCACTTGGCCACAACCAGTTCAGTTTTCTTTCTTCATCCATCTAGCACCCATCTCAGGATTTGGTTTGTCGTTTTTCTCCAGTTTTCAAACACGAGAGCCCACCTTTGTGAACAAGTCTTCATCTGTTTTGAACAAGATCAGCAGTAAGCCACATGGAACAACCATAGACACCAAATCTACTAGAGATTTATAATTCCTGATGACTCTTCTGTCAAGGTCATTCGGTCCAAATGCCAGTAACTGACAAGCGACATGAGAATTTTGCGCGATCGATGATGTGAAGAGCATGACTTGCTGACCGTTTTGACAGCTTGACCTAACATTCTAAGAAAAAAAAATTGGCTGTGCACTGTTGTTTTTTTCTTCTTTTTTGAACGGCAGATTGGTCCCAAAGAAAAGAAAAAATTCCCCTTTCCACTGATTCCAGCAAACCCACTTTGACTCATGACACACACACAATTACATTCCTAAGCACACACATACCATAAGCATACAGGCGATAATAGTATGCAAATTTATATGGACAATGCTTGCTTTTACTCATGCTTGCACTCACATAAAAAAAAAATTATTAAATGCCTGAGCCTGTACTTAAACAAGTGCAGAAACTGTACTCACATAAAGGAACACAGCAAGGACAATAACTTTGACTGTGCGAATCGCGCGAAATTTCCGAATTTCCTGCGTCATCCAGTGACTGACAGCCTCTTCCTGAGGGAGGGCTGGCATGCCTGCATCCAGCAAAGGGTCATCGTCATGGTAACTGCTCAGGCTGTCAGAGAAAAAGGTCATCCCACCCTGCTGATGAAACACAAAAGGTGAACATGAGTGAAACTTGCAAAAAGGATCAACACAGAGTCAGCAACAACTGATTATCATAGTTATACAGTAACATCAATAATAAAAGCAATGGAATTGTGAGTGTTCTTGCATGTGTGTGTGAATGGGAAGACCTGAAATTCAAAACTGAAATTTAAGTTGAAAACATTTCTAGTTAATTAAAACACTTATCCAGTATGACTTGGTAGTCTCATTCATGCTTTGCAGAACTTTGCTAGTTCATCAACTGCTTTTCTGGTGCTTGGTATCACACACACACACACACACTGTCACACACACACAGAGCAGCAGCAGCATATATACATTATACACATATGGCACACACTCACAAGTTACATGACTTCACACACACAAGACACAATTGACCCTTCCTTAAGCTGTGAATGACAATACATTGATTCTTCACTCATGATTGTGAAGTTCGTTTCCCCCCACCCCTTTTTGTTTGGGGGGGGGATGTAGGAGGCAGTTTTTTTTTTTTTTTAACCTCCACCGCCTTTACTATATTTTTTTTGTCTTTTATTTTTTCCTTCTTTGTTTCTTTTTACTAATTTTAGCTGTTGTTTTTTTCTTTTTCACTTTTCTTCCTTTATTTTTGGCTTTTCTTCTTCTTTTTTTTGTAAAGACGGTCTTTTTTTTTTTCTTCTTCCCTTCAACTCTCACGCACCATGCGGGTCTGTATGATGTATTGCTATAAATGGACATTAATTTGCTGGTTTTAATGTTTTGGCGTTTGTTACAGCGCGTCAGGGTTTATTTTTGTACTAGTGTACTTTAAAAAAAAAAAAGCACACTCACACACGGACGATGCATGGTGAGTATGAGTCAATCAGAGGGGAAAAAGAAAATGAATGACAGCAGGAAAAAATAGGGTAGAAATTCTCTCTCTCTGTCTCTCTCTCTCTCTCTCTCTGTCTCTCTCTCTCTTTCTCTCTCATTGATATTGATTGTCTCACTGCAAGGATTTCCTCGTGTCTCCCTTGTGGTCTCTCTTTTTCACTATACTCACCATGCATCGTCCATGTGTGAGTGTGCTTTTTTTTTATTTTTTAAAGTAATGGTCATTCCATTGCGGATCTTAATGTTTTGGCGTTTGATACAAAGCGTCTGGGTTTATTCATGTACTGATGTGTGGTGCATTGAAACTTTCATTCTGCTATGTTTGCTGGATAGTATACTTTTAATTGAATTAAACACACACTTGCCCTCCCCTCCCTCCCTTCCCTCATATCCCACATCCACTGTTTGTGTGTGCTTGTGCGTGCGTGCGTGCATGTGTGACAACAATATTTGTAAAGATAAAGTTAACATTTTCTACAGAGCCGTTATGCAGTTTGTTTTTTTCATGGTTTTAATATAATACTAATAGTAAAAGTAGCTGTACAATGAAAATAAAATCCAGACCAGAACTGGCTAAAATATCAAAACTGACCATAACTGAATGAATAATAGTCATTGTTCAAGCATATAAACTATAATTAGAACCTGACAATAGGCAGAAATACACACATGATCATGAGGACCTATGGTTTGGTCACATGATACACACATGATCGGTAAGAGCCATGATTTGCTCACATAATGTCAAAACCATTTGGCAGAGTAACAACAGAATACATTTAATTTCAGTTCTAACAGCCCACAGCTATTGGAAACTAGAATATTCTTCCAGCAAAAACAAGCTTGCACATAACCTAAGATTGTTTAAAAACCAAGATAATCACTCAAAATGTGTTGAACTGCAGTATCATTATGACTAAGAGTATCATTATAGTAAGAAGTTTTAGGTTATAATGTTTCACTTTCAATATTTTCATCAGAACAGTACATGAGAACCTCTGGTAGAACTAGAAGTAATCAGACTCACTTCCAGACCCTCAGTATGTCAGAATTACAATAATTTACACCAGGTGTGAACTGAAATTCAACATAAGGGAACATTAAGTACGCTAAATGGATGTATTTATAGACAAAAAGATCTGATGACAATGACTGAATGAGGCAGATGTGATATCACACAACAAGGCCTGAAATATTACTGGCATTTACTAGTTTAAAATGGATTAGCAGTATCTCTCTCCTACTAGCCTTAGTCAGTATACCTTTGATCTGGTGTCTAAAAATGGTATGACTTGTCATTTTGATTGGTCATTTTGATTTTCACATTGATTTAAACTCGTTTCTGTGTGATTTGAATTTTTCAGCCACACTCGTTAAGTGAATGTGATTTAACTGTGTATTTCCTCATTTTCTGTCTTCCAGATTGAGTCCATTATACACTCAACTCAGACCTGAGCCAGCCAGGCCTGAAACATCCCCAAATAAGTGCATATAATGGGGACTGAACCCACAATCTCCTGCTCCAAAGTCAGTGTCACCAGCCACTCACCGCACCATGGCAGTGGTGTAAAACTCATTACCTGAAACTCAAAAGTAAAACTATGCCAGTGAGTGAGCAAGACTGTAAAGGTCTGGTTTTCTGTATTAACTGCTGGCAACTGTATGCGCGCACACACTAACAACACACACACACACACAGAGTGATGCACATACCTTACCATACATGTATTCAGTTGTGCATCCATTTCAATTTTTGATTAACTGTACTTTCTTATAATTATATCTTTCTTCTTCTTCTTCCTAAAATACTGGTTCATTCAAAAACGAGTAGGTCACCAGCGCGCATGTTAAAAAGTAAAATAAAATAACATAAAACAGTGCGATCAGACTGTTGGCCCCTGGACAAATTTGGCAACAAGGGGTCGCACTCGATATTCAAGAAGTTAAAAGCAATGGCCAAATTCAGGCCCCAGGTAATATAAAATATCTGGGAAGTAAAAATAGAAAATCGTCAATATGCAGATCTCAAAACTGTCGAATCAATTTGTTTTTTAAATGAGATTGCATTTGTGGCAATCTTGATGGTACCCGGCAGCGAGTTCCACAGCCGTACAGAACTGGGAATAAAAAGAATGTAAGTGGCTGTCAATATTTGATGCAGGTATGGACCGCCACTCCTGGTGCTACTTTTATTCAATACTAGTTGTTCCATTGGAATATAAATTTTACTTTAGCTCTGCCTTGAAGAAGATGTTAAGTTTGATAAAAGCTCTTCTCTCTTCTAAGGGTTTCCATTCTAATTTCCTCATGTTTTTCCTAGTATTCCCCTTTTCTCTGATGTGGTTCCCTGTTACGAACCGTGCTGCTCTCTTCTGAATCTTTTCGAGGTTATCAATGTCCTTTAGATGGTAAGGATCCCAAACTGAGCAACCATATTCCAGTACTGGTCTAACCAGTGTTTTGTAGCAGTCGTCTTAAAAACCTTTTGGGGGCAGTCATTGATATTCCTGTATAAGAAAGCTAAGATTTTTATTTGCTTTCTTACATACTAAATTGTAATGTTCTTTCCATTTGAGACGACTATAATCATGCCTAAATATTTTGCAGCATTAGTTTCTTTAAGAATAGTATTATGGATAGAATAATCTGATCTAATGGTGAGCGTTTGTTACATATACGCAACACTTGGCACTTTTGGGGATGAAATTCCATTTTCCAAGTTCTTTCCCACTCTTGTAAAGCGTTTAGATCTTCTTGTAGAATGCGTGTATCATTCTTGCTTCTGATTGTTCTATATACTAAGCTGTCATCTGCAAAAAGCCTTATAGTAGTTCCAGGAGAGAGATTTCTACTTATGTCATTTATATAATTAAGAAAAACAAGGGCCCCAGAACAGTTCCCTGTGGTACACCTGACAAGACTGGTTTACAATGGGATGACGACCCTTCCACAACAACTTTCTGCGTTCTCCCAACGAGGAATAAATCTAGCCCATTTTAGCAAAGAACGCCAATGCCGATGTGTTCTAATTTAAGCAGCAGGCCCTCATGGTCAACCTTATCAAAGGCTTTAGAAAGTCTAATAAAATTGCATCTATTTGCTGTCTGTTGTTAAGACAGTTATTAAAATCATTGAGAGTTGTTATAAGTTGAGTCTCACAACTCCTTCGCTGTCTAAAACCATGCTGGGCGTTATTTAAGAAGTCATTTTTGTCAAGATGGTCCATTATGCTACTATATATTATGTGTTCAAGTAGTTTAGCTGATATGGATGTAAGAGATACAGGTCTATAGTTCTCTGCTTTTGTTTTGTCCCCCTTTTTTGAATAAGGGAAAACAATGCTCGCATCTCGCCACTCATCAGTATTACTCCCTGGTCCATGAAGCTTGGTAAGTAGTTGGTATACCTCACTCAATTCATTGGCACATAATTTTAAGAGCTTCCCAGGAACGTCATCGGGACCAGTAGCTTTGTTTTCATTGATGTTGGTCAGTAACTTAAATACTTCTGCTTTGTTTACTTTGATGTTTTGCATTTCAGGGAGTTTATCATCATCCTTTAGTCTAACGTTAATTAAAGGTTTGGGATTTGAGAAAACTGAACAAAACTGCTTGTTAAGTAAATTTGCTTTCCTTCAGGTCCTGTATTAGGTTATTCTGGTTGTTTCTCAGGTCTGGAATCCAATGTTGTCCTGTCTCTTACTCCTTATGTAAGACCATAATTTCTTGTTTTGATGATCACCTTCTGAAATCATCGAATTAACATAATTGGAGTGAGCAAGCCTACATTCTCTCTGACACCTTCTCTTAATATGTTTATACCTAACCAGTAATCTTTCTGAATTAGGATGTAGTTTCAATTTCTTAAAGAAAAAGATGTTTCCTTCTCAACAAACGTTTAGTTTTTGTAGTAATCCATGGCTGGTGGTTCTTGCTTGAAGTTATTTTAGTAGGTATGTTGTCATCCATAATAAATTCCAAGTTAGTTTTTATACACTTCCAAAGGTCACTGACATTATCTTTAACACTATGGGACCTCAAAAAAAGACGACTGAAATCATGAGTATCCCTGCGCAATTTTGGTAAATCTGCTTGGTTCCAGAGTCTGATGGTACGTTTAGGGGTTTTCTTCGAAAGGGTTGAAAGTTGCTCTCTAAGAGAATTATGTCATGATCACCCAGGCCTGCAATTAATTCCCGATTGCCTAAAGCGCCTGGGCAATTGGTAAAAAATAAATCCAGGAATGCCTTACGAGTTGGTGCTTCAACTGACTGCACTAATCCAAGGTCTTTGGTGGTATCAACAAACTGAGTATTAATATTTTTATTGTATGATTACCAAGTATGGCATCTTCACCCCAATCAATATCTGGTAAGTTAAAGTCTCCACCAATCCATAATATTGCCTTCCTATTGGCCAAACAATGTTAGAAATGTCTCTGCAGATAGACGAACATAACATTTTCATCTGAGTCTGGAGGTCTGTAAACTGATCCAACAATGACAGGTCTCTTATTCTAAAATTAATCCTACAAAATAAACTTTCACTATTTTTGCCTTGATATAAAAACTCACGGCTAAGTTCTTGCTAATTGGCAATCAAGACTCCCACACCTCTTTTTCCAATTCTGTCCTTTCTATATCAAAATCCTCCATTAGAAGTTCACTGCTGGATGTTCCAGTTTCTAGCCAAGTTTCTGTTCCAATTACAACATCAATGTTTTTTTCAGTGACTAAATTACCGAGGGTTTTTCCTTTTTCTTGATAAGAGATTGAAAATTTACGACTATGCATTTAAGTTTATCTTTTTCTCTTAATGATTTGGGGTTCAGCTGCACTTTATGATTTGGGATTTTATCAGTTTTAGAATCAGGGGTGGATGCAAACTTAGGACAAAATTTCAAGTTTTCTTTTGGGGATCGGTCTGGTGAGTTTAGGGTCAAAACGGTTGCTTTCTGAGCTGCAGTCTTCAATATAATCTTCAAAAAGTCTCGAACTAAAGTTTGGAAGCCCGCAGGTAAAACAAGTCCAAGATATATATCACTATTGCATAATGCTTCATAAACTGCTGATTCTTTAACATACATTTAGTGTGATACCATGTATTGCAGACGTCACGGGCAATGCTTTATGTTTCCATGTGACTCAAATTGCAAACTCCGATGGATATTTTACTTTGGTGGAACTGCATTCAGTTGTGCATCCATTTCAATTTTTGATAAACTGTACTTTCTATAATCAGTCTACGAGCCGACCACACGGTCATTATTTAGTTCAGTTGTGCTGCTCAAGATATATTTATATATGCGAGGAGGAGGCAAGTCTCATGTGTTTCAGTTATCCCAAATTGACTTATATTCGGATGTTCACTGATCATACCCCGTGCGCTCATTTCACACTCGTGTCGCAGCCTATCCCCAAAGAATAAAGCCAGCATAAAGTTTCACTGATCAGTGAAAAGAACGGTGGTTTTCTTTAAATTTTCTTTTTTTATTTTTTTTTTCAGACAAAACTCACTGTCTGATTGTGAAAAATCGGCTTTGGGCCCTAAAATCAGTTGACAAAGTTTTTCCAACTTGGTTTTGTTGACTTCCCCCTGTTTGTCGCGTGTTTCCATTCAGGCTGACCATCGTAATGTTTCCCGAAAGGAGACTGTAGCGTTTTGAATTCATTGATTTTAGGGTTTTTATTAGCGCTGGTCACGAGATGCAGCATGCAGCTAGCTTTGTGATTTGGCCGGTAAACGAGTTTGCTGTGAAAAGGGGTCAGTCATACATACTCCGTTCAAAGCCTGGTTAAAAGAAATGGTGTAGTAGTAGTGTGGTAGTAATAGGGACTGGCTCAAAAGCCTAGGCTCGCGGCCTATGTACGTCCCTCCCTTTTTCAAGTTATTTAAGCATTTGTTAGGCCCCATCTCGAAAAAGCTTATGTAATTTGGAGTCCCCATCTCAAGAGACAGTCAAAAATGATAGAAAATGTACAAAGGCGAGCTACTAAAATCCTGAAAGAATGTAGTAATTTAAAACTATAAAGAAAGATTACATTATCTCCAATTACACTCACTGAAAGGAAGGAGGATCAGAGGAGACCTAATCCAATTTTTAGCCTAAGGCTAAAAAAAAAAAGCCGGTTCCTACTACTACTACTACTACTCTTTGTCAAATACTTTTTGTTAAAAGTATAGGTGTTGAACGCGCAATTGTCATTTTGTTACACTATGCCTAATATGGCATTTTAATCATCAAATGGTTGAAAAGTTCCTTACACTTTGGAATTACATCCAAAAGATTCTTGAACTTGTGAGTGTCTTCTGCAAATGTTATGTTAGTAGGGAGTTCATCCCATAAAGGGGCTAGTCTGTGTCAAAAAAGAAAGAGAAGATTATTTCAAATATATTGATCAGACATTCTGAATTCCTTAAGGTATTTTCATGCCGTATGAAAAATGATTACATTTTGTGCCCTGTCACTATTCTCATTTCTCATAATAAAAGAATGATTACTCACCGTGCGTTGCTACTTCTTCCCATTTCTCATGTCCCCACTCTCTTACTTCCCCATCACCCCCCCCCCTCATCTTCTCTCTCTCTCTCTCTCTCTCTCTCTCTCTCTCTTGTTCCAAATTCTGTGTATATTTTGTCATATTTTATTGTCTGTTTGATTTATGCGTATTGTTGTCGATTATAGTACATTTCTATATACCCCCACCCGACTCCTCTTCTTCCCCTTAATTTTTTTCTTTCATTTCTGTTTTTTGTTTTTGTTTTTGCTTCTTTCTTTGTTGTTTTTTGATAGTCTATTACGATTGCAAGGACCGTTTCGTTTTGCTTAGTTTGATTGTTTGTTTTATACATAATTTCATTTCACTGCATATTATAGGCCCTGTCCCTATTCAGGGCGAGGACTGGAGGGGAAAAAAGCGCATCCGTGCTTATCTATTATCCTCGTAAATAAAGAATTATCAATCAATCAAGAAGAATTCTCAAAGCAAATTTTTATCATTAATTGTCGACGTGAACAGCTGAACATTAGCCGGGGGGAAAATGATCACGCTGGCGAGACCAGTTTTCGGTAGGCCTATAGCACCATTGTGGAGGGGGGGGGGGGGGGGGGGGGGGGGGGGGGGGAAGCAAACACAAAAATTTGTTAAAGGAATTTTAAGCAATTCCGCCGGCTAACCTGGACAACAAATTGCAAGACAAAACACAACGCGTTTCAACCTCTTACGACTTCTTCACACAAGATCAACAACATTAGAGACAATTAAAAACGCAGACCGAGCTGTTACTTATCTTTTCGAATTCGATGCAAGATGGGGGGGGGGGGGGGGGGGGGGGGGGGGGGGGGGAGAAAGAAATTTAAAAAGAAAGAAAAAGGGGAGGGAGGAGGGAGAGGGGCACTGGCATCTTAAATCTCTTCTGCCGGGTTCTCCAGCTGCCGTAAGGGTTGACATGATTACAGCCCGACAACAGTGGCACAGCCCGGCCTTCAGCAACAACTGTTGTCAGTGGGGATAATCTCAATGACAGCAGTGGCACAGCCTTCAGCAACAACTGTTGTCAGTGGGGATAATCTCAATGACAGCAGTGGCACAGCCTTCAGCAACAATTGTTGTCAGTGGGGATAATCTCAATGACAGCAGTGGCACAGCCTTCAGCAACAATTGTTGTCAGTGGGGATAATCTTATTGACAGCAGTGGCACAGCCTTCAGCAACAATTCTTGTCAGATTTGGACTTAAGAGGGGGGTGGATTGAAGATGGGAAAAGTTCCATCTTCCACCCCCCCCCCCCCCCTTCCAAGTCCATATCTTTGCCAAGTCATTACTATGAAGACAGTTGAGTTGTTGGCCTGCGCTTGTTTTATCCCCCACTATTAGATTGTTCGTCTTTGTATTTGTCTGACTTTATTCAAGTTTAAAAGGCTGTGCCAGTCTTGATTAAAAGTCACTCTGTGTTAGTTTTTTTATGGGAGCAAAACTTACCCTACGTGTTTACTGTTTCTTGAAAAGTTTTTAAAGTAATCGTATTTTGTAGACTCGGTGCAAGTGAGTTCCAGACACATGGTCACGAGTAAGCTGGGCTTGTTTCGTATTGATCAAGTCCTGCTACCTTGAACTTCGTAGAATCAGCTCAGTTCGCCGCTTTCTCACTCAAAATGCCCTGAAGACTCTAATCTGTGGTTTTGTTCTGTCTCGGCTTGGCTATTGTAACTCCCTCCTTGCCGGTTGTCCCTCGAGGCTCATCTCTAAACTTCAAAAGTTCAGAACAATGCCGCCCGTCTGATCCCCCTCTCCTCTAGATCTGATCACATATCACCAATTCTGTTATCCATACACTGGCTCCCTATTCAGTCTCGCATTGACTCTAAAGTTCTCCTCCTGGTTTCAAATCACTGAATAATCTGGCTCCCTCCTACCTCTCTGAACTCCTTCATCTCTATGTTCCGTCTCGCGACTTAGGCTCATCCACCGATTCTCGTCTGCTTCGGCTTCCCTCTGTTCGCCTGAAAATTTCAGGCCAAAGATCTTTCTCTTACCAGGCACCTGCTCTGTGGAATAGTCTCCCTTTTTCTCTGCGTAACACCGACTCTTTAGAGACTTATAAAACCTCTCTAAAGACACATCTTTTCTCCCGAACTGATTAACGATATCCACTTGCCTCTGTGCGCGAGCCTGCTTATTTTGACGCGCTCGTGTGTCTGTTCGTGGTGTATGTTTTCGCGGCGCGCGGTGTGTGTGTGTTGGTGTGTGGTGTTGGGGGCGCGCGCGCTG